>JANVCQ010000007.1:3753825-3766335 GCA_025531925.1 Erythroxylum plowmanianum
AATTCTCCCTATTATTAATAATTTCGGATGTCTCATTTAAATTTAATTATATAAAATTTAAAATTTATTAAAATAAATTTATTTTAATATATTTAAAAAATATTTCCAAACTAATCATCTGCGACGTTTAATCCCAAACGTCGCAGATTGACATGCAAGAATGATGTCTACTAAACGTGACACAAAGCTATATTGTTTCCATGACGTTTACTTTTCCCGTCGCGCATCCCATTACGCTTTTACGACGTTTTCCCAAACGTTGAAAAATAGCCTAAACTTCTTCGACGTTTTCTACAAAACGTCGAAAAAACCATTTCCTTACTCCCCCTTCAACGAGGTCTGTTGCGACATTTTCAGAAACGTCATCAACAACATTGTTCGACGTTTTTTAAACATTTGTGACGTTTTTAGAACGTCGCAAATGGGGTCTTTTTCTTGTAGTGTGCAAGCACAATGGAAATCATCCTAAAAACTTACCAAGTTATGAGAAAGGGGATTTTACCTATCATTAATGTTAACCTAGCTGATTATGTGTTAATGAGGTGTCAGTTTTAGACGATCCTAGGGCTGATTACTCTATCTCAAGTTATAACCATTAAGCCATAATTTGTAAACTCTAATTGGATTATGAAATTTGTAATCTCTCAATTAACAAAAGACTCACAACCCTAATTAGATCTAAAGCACTCTAATAAACTATTGGGTTTCACACGGGATCTCTCTCTATACAATTACCGATATGATTAGTTATAGATTCCATTGAATCGCCCAACTCTCATTAATTCGATCCAATAACTTGTTATCCAATTCACCCTCTTAGTTTCAATTAGAAGTTAAACATGAAAGAATTAACAATTGAGCAACCAGCAAGCACATTTACCAAGTTATGAGAAAGGGGATTTTACCTATCATTAATGTTAACCTAGCTGATTATGTGTTAATGGGGTGTTAGTTTTAGACGATCCTAGGGTTGATTACTCTATCTCAAGTTATAACCATTAAGCCATAATTTGTAAACTCTAATTGGATTATGAAATTTGTAATCTCTTAATCAACAAAAGACTCACAACCTTAATTAGATCTAAAGCACTGTAATAAACTATTGGGTCTCACACAGGATCTCTCTCCACATAATTACCGATATGATTAGTTACAGATTCCATTGAATCGCCCAACTCTCATTAATTCGATCCAATCATCTTTTATCCAGTTCACCATCTTAGTTTATTATCGAATTATGCAAAAAAATGCAACAAATCACAACACCCAATTCAAATAATACAAAATCAACTCGGATACCATTAAATCAAAATAAAATCCTGAAGGAGAGTTAGAATATCATCATCATTTTGCCATCTGTCATCATATAATTCATCCCAATTTTAGACATGAAATTGAAATAAAAAGGAAATAGAAAATTAGAATGGACAATCTAGGAAGGCAACAGTGTCGAAAAGCCTCCTGATCTGGGAGGCACGTCGAGACCACTTCTTCTTCCTCTTCATTTTCCTTCTTTCTCTCTAAATATTCTCTCTTTAGGGTTTCAAGTGTGGCTGAATAAAGACTCCCTTTTTTTGCTCACCACCTAATCTTCTTATAGGGTTTGTTATTTAGGTTAATCTAAGGGCTTTTTAAAGTCTAAAAAGACCAAAAAATCCTTCGAAAACTTGAATTTGAAAGTTTCCTTGCATTTGTCCCAATGTTGGCCACGATCGTGGCCTATATGACAAGATCGTGACCCTTGAGTAAGCTCTCTATAACGATCGTGGCCTATATGACATGATCGTGGCTGTTGAGTAAGCTCTCTGTCATGATCATGACATGCAAGCCATGATCATGGGCCAATCTTGGTGCTTTTGTCACCATCGTAGCCTGTCTACCACAATTGTGGGCCTTTGTTATGGCCTTGAGTTTCCTCCAAAACTCCTCCTTTCTTTAATATTGACCCTAAAACACTAGCAAACGCATCAAGGTATCTCAAGAACATAATATTTAAGCTCAAAAGCTTATATTAACCCATAAAACACCTAAAACACAAATAATTAACAAACTAACACAATTATAACCTAAACACATACTAAATGATTAAATTAATAGCTAAACACATATCAAACTATGCCCTAAAACACGATGCAATTTACACTTATCAAATATTAGAAAGAAGATATATGGGATAAAACAAATTACTAGAGAAACATTATATGAATATTAGGAAAGGTTTAACGAGTTATATGCCAGTTGTCCATATCATTGGATTCCTAACCAACTTTTCATTCAATACTTTTATGAAGTACTATTAGTAATGGATCAAAGTATGGTCGATGTAGCTAGTAGAGGAGCTTTGGTAAACAAAACACTTGAGGTAGCCAAACAATTGGTATCAATTATGGCCAAAAATTCTCACCAGTTTATGACAAGGATGGATGGAGTTTTTAATGTATTTTTCTATTCTAATACTCTATCCAAGAGTTATCAATATTTATCAAATATGTTCCTATATAACAGAATGCTATTGGATCAAATAAAAAAGACAATGTTGAGAAAAAGTTGGCTTTTCCTGGATGAAATGAAAATTGAAATCATGTAATAGGAGAAAGGTTTCCCATTCCTTATAAACGTGTGAATGAGGTAAGTAGCATGGACCTTGAGGATAAAATTTCATATTTAACTGTTTTAGTTCATCAAATGGCTGTTGGTCAATTGCGATCAATAAGAGTGTGCAGAATATGCTCATTCCCTGGACATCTTACAGAATCCTACTGTAAATGGTGGTGAATCCTAAGGAGAATGTAAATGTAACGACTTTGAGAAATGAAAAGGAAATTCAATATGGAACTTCTTTACTAATAGAGGTAGAAAAGCACTATGGTGGAGCAAAGAAGGACTTCCAACTCAAGAATCAATAAAGGTAAAAAAAAAATGATTCATCTTCTTCAATATCAATTAATGCACATGTACCTTCTTTTCCTAACAGGTTGACTAAACCAAAAGATGATGAATATGAAAGAGAATCCTAGAAACCTTCAAAAAGGTGGAAATCAATATACCACTTCAAAAAGCCATCAAACAGGTTCTGAAATATGCCAAGTTTTTGAAAGAGCTATGCACAAATAAAAAGAAGTTGAAGGACAAGGATAGAATAATTTTGGGTGAGAATGTATTAGCTGTGATAAATAGAAAGTTACTAAAAAAATGCAAAGATCCAAATATGTTTACACTTCCATATGTTATTGGTAATAAGAAAATAGAGCATGCCATCCTAGACTTAGATGCATCTATTAATGTCATTCTATAATCAATTTATCGAGCTTTAAATCTGAATTCTTTGCAAAAAACTAATGTGATTATTCAACTAGCTGATCGTTCGTAAGTGCATCCTATTAGAGTTATTGAGGATGTTTTAGTCCAAGTTAATGATTTGGTATTTCCAATGGACTTTTACATATTGAAATTGATGGAGATAGTGTTGAACATTTTTATTGGGTAGGTCATTTACGAAGACAACCAAAAAGAAAATCAATGTAGATGTGGATACTCTTTTCGTTGAATTTAATTGAGAGATAGTGAAGTTCAATATTTTTGATGCAATAAAGCATCTGAATGATTTTCAATCCATCTATCATACGGATATTGTGGATTCATTTGTGTTGTATATGTTTAAGGAAGAAAGTGTTGAAGATGAGATAGAGCATAAAGCTAAATTGGATGTGAACGAGCAAGTTGATGAAATTTGTGAAGTTATAAAATCATTGTCAATAATGCTAATAGATTTGGAAAGTTTAAATGATGAACTTAATATAACTCACAACAAAATCTTACCTTTTACTTTGCAGACTTCAAAGATAGAATTGAAGGTGTTACCTGATCGCCTAAAGTATATCTATTTAGGTTATGGAAAGTTATTACCTACAATCATTTCAAAAGGTTGACGAAAGAGCAAGAGGAAGGGCTAGTAACACCACTTAAGAAGTACAAAATTGCAATTACGGAGAATTTGGAGAGAAAAAAAGAGAGGTCAAGCATAACAATATTAAACAATTGCGTTTTAATGGAGGCAACCTAGAATATGATAGTTTTTATTGATTTTGTTTCACTTTTATATAGTTTGCATGTGTGTATACGATATACTATGCCTGAGTATGAAATGCACTTTCTAACTTCTCAATAATCTCTCATGTACATTATTTTCGGATTCTAACCCCTAACATGGGATATTACAATTCTCCCCTCCTTAAGAAATTTCATCCTCAAAATTCTTATCTAATTGTCTAAACAGGTGGGGTAATGTCTCTTCATATGCTCCTCTGTTTTCCAAGTTTATTCTCCACTTGAGTGATTCTTCCAAAGGACTTTCACCAATGGTATTACTCAATTTCTCAGCTATTTAGTTTGATATCCTACTATCTTGATTGGCTCCTCAACATAACTCAGGTTACTAGCTATTTGTATCTCTTGAGCTAGTAACAAATGCAACGGATTAAATCGGTATCTTCTGAGCATACTTACATGAAATACATTGTAATCTCATTCGGTAAAGCTAACTTGTATGCTAATGGTCATATCCTCTCATAACCTCATAAGGACAAATGTACCTAGGGCTTAACTTGTCCTTTTTACTAAACCTCAACACTCCCCGCCAAGGCAATACTCTCAGAAACACTTTGTCTCCTACACTGTATTCTATATCCCTTCGGTGCTAGTCCACATAGCTCTTCTGTCTATCTTAAGCTACTTTAACTCATCTTCAGATTAGTTTCACTTTATCCACTGTATCCTGAATTAGTTCTATCGCTTCTACCATTCTCAAGCCCTCTTTATCTCACTATAGAGGCGATCGACATTTCCTGCCATACAATACCTCATATAGTGCCATTCCAATACTACTGTGATTGTGGTTATTATATGCAAACTCAATTAAAGCTATGTATTGATCCCATACTCCTTGAAACTCCAATACATATGCCCTGAGCATATCCTTAACTATCTTGATTGTTCTCTCACTCTGTCCATCTATTTGAGGATGAAATGCAGTAAAGATTAGCTTTATACCCATAGCTAACTGTAAGCTCTTCCAAATTTTTGAAGTAAATCTGGGATCCCTGTCCGATACAATGATCATTGTGCAACCTCACTACTTCATTCATATACCTCCGAGCTAGTTGGTCTAGTGAGTTATTCTCTCTCACCAGTAAGAAATGGGCCGACTTTGGCAATCGGTCTACTACGACCCATATAGCATCATATTGCCTCAGAGTCTTAGGAAATCCCATTATGAAATCTATGGTAATTCGCTCCCATTTTCATTCTAGAGTAAGCAACAAATGTAGCTTCTCAACCGGAGCTTGATGCTCAACCTTAATCTATTGGCATGTTAAACACTTAGCAACATATTTCGCTGCTTACTTCTTCATTCCGGGCTATTGGAAATCTTACTCTAGTGTATTATACATTATGGTGGCACCAGGGTGTATAGTATAAGCAGATACATGAGCTTCCTCTAGAATTTCTTTTCTCAGTTCATCCATATTAGGCACACACAGCCTTTGCTTCAACCACAGTGTCTCATCTCTCAATTTAAACTCAGAATCTGGTTTCATTTTCCATTTCTTAATAAGCTTCACCATTTTAGGATCTTTATTCTATACTTTTCTGATTCTGTCATGCAACATCGACCTCAGTCTTAGTGTAGCTATCAATGCCTCATTATACTCTAGATTTAACTCTATATTTAGAGCTCTCAATTAAATTAAGCTCAGTAACCTCGATAACTAAATATGAGCAACACTACTATTCAACTTTCTACTCAAAGCATCAATCACCATATTAGCTTTTCCTGGACGATACTCAGTTGTATATTCATAATCTTTTAACAACTCTATCCATCTCCTTTGTCTCATATTCAATTCTTTTTGACTTAACATATACCTCAAGCTCTTATGATCAGTGTATATCTGGAATGTCTCTCTATATAAATAATATCTCCATATCTTTAGAGAAAAAACAACTGCATCAAGTTCTAAATTATGTATCGGATAATTTATCTCATGGGACTTTAATTGCCTCGATGCATAGGCTATCACCTTGCCATACTACATCAACTCACATCTTAATCCTTGATGTGAAGCATCACCATATACTACATATCCTTTAGTTATTGATGGAATATTTAACACTAGTTTGGTAGTTAACCGATACGTCAGCTCCTCAAAACTCTGTTGACATTCATCATTCCATTTGAAAGGTGCATTCTTCCTTATAAGTTTAACTAGAGGGGTTGAGATCAATGAGAATCCCTCGACAAACCTTTAGTAATATCTAGCCAATCCTAGGAAACTCTGAATTTCGGATACATTCTTCGAAGCCTCACACTTCATCACTGCCTCTATCTTCTTTGGATCTACTTGTAAGCCTTGTCTAGTTACTATATGACCTAGTAACTAGTTGATCCAGCCAAAATTCACATGTACTGAATTTGACATACAATTGTTTCTCCCCCGTAATCTGTAAAATTATTCTCAAATGCTCAGTATGCTCTTCTCTACTTCTTGAGTACACTAAGATGTCATCGATAAACATAATTACAAAATGATCCAGGTAGGGTTGAAACACCTTATTCATCAAAGTCACCTTATTCATCAAAGTCATAAATGCAACTGGGGCATTAGTTAACCCAAACGACATTATTAAAAACTCAAAATGCCCATACTTACTCCAATCTTTGATACATCAGCCTCTGCTATCTTCAACTGATAGTACCCAAATCTCAAGTCCAATTTAGTGAACACTTGAGCTTCCTACAACTAATCAAATAAATCACCAATTATAGGCAAAGGGTACTTGTTCTTCACTGTTACGCAATTCAGTTGCCTATAATCGATGCATAGTCTTAAAGTTCCATCTTTCTTTTTCACAAATAAGACTGGAGCTCTCCATGGTGACACACTAGGTCTAATGAAACCCTTTTCCAACAACTCTTGCAATTAAGCCTTCAATTCCTTTAGTTCCATAGCTGCCATCCTATATGGAGGAATAGATATAGGAGCAGTACCTAGAACCAAATCAATCGTGAACTCTGTTTCCCAATATGGAGGTAAAACATATAACTCAGTAGGAAACGCATCATAGAATTCCCTAACAACAAGAATATCCTACACATTCTACTCAGTTCGAGTATCTGTGAAGTGGGCCAAATAAGCCTCACATCCCCCTTGCATCAACCTCATAGAACTCATGAATGAGATCAGCTTAGCTGGCACTGCTTAACTAATACCTCAAAAAATTGCTCTTAGCTAATTAGGAGATTTTAATATCACCTCTTTAATATAACAGTTTATGATAGCCCTATGAGTAGTAAGCCAATCCATGCCT
This sequence comes from Erythroxylum plowmanianum, assembly GCA_025531925.1. Classification (NCBI taxonomy): domain Eukaryota; kingdom Viridiplantae; phylum Streptophyta; class Magnoliopsida; order Malpighiales; family Erythroxylaceae; genus Erythroxylum; species Erythroxylum plowmanianum. Next base: position 3,761,194 of record JANVCQ010000007.1, read on the forward strand.
AGGATAATATCTATCTCCCTTAACTATAATAAAATCAAATCTGCCTAATCAATTCAAATCAAACATCTCTTACAGACTTCTCCTATTACTATGGTACTACTGATCGATGTACTCACCTTTAATCTATGGTTTAACAGTTCTCTATCATAATACAACCTGGATGCCAGATGTGGTGTGATAAAAGAATGCATAGATCTAGGATCTAATAATGAAAAAGCTTCATAAGTAAAAATAAGCAACACAGCTGCAATGACATCTAGAGAATTATAAGCCTCTTGTGTGGTCATTACCCAAACTCGAGCCTGAGACTGTGGTTGGATGCTATGCACTTCAGTCCTGACAGTAGGACTCCCAGAGCTCATTTTGCCTCTACCACGGCCTCTCTGTCTAGATCCACTAGCTCTACTCTACTGGACAATAGCTTCAGTTACTCCTCCTCTCTACCAGACTGAGCTCCAACAATGGTAGGACAATCTCTGATTCGATGGTTAGGAAAGCTACAATGGAAACAAGCTCCTAATAATGTCTAACATTCACTACCATGTCTCTTTCCATAGTGCTCACAATTAGGCATATATGGTGGTTGCCTAATAGTAGTCTGTTCTCCTGACTCCTGACCTTTGTCAAAGTAACCAAAGCAGCCTCTCGGCCTAAACCCAGACTGTCTCGATCTCAACTATGATCGGGAAGATCAACTCTAGTGTTTCTTGAATCTTTTACTAGATTCAACTTGAAATTCTCTAGATCTCTTCATTCTAAACTCCTGCGTATACTCTATATGTCCCTCTCTCAATAGCTGCTCAATTCTAATCGAGGTAGCTCTCAACTTAATGAAACTACTTAAGTTGACAATTGCCAGTCTTATCCTAATCTTCATGTTCAACCCATCTTCAAACCTCCTAAACTTGTCTTCTTCAGTAGGAATCAAGGCATTGACATATTCCATCAATTTGTTAAACTTTATCTTATACTCTACCACCAATAAATTACCTTGTTTTAAATCCAGAAATTCCTAAATCTTTCTGTCTAGGTAGATCTTGTGCATGTAGTTTTTCTTAAAGACCTCCAGAAATCTTCCTACTTCAAGTTACAAGGCCTATTAGTATTACCTGGAACAGTATTCCACCATTGGTATGCTGGGCATTGTATTAAGGAAACTATATAGTCAAACTCCTCATTTGACTCGCAATCTATCTAATAAAAAATCCTCTTGATTCTCTCTAGATATCCCTCTGCCTCTGCAGGGTCTATACTTTCGTAGAAGTCCATAGCCCCCTGCTTTTGCAACTTATCATACCTCCTTTCCCTTCACTCGAGAATTCTCAGAGGCATTCTCTTAGGTCGAGATACTGAAGACTCTTTGCTAGCTCCTACTGACTCTAGGTCGTTTATGTCAGCTGACCTTCCAACTTGATCACCTATAGCAGATAACCTATAATAGATAATAACTTTGATTACTATCTGTATTTCTCAAGATATTTCATGCCTAACATTCTTATATGTCCCTATGGATGCCAAACCATGCTCTAATACTAAGAATCCCCACTCTTACAAGATACGTAACCAACATCCTGAAGGGTATCCGAGTACTACCCCATAAAGGTGTCATGCTAGAGCAATCACGATACTAACTTAATCATGGCATCATCGTTTAATGCATAAATGTCACAATATTTAAAAACCCAATTCCTCATTTTCATTTCTTAAACAATATGTACATTGTAGCTTTACAATAACATCCATATATGTACACTATCAAAAACTAACCAAAATTTACATCTTTATATATTGAACACACTACATACATGAGAAATTACACAAAAATTATATCTAGATCCTTCAGTCTTAGCTGACTAACCTTTCAGCCATTTCTTCGATCTAAAAGTATAAAAACTACACTTCTTCTAGAGTCTCTCTGTCACTAGTATCCTCTCTTGAACCTAAAATGTCAACGTTACAATTTTGATGAGTTTTGCGAACTTAGTGAGTTAACCATCCTCGATGGTTCACTTAAATCATATAACACATCAACACATACAATCACATAATTTGCATCATTTCACTAATAATCATATAGCATCACATATTACTTTGATCACTCATTTCACATTTCATATTCAAAGCAGTCAAATAATTTATTTCGTTCATTTAAAACATACATGTCAATTTTATATGCAATGCTCTTGAGATCCTCTTTTATTTATTACATTATTTTGACTGAGTTCCTTTTTACTGGCCCATATCCCTTGTGGATACTGGGCTTGTTTCATATATTGTCCCATATCCCTTAGTGGATACCAGGTACATTAACAACTGAGCCAGAGGTTCTTATCACATTCTGAGCTTTAAGCTCTTTTTCGATGGCTACTCTGGTCATAACAGCCCTTATGTTATCATGCATTCGTATAATGAAATGCATCGCATTCACATATTTTCAATCAGTCATGTGATTTCAGTTTCACATTCACAGTCACATTTATCATCAGTCCTTAGTCCGACATTCAATAATAATGTTGAGTATCACTTATTTCATCAAAGTCACAAACAAGAAGCACTTCCAATATATTATTTATGCATCAAATGCCTCGGATATTCGATGTCCAGAATCAACACAATCACATTAATATAATAATTCAATATAGAATTTTAAACAAACAATTAATTAAGTGAAACCATCTAGGTTACTCACAGTTTTATTTAGGTAGCTATTGCCTCAAAGTCCCACCAATGTCTGGATGTTGTCTCTCAAATTGCTCTTCTATATCATGCAATAAACATTTACACACATCATAACTTTGCACAATTATATAAGTACTCATTTATGCACAAATGTATATATGGATTATGTACAATGCATGTTCAAAGAAAATCTCGCATATATTTCCTTTATTTTTATCTCATTATCATTCATACTTTAAAACTCACATATGTTTAATTTGAGCTTAGGTCTATAACATAATAGTACAAACTTATTCCAAGTTCATCACTTAATACACTTGATTCTTACAACATCATCCATCAATCATTTATTAATCCTATCCTAATGAATTTAGATGAAAATGAAATTTGTTGAGAGGAAGGGCAATGTGTGACGAGTTTATGGTTCAAATTTCAAGTCAATTGGAAGTTTACAGAAGAAGTTATGGTCAAAAGAGTGAAGGGTGTTCAAAATTGTCAAAAAGCATTGTACTATCACTGTCACGATTATGCTTATGCATGATTGTGCACTTCCTATTGGTTCCACTCTATCATGATCATGCTTGTGCATGATTGTGTAACTCCATGATACTTCATTTTTGCCATGATCATGTACCGTTGAGGTTTCCTCTCTGTCACGATCGTGCTTATACACGATTGTGCACTACCTAATGGCTTTTCTCAAAATAGATTTTTGGATTAATATTTCATGGCCATTTTGACAAAGAAAAAGAAGTATCTAGGAATAACATTCTTCTAAACAATTGTTCCCATATGTCTTAAGTTTATAATGACACCAATTCCACACAATTTAGGTCAATAATCTACATGTTATACTCAAAATACTACACTATTCATAAACTGGAACAACAGTCATTGCTCAACTTTAAATCAAAATTTAAAACTCTTAGAGACAGAATTCAATTTTGATTTCTTCATTAAAATTGTATCCATATGTCTTTAGTTTAATGTAAACTTAAAATCATCTCATTTGAATGTTTATAGATCAAGATATGGCTAAAATACAGTTGTATATTTAGTGACAACTCTAAATTTAACATATTCCAACACACTTCGTCATCATTTTCATCCTAGTTTATCTCTACAACAACTCATGAAATATTATTCATCATACGCACGAAAACAAGACACCAACATTCTCATTCTCCATCCATGATGCACATGTATAATGACCACTATTCTCATGATCATTTAATATCAATTAATCACTATATTTGTTTCATATTCATACAACTCATGAGAATTAACATATTACTTACTTGATTAAACTTCAAATTCTTCAAAAACACCAAGAATCCCTAACTTCTCATACAACCCACGTACATCATCATGGAGGTTGGGAGGTTTAGGTTTTCTTGTGGCGAATGAAGAAAACAACAAGGTGAGAGTAGCAAGTGAAAGAAAGTATGAGCACAGTTTAACATTGATGGAGGTGGTAAGTGGCATGGAAGTGAAGAAGCTTGAAGAAGATGAAGAAAGTCACAAAGAGAAGAAGAAAACAAGAAACAAAACAATTAATGGCCTTCAAATGTTAAAGAATCATAGGTGAGTGAGTGGCATGGCAAGTGACACTTGTCACTAGTCACTTGCCACATGTCACCACCCTATGGTTCCCTTTTTAATAACTAGTCTATTTATCTCCAATTTTTAGTCCAGTTGTCTCCTAATTTTCAATGACATATGTCATTAAACCCCTAAATCATTTATAAAAATTTCCACTGCCATTTGACTTTTATTTCTAGTACCACTTATCAATTGTCTTGCCATTTGGCATTTTTCCTAATCTAAAAATACCCAAAATTTTGTAAATTTGCTAAATTTCACCAAAAATTCTAAATTAATAATTATACTCTCCAAATCAATTTTCAAAACAAACTATTCACATCATAATTACATTTATAAATCAATTATACCTGAAAAATGTCAATAAATGCATGTACAATCATTTTAATATGTGCAATAATTAAGATTCACATGTGTGTGTATACTATGCAAGAGCATGAAATACACTTTCTAACTTCTCAATAATCTCTCATGTACACTATTCTAGAATTCTAATCCTCATGAAATACACTTTCTAACTTCTCAATAATCTCTCATGTACACTATTCTAGAATGCTAATCCTTAACATAGGATAATGGGGTATTACAATTTAAGATGCTACAAATGTGGCAACAAGGTTAATGTGAAGAAGAATTGTTAAAATAAGATAAATTCCATCCTCAAGGAAACGAGCGATCACTTCAGATGATGATAATCCTATGTTATGAGGTGGTGACAACAAATGAAAGCAAAAAAAGATTTGCTGATGTATGGCTTTTTTACTGAGGAGCCACTTGTCATATGATGTTAGACCCCGAATTTTTTTTATGATGTCACTAAGCATGGATTGTGATAATTGTGTGATTATGGTTTAATTTGTT
>JANVCQ010000007.1:3772876-3789427 GCA_025531925.1 Erythroxylum plowmanianum
CTGCACCTTTTCTTACATCATTATCAATGATCTTTTCATTTCAAACTCATCTCTACGACATCTCATGAAATATTAACGATCATAAACACAAAAACAAGACACCAATATTCTCATTCTTCATCTACGATGCACATGTATAATGACCACTATTCTCATGATCATTTAATATCAATTAATCACCATATTTGTTGCATAATTTGACTACTCATGAGAATTAACATGTTACTTACTTGTTAAAACGCCAAGTTCTTTAAAACACCAAGAAGTCCTAACTTCTCATACAACCCACGTACATCATCATGGAGGTTGGGAGGTTTAGGTTTTCTTGTGGCAAATGAAGAAGATAACAAGGTGAGAGTAGCAAGTGAAAGAAAATATGAGGATAAGGTTTAACGTTGATGGAGGTGGTAATTATCGTAGAAGTGAAGAAGCTTGAAGAAGATGAAGAAAGTCACGAAGAGAAAAACAAAGCAAGAAACAAAACAATTAATGGTCTTCCAAGTTTAATCATGGGATAAAGACATGGCTTGACAAGTGACACTTGTCACTTGCCACATGTCCAATTTCTATGGGTTTAAACTAAGTTCTCTTATTTAACTAATCCAATCAACTCCAATTTCTATTCCAATTGTCTCCCAATTTTTAATGACATATGTCATTAAATCCTAATGCCATTTATAAGATTTTCCACTGTCATTTGACTCTTATATCTACTACCATTTATTAATTGTCTTGGCACTTGATATTTTTTATAGTCCAAAAATATCCAAAATTTTAGAAATTTTCTAAATTTCATAAAAAATTCTAGATCAACAATTATACTCTCCAAATCAATTTTCAATACATATAATCCATAACTCTCAATATAATCACATTTATAAATCAATTATACCCAGAAAATATCAATGAATGCATGTACAATCATTTTAATATGCAAAAATCAATATTCACATGTGTGTGTATGTTATATTATGCATAAGCATGAAATGCACTTTCTGACTTCTCAATAATCTCTCATGTACACTATTCTAGGGTTCTAACCCTTAACATGAGATAAGGGAATGTTACATGCACAATAAAAGGTCAATCTGGTAAGGTTTAGAGGAATTTGAAACTTAGATTCTAAATTTTGATATCAATAGTTTTCTAAGTAATTTCCATTGTCACTATGTTCAATATTGTTGCCCATTTATTTTACTTGCTTTAGTTTTATTTTATTTTATTTTATTAAAAATCTAAAATCAATCCATAAGCTAGATAATAGGAAAAAGTTAATTACTAGTCATCATTGTCTTCATGGGATCAACCCGTACTTACTAGTACTAGCTACAGCTACGTTGTGAACTTGCGGTTATTACAATATTGAGTCATTCACAAATAAGTCAATTAGGTCATAATTTCAATTGGTAAACAATAAAAAATATTGATTTATTTATTTGAGAAAAATGGTCGCAACATCATCTACTTAAGAGAATGGATTTGAAGATTTATTAGTTAATCAAGAGACTAATATAATGGAAGAATGCTTGGATTCCTTACATGATTTGGGTGTCAGAGTGTGCACTATGGAAAAGTAGTAAAAACTCCACGTAATTCTCCATTATATAAGGATAATTTTATGAAGATGGTTGATACAAGGAAGATGGATTGGATTGTGTCTCTTTAGTTATATTTTCATGTTATTGCATATTAGTCTTAATGGTATAGGCATTTTTATATTAGGAACTACTTTATGATTTGATCAGTTTAAGTGTATGTTTTTTTATGAATATTTGATATGAACCTGGATATTGATATGGTCTTCATAAATTTATGTTAAATGTCCCAATGTTTCATAAATTTTTTAAAAATTATATTTACATGTATTTATTAATCAATTATGTTGGTATTGTAAATACATAGCCTCATCAAATTTCGATCAAATTCAGATGATGATCTGATGAAGGTAGTTATTATTTCTTTAGCTAGGGAAGAGAGAATATTTTCATTTACCCAAATTTCATTCAAACATGTTTTATTCTTAACCAGAAAGAAAAAGAAAGAAACTACAATCAGAAGGTAAAAATTAATAACTAAATGAAACTGAAGTAGAACCAAATAAACGTCTTATAAAACAAAAAGGAAGAAGACTAGTGTTGATACTCCCTTGAGGAATTATCCGTTTCAAGTTTCACCATAAACTTAAGTAGGAATAACAACATACGTACACATACAACGGATACAAATTTCAGGTAATCAGGTATGAATCTAACTGTCGCTATGAGAACCCATGAATCACATCATGACAAAGTATCGTCGATATTTGTGAACGAAGAATTTGGATGGATTAATTCGGCATTATCATGGAAGATTTAACATTACTGCCTATGTCTCATTACACAATGTTTGATGACATACGACTCCAGCCAAGTAGTAACCGTTGCCCTTTGATAATTAGCAAATCTTGCTAGGAGAGAATATCCAAACATGGTAATTAATGCTCGTATAATGTTAATACTAATGACTAGCTGTTGTTAAAATCTTTCAGCTACCATTTCCTTAAAAGAAAAAGAAATCACAATTTTGGTTAATTGAACCATCATCGAATTCACTAAAAGAACTTACTAGCATCGTGAAAGAAGCAATTTTGGTCCTTCATATTAAATCAAAGAGGTTTGAACTCATAAATTATTAATTGACCCTTTTAACTCATAAAATTTGTTAAACCACAAGTACATACATAATCGTATAAAAGTTACATAAGCTCGTTGCTGCAACAAAAATCTTAAAACAAAAGATAAAAAAGGTCATTACTTGCCTCAGCATGTGTCCAGGCAAAAAGACAACTTCCATTCTCACCTTCTACGCCCAAATGTCCAATTTTTTCTACTTCTAGCCCGTGAAGGATCATGCACCTCGTCTCCATCAACCACATATCTATGATGTCTCAGACATTTCCCGGAACCTTGCAAGAGCCTTTTTATGAAGAAGTGTTCTGTAACTGTCCCCAGCCTGCACCTCAAGGCTAGGATCCACCTTCTTCTGCTGACTCCCAAGTCCTGCTCTACGTTCCATGCCTTGTGCTTGGACAGGTTGAATCATTCCACTTCCGTCCTTCCCCAATCCCTGCATATTGTTCCAAGTACCAATAAACAGGAAGACAATCCAGAAAGTTTAATGTTAAGAGTCTAGCTTGACCACTGCTTGTTGGAGAATCATTCCACTGGGAAACCATTAACTACAGTAGCTCTTTTTATAGATATGGTATATAAACCACTAAATACGATAGGAAGAATACACAAGTAACAAAGTTATGTTCACCAGGAAATAGCTAAAAGGATGCTATGTCTCTACTAATTGGAAGAGCAGAAAGCATAATAACAGCAATCAACAGTAACTAAGAACAGTAGAATGTATGTAGGAGGAGGAAAAGATACCAAGCCTTCCTGCCAGCCCATATTGCGAAGCATTCGATTGCCCACATTACTTTCATCAATTGCCTTATCTGCTGTAATCACCTCATAACTCTGAGCACCCGTGTTAGCATCTCCACCACCACGGCCTCCACCGACACCAGGAGGGAAGGGCATTGAATCCAAGGAAGTTTTTTTGAATGCCGAATCCCGACCTTCATAGTTTACAAATCATAAACAGACAATTTCAAGCAAGTTAATAGAAATCAGGAAATAAACAACCAATTGACCATCAATTCAGATAACCGAAAAAACTGCAAGTTCATGATCTGATGAGCATTTATTGGCCAACCAAATGCCATAAGCAATGACTCGTTGCTAATATATCTAAAATGTAAGACTGTATGGAAAATAACAAAGGTTTATTTACAAACTGATAGCTAACAAACTTACCTGAATCCCCAAACCCACCATCAAGCAGATCATCTCCAAAAGAGGATGATGAACCATACAAGCTCCTCCTTTCAGCTGCACGATCCCTGTAGGTATTCTGAGTTTGTTCCTTTGGAGTAGAAGATTGTGGCATTTCAGAAAACCTCCTCTTGCTAGTCCCAGTAGCCATAGGAGGTGCGTAAGAACCCAATGCAGATGCATCTGTCCTGAAGGGAGTTGCAACATTTGATACATCTACATGTGGTACAGAAGAAGAGGTAGGAACTCCACTAGATGACCCTGAATATTCAGTATCAGATTTTATCACACCTCGCCCAGAGCCCCTTATAACCCCCATCAAAGCTCCACCAGAGCTGTTACCCACATGTCTTGACTTTACAGCAGATTCCAATCCAACAGTCTCAGAAAAAGAGTAGGCCATGCCAACTCCCAAACTGGAGACAGGATTTTCCTTGGTGGTCACTGCATCAGCTTTCAACTTGCCTTTTGAAGCATGTCCAACTGGAAAAGGTCTATCATCAACAGAAACAGTTGGCTGATTGTCATCAAGGGCCACACGAGTTGCTTGCCCTTCATGACTCCTTTGCTTCCACATAGTCAGTACATTGTTCATCTTCTTCTTATTGGCCAAAATACTGCTTTTGGAGGCTAGTTTTATTTCCTTTGCCTTCTCCTTCCCCTTTTTCTCGGCAGCTAACGCTGCTGTTGCAGCAGCTTGGACTGCATCAGGTAAGGATGCAGCCTTCTCCACTGAAGTAATGGTAGCAGCCGGTGCAGATATTACTACCTTTCGGTCATTAGGACCATCTGACGGCTTGGACTGCTCAGATTGTTTGCCAGATGCTTTTTCTTCACTCTGATCTATGCAAGGGATGTACTGCTGAGTGTGGTTATCAAATGTATACCAAATGCCGCTGTTACCATCATAATAAAGACCTGAACATGTAAGGGCAATAAATCAAAATTTGAATAAAAGGCACTATCAGACTTGGACAAACCACATCATGGTACATGTCACAGTTGCAGTTTTCAATTTCACAGATAAAGGACTACAAATAACAATAATACAGAATTCAGAATTCAGAAGTTCTAGAGCAAAGAGACAGTTCAAATTTGGGGTTTAAATCAATTTGCCAAACTGCAGAACCATGAAACTTAAACCACATGCATGCACACTACCAAGCCATCAATGCATACCTCTCCCCGCCTGCAACAACTATCAGCTTTATAACAGTTTTACATCTCCGAAGCACAGAAAATTGGAAAATCAAAATAAGGATATGAGCCATTCAGTAATTAGCATCCAAGCCGACTGTACCCAGATAACTTACTTGTGCAGATGGTAAGGTGATGAAAAGATTCAATATCAATATGTATGAGAAATCTGTACCCAACATACATGGATACTACTATAGCTAATTCATATCATACTTGTACTCACACCTGTACCGGATATATGCAATAGTTGACGCATTCATTATACATGTCCAGACTATACTGTTTGCAAGCCATGGTGTTGTAAAATTAAAGTTCATGCAAGTCAAAGTAATGCAAATATTGTTGCTTCTTCTGGCAAAGAGTCCGAGTGTCAGTTGATGATTTATGACCATTTTTTCTAGTAGTGACTTTCATTATCCAAATACAAATCTCAATTATTCATATAAACTTCATAAATATGATACAGTTCAATATTTTAAGTTTTTGGTTCTATACAATTCATGTTCAATAACAGTGGAATCATTTTTTTTTTTTTTTCGTAGTGGAATCATTTCAATCTTTTTTTTTTTGTAAAGTAGAATCATTTCAATCTTTTATAGACCATTTGTAGAACTTGCGCTATGCTATTTGTACCTTCTTGGAAAAATATGCCAACTTCATGCGTAACTGACCTGATGGACATGAAAATCAGTTTAGATACAATCATAGTGACACTCCAGTACCTGATTGGATATGAGTACGGGAAAGGTTTTTTCTTTAAGGTGACCAATACCTAATCCAGAACCAACACATTACCATCCTAACACCAACTGTTGAAACAATATGTATGTTTTGGACTCCTTAGCAGGTGTTCCTACCACGGCTGTTTCATCACTAGCTCTAGAGTGCAAATTTTCAATCAATACAAGCTCACATTTCTAATGCAAGGAAACCCAAAACAAAAATATAGTACATTCGAGAATCGTAACTTTCCAAGAAACATATTTGAGATAGTATCTTATAGATTGCACTGTAGAAGTCAAAGCTGTCATATCAATAAATTGAACATTTCAATTCATTGGCTACATCAATCAAAGCAAATCCCAACTATTCATCTTTTTAACATGACACTGCAATAAAGAATAAGATTATCAAGATTTAGCAATTATTTCCGAACTCAAATTCTACTCTTGAATCTGTAAACACATTTCATTAAGGGATTTTCTTAGACAAATTACCAGTGTAACCATAAGGTTATTACTTAGCTGTGGATTCTTTCTTAGGCATCCTCTACACAAACTAGTATCTGAAAGTTTGGATAATCTATTGAAATGCACTCGGATTCTTTTTGGATTTTATGTGATTCTTCCTTGGTGCTTGTTAGGATCTGGCACATGAGAATCACATTCCCAGAAAGGAAATGGAAAGCAAGTGAGAGTTGCAATATGGCTTTTGCATTTAGCAAGACTTCTCCATGAGACAAGGGGACATCTTCAGTTACAACACAGCAATGTTGCACAAATCATTGAACTGATGCACTTGAGTAAATGTGCAAATAAAATAAGCATATACTAGACGAGGTACCTGTGTTTCCATCATAGTAAAACCCTGAAGCAGCATCATAATAGTAACCAGATGCTTCATCCCAGACAAAGCCAGATTGCTTGGAAGAACCATCATTTTGAACTGAAGCAGTTTTTTCATGCCCATTGGTAGATTGTTTGTCATCTGGATTATATTCCTTTGGTGCCCATCCATATGCATCATACTGAAAAAAAAAAGAGAAGAAAATAAAATTGTGTATAATGTAAATAGAAAACCCAAAAAGGAGCCAGTAAGCAAGTGATATCAATAGGAATAGTAAGTATATTATCGCATGTCAGCAGGTGAATGTCTTCATTGGGATAAGAGAATCAAAATTTGAAAAAGGAACACTAAAAGGCATATCAAGATCATTGACTTATGAGCATCATCAGTAATTTTTAAAAGATTCTTCTGACCTACCCCAGGAGTTTACATCAATCCATATATTCTGTTAGAATAGTTTATCTTCCTCAATCAGCATGGAAGTTAAAGGAGCTTCCAGAGAGTTTTTATGCAAAACAAACTTTTGTTTGTTGTTCATAGCAGGATGTACAACACTTTGGCAAGAATCAATGGTTCTAGTTGGTATCTCCAGAAGCCAGTTGAAGTGCTTTTCCTGGAAAATTGTTAAGAGGACCTCTTAACTCGACATGCTTTGCACCAGATCCTGCTGGTGTGGAAAAAAATGCTGCCATCTTCTGACAAGGAATCAAAATATCTACAATTTTATAAAGTCACCTCTAATATCTAGTTTTTCTTTACCCTATTAATCTCTCGTTTTACATTAATGAGAGCTCTTCCATCACTTCAATCTGGATAATCACAACAAATTCATATGACCAAAAAATATTGTTGATACTATGGATGTCTGTTAGCTGAGGCTCATAAAACTGGAAACACTCTAATTCTATTTTCTCATAATGTTCCTTACATTTGCATGTTGTGAACGGAAATAGATTGTCCGTATCAGTGATTTTTCACTAGTGCTGTCCAAATATAGAAATATAAACCTGAACCTCCCAAATAATTTCTTGAATACCTGTTGTGCAAATGCCGCAGCCTCAATAGCAGCAGCTGCTAGACTGCTTGACTGTGAAGGTCCTGATGCCCCAGATCCCGGACCAAGAATGCTCTTTGCATATGCCACTCTCAAGATCTGTCCATTTCTTTCAAGTGTTGTTCCATTAGTTGCTTCCAAAGCTTTAGTAGCATCTTCAACCTATGGGATCACAGAAATGTATATCATACTGCTTGTGAAATAATTCCCAGTATCCAGTGAGAAAGAACATAGAATGACAGGATGCATCAGAAAACAGGACTATATGAATGCTCTAGGGTTTTAAAATCCTACTTATGTCCCAACAAATGCTCAAAATGAAGTTTGGAATCCAAGTGAGATGGGTGAAACATTAGTAAAACCAAATAATCATTAGAGAAGAGGATATTGAAGGAACAACAAACAAAATTATTGAATTGTAGGAGTAAAAGACCAAATATATTGAATACAAGCTAGAGTTACGATGAGCTAAAGAAGGGTGCTTCTTTGTAGAAATTAAAAGTCCCCAGACCACAATAATAAGTGCAATAATATTTAAAGGTAGACATTCCAATTAGTTTGAAGCTCATGCTAGCCATTGTAACTGAAAAGAAATGGCAAAGAATCAAGTAGGAAAATAGAAGCAAAACATTCATTAAGTAAACAAATGCTATCCAGCATCATCTCCTCGAGATGGGAAGACCTCAACTGCAAAGGAAGAGAGTTTGACAACCTATGGAATATATATCTCCAAAGGAGTTCAAACCAAGCATTTATAAATAAGTAATTGCATTTCACCAGATTCTGCCACAACAGTAAATCCTCCTCAAGTTGTTTGTTTGAAATTCAAAAACATTGAATAACATTTAGCCACACCCTCGAAAATTAGCAAACTTGATCTGAGACTACAGCCACTTTCAAATTATCAAAAGCATACAAGCAAGTAAAAAGAAATTCTGGAGTATCTGCTATGACATTTAATCAAACTGTTCTATGATTTTATTCTTTTACATAGGTAGCCAAGCTAGCAAAGCAGGGCCCTGCAAACATCTATTTAATTTCTAAACTGGCTAGTTAATGCAGATAAGAGTTCAACTTTCAAGCCTAGTTTTCCACCCAAAAATAGTTGAAGTTTAAAAATTTGCAGGCTAGCTAGTGTATGCCGAAACAGTGGTAAAATAGGAACATATTCCACTGGGGGAAAAAAAATTATGTCGAATCCAAGAACCACAGGTTTTTGGTTATGTGAGCATTCACTTGCGTTGTTTTATTCACTAGTGAAAATTATAGCAGCGTGCATTATGACACAGAAGCTTTTCTATCCAAACTAAAACTTGATAAGAGTCCTTTGAAAAGATATAACATGCCAATTAATCCCATAACAATATCATTGCAGAATACTGTCACGTGAAACACTGGCTTTATAGTTAGGCATGTAGATGATGAACCACAATCCCACAGAACTCCACATGACCAGACGGCCTCCCTTAAATTAACAACTTATTATGGATCTGGGTTTTTCAAACATATTATGGTACTTTACAAAAAATCAGTAACATAAAATTCTATCTACCAGTTTTACAATATTAAACCTAATAATAAGTTCTCAAAACAAACACTACTTTGCTCCTCTATGTTTTGCAAAAACACTCGAGTGTAAGAGTTATTAAATTGAGAATCACAATAGAAATGAACATAAAGGACTACACAGTTGAACAAATTCAATCAACAGTGGCAAAATAATGTACCGAGTGGAAATGTACAAAAGCAAATCCCCTTGAAACATGAGTGAACTTGTCTCTAACAAGGCGCAGATCCTGTAAAAATTGAAACAAAAGGTTTCACCAGAAAGTCAAGAAGAAAAAAGCATATATCATCAATGAACTGAATAACTAAAGTCAGAATTTCCTCACCTTGATGGGAGCATGCTTGGAAAATTCATAGCGAAGCATCTCCTCATCAGCATTTTCATCCAATCCACGAACAACTAGCACATGAGTGGGTCCTGATTACAAAGAAAATTAACATATTCTTACATAGACAACACATCAAACATGTTAGGAGGAAGTAAGAACTTAAACCAACCTGATTCAAACCCTTTCCTTCCTAAGGGCATTGGATTTGACAAAGCTATATCTGCTGATGGTGCATCATCAGTTCGAGGCTCATTACACTGCAATAATAGATAAAAATAGGGCTATCAATTGATTTAATTTTATATATCCAAAATCTTTTCCAACTTCTAAGTGTCCTTGGAAAATGATACTTTTGGCTTTTACACAAGGCTCAACATAAGTACCCTACAATTATTTGAGGATCTCTTTTGTACTACTTCTGAATTTACTGTGCTTACATCTTGTTAATTTTCTCTTTGACAGTTGTTGCTCTCTTTTCTCTTTAAGTTTACACCGGTTTTCAAAACTGATAAAAGCAACTTTCAGAAGTTCTCAAATCACATCTAATTTTCTCATTACCAGCAATTTCAGGCATTATTCTTTACCAGCACTAAATGACAATCATATGACATGAGAATGTTAATATAGGTTGTGTCCTGACAACAATTTTTGGACAACCAACCAGTAAGTTTATCAACTAAAATACTGGACACTTAATTAGAAAACCTCTATAATTCAACTTAGTGCTGATTACTACAACCAACATGTTTCCCAGAAAACAAGAAATAAATTATAATCGGAAATAAAAAGTTCACATAATTGCTGACTTGTAACTCAACCTCCTAGTACGAATCAAGAACAAGGAGGAAAGACAAACCTGAAAACAGGATGTTCGCCTCGCAAAATTGACACAACCACAAATGATACACATCCAATCACATGGCACTGCAAGGTTTCTATGGCTGACATGACCAGATCTTATAGCATTGTCTCTACCAGAAGGTCCACTTGACCCTACAGTTGGCTTACTACTGAAAGACAACATAATAGCATCGATTACAGTTTGCGAAAATTATGCAGCCATGTCACTAGGCTAGTAAAAAATGCCACATTTATGCCGAATTACGTCAGAATATTATTATGGGATAAAAGGATAAGAAATGTTTTAAAAGGGACTAAAAAAGGTGAAATCTACACAAAGACTCTGTCCAAATACAAGCAACACATAAGTTTCAGGCCACAAAACCATATGATAAACTTATAAAGTTTTTCTTGCTTATAAAAATTTGTAGCTAGTTAGGTGTTTCTACTTGAGAAGGAATCGTTGCTCTTATACTTACAAGCATGCTAGTAATGAACAATAAATCACATTACAGTTCAATCCTTATCTTTTCATTTAATGATTTTCTTATTATGTTTGACCGTCAAAGGGGATTTTTTTAATTCAAACAAAGTGTTCATGTTCTTAATGTATTAGCATAGTAAATACAAAATACAAAACTCAGTATCCATAGACCTACGCAATTAGATCTGGATCTTTTCTCAGCTCCCTAGGAACTTCATGATTCTCAACAATGAGTACTGTTCCCTTTCCTTAGAATGATACCTAAACGAACTATTTTGCTGCTAGTATTTCACTAAAGCAACTTATAATAGTAGGTATTTACAGATATTATGAGCATGCTTATTGATTCCACCATTTAGAATAGTATTTCATTCTTAATTCAGTGATGTTTTTTAATTAATTTTAACACCTAATATTTTAGCTTCTTAGACTTTAACAAACTCCATTCCTTAAATAATCAACCTTGAATTCAACTCCTGTCCTCCATTAGAAATTTAAAATATTATTGCAATGGCTTCACCATGATGATACCTATACTCAAAGAAAAGCTTCCTTCCATCCACAACAAGACCGTCATCTCCAATCCTATCCATCATTGCACATGCAGCATCCTGCTCAAAAGAACACAGCCTTGAGGAAAAATTGTCAAAAAAGAACAAGAAAACAAAACACTGCACACTTCAGGGTTATGTGCGATACATACCACAGAAGGAAAATCAATAAACGCAAAGCCTCGAGAGATCCCAGAATTACGTTCTTTAATCACACGAACATGACGAAGTGGTCCCCATTCAGCCTAATTGCAAAAGAAAGGTAAGCTGGTATCGTAGAAATCACAGGAGATACATTAAAATATTTCAAATGAACCAGGTACAATAAGACATTACAAGTATTTGATACAAATCTTCTTCAGTTGTCTTTTGTGAAAGACCCTTCACCACAACAGTTGCAGAGGGGGCCTGCAAAAAGGGACAAGTTCCTAGACAAAGCCTTCTAACATAGAATACATATCATCTAAATTACCCAAAAATGGCATATGAGGCGTACCACAGAATAATTCCCACGTAAACGCCTCTCATCATGATCCCTACGCTTCTCAGACCTGTCCAGTTGACTATCATCATAGCTATCTTCTCGTTGACTTCGACTATGACTTCGACTATGACTTCGACCTCGAGGGGACCTTGACCTCAACCGATCATCATGTCCATGGGACTGAGATCGTTCACGTCTTCTTTGAGGACTTTGATCCCTTTCCTTACTAAAACCTCGCTTATCACGTTCTCGATCTCGAGATCCATGCCTTTTCCAATTACCATCTCTTCTACTGCCTCTATCATGATCAGAATCATAACTATACCTACTATATTCATAATCCCTTTCACGACTATCCTCTCTATTTTGATAGGAGACCCGACGTTTATAGTCATAGGTGTCATACCCATAATCATCACGATCACGTTCTCCGAACCTAGAAGGCCTGTCAAATTCGTGACTATGAGGATCGCCAATAGTTCGATACCCATCTCGATCTAGAAATGGATAAACATCATGATCTTGAAAATGATCCAAATCATGATAAGAACCACTGTATGGTTTCTCATGTCTCTTAGACTCTCTATCAACTGGATATTCTTCCTCATAACTTCTACGTCTTGAATGAGACCAAACGCCAGTAGAAGGATTTGGTGGATAATTTCCCCTCTCAACAATTTCTCGCTGGAAAGCATTTCTTGGGTATGTATTATCCCTCGAGTAACGTTCATCCAAAAACCTCCTATCATCATATGAACCACCATCCCTGACATAATAAAATAAAGTTGGAGGGAAGAGAAGAAATGATATATGATATCACAGCCTTAGACACTAAACAAAAGAACAACAAAACAGCACATGCAATAGCTATATAGTTTCAAGAACAGATAAAAGAAAGGGCTAGGAAGAACATGGAAAGAAGATCTATACTGAATATTTATACCCATAACTAGCGTTTAACATCATGGTAATGGCGTAGTATCAATCAGCACTCACCGGTAGTTTGGGTCGTGGATGCTGCCATACCCTTCCAGAGCCTGTGGATTGAAGAGAATAAGCAATGTCAGCAACAAATAGCAATCATGATAGGAGGGTTAGGCAAATCCATCCCATATCTTCACAACAGCCCCCACAGCTTTCTTTCCTAAAATTTTGTTGAGTAGTATATCATCCCATCATTATGTGATTTTATTTTAAGGAGGAAACCACAAAATTACGCTGTTATTATCCCATCCTTGCCGGAGACTGTAGCGACCATCACCAGGATCCATTTCTCGCAACCCCCACACCCCTCCTGCCACGTTTCTGGATGATTCTAATTTCTTTTCCTGTAAATATAATCCACAAATACACAATTATCCATCTCATACTGAACCATAAATCCCCACAACTTAACCTTCGTCTCCTGTGTCTTACAATTTCGAGTCATACAAACATTACCGGCAATACCCTAACTTTCACTCTGTCTGTAATACACGACAAGGCAAACCGACACAGAATTGAGGCCATGGGAAAGGGGGGGAAAAAAAAACCTTAAATTTCAAAATCCGACAGGAAGCAGAAGCATTAATGTAAACGATCGGGGGATCCTGTGATCATTTCTTTCTCAAAATTAAGTGTATATATATATATATACACACACACACACACATAATTGAACGTACAGTACCTTTCTTCCGGAGATACGTACATCTATCCTTTCATCTAGCCTTGAACACAAACTGGATCTATTAGCTCTCGCTGCCTGCCTTCTCCGCTTTTCCTTGAATTTCTCAATAAAGATAATATTAACCAGAAAAAAGAAAGGGCAAATAGAAGAAGAGCTAGAGCGTCTGGTAGAGAAAGCTAGAGTGATAAGTTCCTAAAGACGGAGGCAGATAAACTAGAACGCAGAACTGACGGATGCAAAACGAGGGAAGTAGTGCGGAGAAGCATTGGGTTATTTATTAATTTCATGAATTAAAATTATGGTAAATTACAGTGATAAATTTTACAAATATTTCATATTTACTAAAACTGGTAATAAATAACATCATCATGATTGTCAAGACCTACTTGTTTCAAGTAACAATATTTAAAGAGGATTAATAATACATAATTTTATTTTTATATAATAGAGAGGTTATTTTTATAATAATAAATAATAATGGTTAATGTAAAATATGGATGAAGAAATGTATCTTGTTATTATTTCTTATTTGTGTGGTACAGGAGAAGGGTATTTATACTAAGAACTAGAGGAATGTTATTGACTGTTGAGCTGTACTCGAGGGCACCTCTACTGCAAAGGTGAGTCATGGTGCTATGTACACTGAGGAGGAATGCAAGGAATAACGTGAGTGCCTTCTGACATTGTGTCCCCTTGCAAGCTGTCTTGGTCTGTTGAGTGGAGTGAAAATAAAAGGTGAATAACGATCTGTCTTGGTCTGCTGAGTGGAGTGAAATAAAAGGAGGTGAATGAGCTTCGTGAGGTCACTGGTTATGGGCTTCGTGGGTCATAGGTCAGCCCACTTTAACACCCCCTCCTCAAGTCGGAGCTCCGGAGATATTGACGGATCCGCACTTGAATTTTAGGGCATCAAACACTCGTGCGGTGAGAGGCTTCGAGAAGAGGTCTGCGATTTGTTGACGGCTGCGCACATGGTGGAGATCTAAGAAGCCAGAGTTGACTGCGTCCCGCACGAGGTGGAGGTCGATCTCCAAATGTTTCGTGCGTTCGTGGAAGACAGGATTCCGAGAGATGTAGATCGCTGCTTGGTTATCGCAGTGTAGAGGTATGGTTTCGAGTCTCTCCACTTGAAAACACCGTAACAAGTGATCGATCCACTTGAGTTCACACGTGGTGGAGGCTAAGCTGCGGTATTCGGCCTCGGCTGAGGAACGACTGACCGTTGTTTGTTTTTTTGTTTTCCAGGAGATGGGAGATCCATCAAGGAAGACGCAAAAACCAGTCAAGGATCGGCGACTGAATGTACAGCTGGCCCAATCGGCGTCGGAGTAAGCGGTAAGTCTCAGATCTGTATCTGGAGGCGTAAAATATGCCGTGGGTCTGTGTCCCTTTGAGGTACCTAAGGACGTGTGTGACAGCGTCCCAGTGGGGCGTCCTTGGTGACTGCATGAACTGACTAAGCTGTTGTGTGACATAGGTGAGGTCGGGTCGGGTGAAGCTCAAATATTGGAGGCGGCCGACAATGCGCCTGTACGATGCCGGATCTGGGAGCAGGTCCCCTTCATCTGTGGTAAGTTTCTGACCAGGGACTATGGGTGTAATGCAAGGTTTGCTGTCAAGTAGATTAGTCTCTTGTAATATGTTCCGTATATATTTCTGTTGGTTGAGTACGGTTCCATTGTCTGACCTCGCAATTTCTACTCCTAGGAAGTATTTAGCATACCCTAGGTCTTTAATGGGAAATTCTTTGTGCAAGGCGTCTCTGGTAATGTTTAGAAGGTCTTCTCTTGCTCCGGTTATAAGGAGATCATCTACGTAAATGATAATTGCAATGAAGTTGATGCCCTGGCCCTTAGTGTATAAGCAGTGATCTGCTTCGGTCTTGTCAAATCCCAACCCCTTGAGTTTAGTAGTCAATTCTTTATGCCATTGTCGCCCTGCTTGTTTGAGGAACAACCTTCTCAGCAATCTGGAGGGACACTTTGATGTCCCTAAGTGATGCAGTTTCATCCAGACTAATCGTGGACTCCCACTTCCCAGCGCTTGCCGTTCGCTTTTTCCCCTTGCCCTTATCAGATCGGGCAACACACTCTTCCCCTTGACCCGATGGGCAGCGCGATCGATCGACAACCCGAGCAGTCTTTTTCCTCTTAAGAAGTGACTCGACCTCTTCCTCCTCCACTTCTATGACCGCCAGGCCTTCCCCAGCCAATCGGGTCATCGCAGTTGACTGCTCAGGTACAGCGGCCAGGGTGGGCGTTGCCGACGGCTCGGGAACAGCAGGATGAGCGACGTCCTGTCCGGAAACAATAGGCCGAGCGACATCCGCTCTGGCCTCTCTTTTCTTGTCCTGCCTTTTTGTCTTCGAAGAGGGCCTGGTAGCTTTGCGCTTGCCTCTGATAGGGTTGGAGGACCCGGCGAAATCATCGATCTTGGCCATGGCTGCACAGCAATAAAAACAGGTTAGAAATTGAAACCAACGCTTACAAATACAGTGAATAGTTCAACTACGATGTGTCAACCAGAGGGGACAGTTTCTTCTCCTAGCCCGCTAAATCGAGGCAGGAGGTTGATTAAAAACGAATCGGCTGAGGCCCCCCAGCGATACCCCATGATGAGGCGATCGAAGTTGTATTGACCGAGAGCCTTAATGCGGTCGATCACCTCCCATTCCTCCCTGCTAAGGAGCAGACTCGACATATCGTTCCACTGCTAGGCCAGGGGATACCTCCACGGCCTGGACTCAAAGGGTGATCCTGGGGGTCTCACAAAGAAATATTTCGTCTGCTAAGTTTGAACTTTGGAAGCGGTCCCAGCAGAACGATAACGGGCATCTCTATACTGGAGCTGGGGGACCTCGGCCCCAGAGCTCGAGCTTTGGTTCATCCGCAAGAAATGGCGCATAATGCCAATCGACGGAGGACACCCGAACTGATGACACAGCA
>JANVCQ010000007.1:3789527-3809706 GCA_025531925.1 Erythroxylum plowmanianum
GAAGAACAACGCAGAAGGTTGCCAACTCATGGATCCAAACGGCAACGCACCGTTCAGCCTGAATCCGGCAGAACCAGAAACTTTAAAATGTATGGCAAGCAATGTTAAGAGTTTCGTAGTGTTTTCCTCAAAAATGGTACTAAACATAGTGACACTGTACCGGAGATTGGTAGTTTAGTACTGACCGGTATACAAAATATTAGTTGAATATTGGGCATATTCCTCAAATTTTAAAAAATTTGAGGACTAATTTAAAAAAAAAAAATCAGCTAACCCTAAATTATACATGACACTCTTAGAGTCTTCTCCTCTTCCTGACATTTTTTGCCACTATTTGCGTCTGCTTCTGTGACACTATCTTTGTGGCGGTGCCTCACTCTACCTTTGCTAGTTTGCTTATAGACCTTGGTTCCCAGGTGAACTCCGACTATAACATCATTTGGATGTCCAACTTTTTCTAGGAAAGACCCGAAGTTGGGTTGGAGCTTACTATAGTAGTTGTCATGGCTTTTGTTGTGCAAAAGGGCTGCACTTGCGGATGAAAAGGGAGGGCATGTTTGGAGAAACATAAAACATTAAAGTTATTTGTTTTGTGACATGGGAATGGAATAGATGGGTCAGGGTTGAACACTTGAACTAAAGCTAAATGGAATTGTTGTAAGTATTGATTAAAAACATGTGCTCATTAGCTTAATAAAAAATAATTAATAAAGACAATATTTAAATATAAGTTATTAATTTTTAATTTTTAATTATTATATTAAGATTTTAAAAAATTATGCAATAAATAGTGTTTTTGAAAATAAATATATGTAAATTTAACATCTCTTTTTATTATTAACCGAACGCTATTTAGATTCACATAAAAAATAATAGTTACATTTTATTACAAAGAGTAGTTAAAAATATGTTAAAATGAAAATTAAGAGGCCTCAATTTTTATTTCTTTTTTAAATTGTTAATATAAATGTAACTATATTTTACTATTGATAATAATTAAATATTAAGATAAAAATATCTTTGTTATTGATAATTAAATATTAAGATAAAAATATATTTATTATTGATAATTAAATATTAAGATAGAAACTATGTTTTATTATTGACAATAATTATTCTTTTTATTTGAGTTTTGATTAATTATTATTTATTATATAATAAATTTATAACATTTAAGTAATTTGTATTATCCTTAATTTCATATTTGTATGATAATTAAATGATCTTTTTTTATATTAAATGTAGTTATTGTTTATATATAAAATTATCATCATTTTTTAGACCAATTTGATATAAAATCATAAATTATATAGTACAATATATTAAGGTACTATTTTGTAATTATTTAAAAAATAAGCATTATTTATAATTTTAAAAAATTACTTTAAACGGTACCTAATATTGACCGATACTGATACAGTACCATACAAAACCAAATTTGATATTAGTTCCGATATACTATTCATAGCATTGATGACAAGATTGAGGGGCATTAAAGAGGAACTCAAATCCTTAACAAGAGTACTAGTGGCAACACTAAGATACCTAAGAATAAAGCTCGCAAAGCTTTAATCAAGGTCTATGACTTGCCAAATTTGAATCCAAGTTATGACAACCTTAAGTAGACTAAGAGACAAGTTTATCTAGATATATGGAGACACTAGAGATTCATCATTGCTTAATCAAATAGAAAACTTGGATCAATTAGATGAGAGAAAGGGATAAAAACACAAAGTTCTTCCATCTGTGTACTTGTTGGAAGAAACTACAATTATATAGTGACATTGCAATTCCCAAACAACTCTATAGTAGCTGAACCAAAAGATCCTAAGATCATCATACTGAACTACTTTAAAGTATTACTGAGAATTAAGGATGTAATTTCCTTTAGTTATTAAGATACTATCAAATATATCTTACTAAGCCTCAACTCTATGACAACATATTCTTTAATCAGATCATTCTCCAATTTAGGTATAAAAGATGCTTTTTTTTTTTTTTTGGACTTGACAAGGCTTTGAGACCGGATGGATTCAATGCTTTCTTCTTTTGGAAAATATAACCACCCATAGGTACTTCCATAATCAACACTATACAATTATTTTTTTGACAAAAGGTCCAAATTTTCCCCTATATTTTGGTAAGACGTTTAAGATGGCTTTTACTATTATTTCTAATACCAGTTTACCTTATAATATTTTCAAAATAGAGTAATTTGCGCTAAAAATGCTCACTCCATCACCACTACATCAAATAAATGTTATGTCCATGTTAAGCTATGCCACCTAGGTATGCTAGATAAGGTTAGTTGCCATCATGGCAGTTGATATGTAATTAAATATTAATTTCTTATTTTTAAATTAATTAATTGATTAATTTTAATTGCTTTAAAAAATTAAAACCTAAAACCTAATTTACCCCAAAACAGAACCATAATTGCATTTGTCCTTAATTTTCTTCTACTTTCCCTATTTCGTATCAAATCACTGTTACCCAAACATGAAAGATGATTGTTTTTTTGTTTCTTATATCATCTTTGATTCTTCTTCAACTAATAGGTGTTTGTTCTTCTTGATTCTTCTTCCTCCAATGGTGGCTTGTTCACGGTAATCCCATATATCCTTCAATTTTGCAATGGATAATTGTTCTTATCCAAGAATTAAGCATTGGTGGATGACTCTAGTATTTGTGTTAACTTCAGCAGTCTATAAAATTTCACCTTTTTCTTAAAATAACTTCAGTTATACCACCTTCATCTACATTTTAAATTCTTGTCTGGCATGGAGAATATAGTTGAATGAAGAAAGTGTTAGCATTAAGAAGAATTTGGAGGGTACTGAGGTTTCAATATATGCATACATTTGTTGTTAGCTTTATGAAAGTGATGAAGAAAGGAAAAGAACAATTTAACATCCTAGAATTAGATTAAATGTTTCAACGACCAATTGAATACTACTATATTTCCTTTTTTTTTCTTCTAAATAAAGAAAATAACTTCCTAATTTTTCTCCTTTATAATTTTTAAACAATAATTAACAATATCATTGATAAAAGTAAGTATGAATCCCATATTGAATATTGTTTTTATTTGTTGAATGTATGTGTTTCCATTGTGTTTTGCATTTTCATTATGAATAGGATACTTATTTGCTGGTGATTGATAGCTATTTCCATATTGTTAATTGATGGTCATGTTTCTCGTTTTTGCTTGGTTATGTTGTGGCATATAGTAGAAAAGTGGAGAAGTCTGGGTTAGATACATCATTTTCTAGGTCTTCAACTAACAATAGTTCTAAAACTAACACTCAATGCTTATGTGAATTCAACACTTGTTTAAATACTTTATCAAGTGAAAAAAATCTTGGTCATAGGTTTTATGGGTGCCCAAAATATCTGGTTAATAAAAATATTTTATTATGATGTTCAAAATGGGAAAAAAATAGAATAAATGTGTTAATGAATGTTTGTTTTAGTGATGCTTACAAGGTTAGGAGTTGTAATTTCTCTCATTAGATGACGATGATAATGCTAAGTTAAAGCTTCAATTAGCATTAAATTACAAAGGGATAATTGAAGATAAGGTCTATAAGGGAGTTGTCAAAGACCACATAAGGAGCGACAAAAGGAATAAATTGAGTTAGATGAAAAATGTAAAGCAAATGTGGTAAGAATTGAAGCTTGCTATGAATGATATCAAGGAGTTAAAGAAGATATTCATGACATATATTATGTTTCTCACTATTAAAATCATGGGGCTAATGTGATATGCTTTATAAGAATTTGTATATTAAGAATGTTGTATATGAATGAGGATAATGTGAGAAGTACTTGAATTGTACATGAAACTTTAGTTAATATATTTTAGTTACTCCATTCATATGTAAGTACATATATAGGTACATTCAAATTGAAGTTCAAATTGTGACAATATGTTTAAAAAGTCAATCACAACAAGATATTATACAAAGTTCCATTTGACAAACATATAAACAATATGAGAATTGAGTTCGCAAAACTCATCAAAAATTGCAATATAACTTTTCAGGTACGAGAAAGAAGACCTAGTTCCTAAGATTTTCTAGAGGAACATTTTGGAATAAGATGCGGCTCAAAAGTTTGTCAGCTGACTTCAGAGAAGTTATAGATTGTCTTTTGTAGTTTCTTTGACATATAGAACTTTTGTGTAAAGGATTGTAAACTTTCTCATGTTTGGTAATGTAAATATTTGTTTCAATGACTACAATGCAAACTTTTGTCAATGAATGGAATGAAGGGTTGAAGTTTTAAGTATTGTATATTCTTTATGATGCCATTTAAGAGATTATGTTTACTCTAACATACCATTGTCATAGGATATGTCCTTGAATATTTTTTGGATGTTCGGGAATATACTCTATGGTGGTGGGTGTTACACTGAACGTCTCAGAATAATGCTAACCACTTCCTACTTTGATTTGCCTCTAAAACGCCAAATTTATATGAAAACCTAGATTTTTGTGTTATGCAAGGTCATAATTAGAATCTGTCGAGTATTGCAAAAGTACACGACCTTACACTTTTTCCAAATTGCTTATGTTCTATTTTATGTCACTTTTTGGCCTAAATTCTTCTCTTTTAAGTCCATGAAGGTAATTATCATATGTAAACACATTTGAAGCACATTCAGTACCAAATATACAACAAAAGTATAAAATATCAAGCAAGAATACATTAAATATAGGGTAAAAATATAATCAATTAACCATTTATCACATTAATACTAACTATCTAAGACCATTTTTGGCAATTGAAAATCAGTAGAGAGCACTTTTGTTGCTTAATCCAAATGCTAAAGTTAAGGGATCAACTTCACTCTCCTTTAAAAGTTTGATAGGAAATGTCAAGAAAACCTAATGAAATGTCAAGCAGGCTAAGTTCTAGTTTGACAAATAAGCACTCTTGAGCATTTACACCTAAAGGAATACTTACATGCACTTAATAATCCTTTAAAGGATGATAATCTAGTTTGGTTGGGAGATTCCTAGCATAGTTTCGCTACTAAATCTTACTCCCTATTCATCTAAAGTTTTTTTATTTGATCTTATTTAGGACAAATCCCTAATCCTTAAACTTCTTGCATCAATTGGCTAGCAAAAACACAAAGAATGCAAACAAAGGATAGATGTAATGGGTTATAAGAGAATATCTATTTTCTATATCAACTTGTTAGTGAAACTAACGCTCACATATTTTTCCAATGTGTCTACTCTTAGACTATTTGTTCCAGTATAAAACAATTGTATCACTTATACAATGGTGTGTGGGAATGGCAGAATATTTCACAATGAGTGAGCAATGCAATTAAGGGGTATGACACATGATGCTTGTTTTCTTTAAATTGTTTCACCTATATTATTTATACTATATGGCATGAGAGGAATATTAGACTACAAAAAGGCTTAGTAATGGACAAGTATGAATTTAACATAAAGATTATAGGAATCATTCTTACAAATAAGGGTTATATGAGTGCAAATTTACAAATAAATATAAGATGGAACTTGGAGGGTTAGAGGCTGTTTTTCACAAATTTAATCTTCCTCCTACTTTTTGTGAATTTTTTTTCTTTCTATCTTGTAAGATATTCTCAAGATTTGTGTATACTTTTAAGAGGTAGGCCCTTTTTAATTAAGTTTCAATCTTGGTTAACGAAATTTCTTCAAATTTTGGAAACATTTAAAAATTAATATAATATAAATTTAAATAATTTGTTTAAAATTATGAATGAACCACATCAATAAACACCATGTAATGGATCTATAATAGGCAAAGCATACAAAAATAGAAAAAGAAGAAACTAATATTAAAGGAAACTATGGGATATGATTTCCTAAGGCTCCTCCACCAGTTATAAGTCCACCAATTTAAACTGTGTAGCAATAGGATTGTTCTTCACACTTGGTCCCTCATTATCCAACTGAAGCCACCTGCACTTCGGAAATGATTTAGCATCATTCTTGAAGGCTTTATAGGTTTAAATCAAGTCACACATGATCTCATCATTATTTCAGTTACTATTGACAGGAAGTATCAAATATTGGTGCAATCCTTTTTCTTTTTGGCTCAAGGACTTGTAGAGTTTTTTCAAAGTAATTGACAATGTTGGCAAGGTCTCTTTCTTGTTTCTCCTATGTATATCCTTAACTCCCTTCACTGTCAATGATCTGCACCTTAAGTGACATTTGTCTAGGCTTGCTTTTATTATATGGAAACGGAGGAGGTGGTGCAATGAAGGGAACTTGTGCTCCAGATGTGTTACAGTATCTCCTCCTCAATCGAAAGTTATGAGCATTATTGTATGCACAAGTCAAAGGAACTGAAAAAGGAAGGAACATTACATAAAACATGGAACAAATGGAAGACAGCAACCAGTCCTATACAGTTACCTCTTGATTTTAGGCAGTAAATTCAAGACTTACTAAATATTGACCTAAACCATCAATTTGTGTTCCTTATTCGACGAAACAGGTTGGAAAAAGAAAAGAACCAAGAAAGTTTTCTAGTTCCTATCGAGTTTGATTTTCCACCGGCTTCTGATTACTTGAACATTTGCAGTTGGCTCTTTTCTCACCCAGTATCTGCAAAAATTTCAGAAGTATGAATCAGAATTCGAGAAGT
This sequence comes from Erythroxylum plowmanianum, assembly GCA_025531925.1. Lineage (NCBI taxonomy): Eukaryota > Viridiplantae > Streptophyta > Magnoliopsida > Malpighiales > Erythroxylaceae > Erythroxylum > Erythroxylum plowmanianum. Next base: position 3,796,185 of record JANVCQ010000007.1, read on the forward strand.
TAAGATGGGCCAAGGTTATTGGGTTCACTTATACATAACACCCGAATACCTTGTACTGTTTCTGAAGATCTTTGATGTAATCAACAGCTAAATCTAGCATGTCTGCTGTGTTCGTTTGCTGACAAGAAGAAAACAAAAAAAGTTAAAACCCGAGAACTGTGTATTAAGTATAATATCGTTGACGGAGAGATCGTTAAACATTCTACCTTATCCATGTTTGGAACAAGCTCTTGCAACCTCCTCATTCTCTCACTGATCCGGGTTCTTCTCACCTGAGAATTTTAACATAGTTTATCTTGGATGTGTGTACATATTATCAAAAATAAGGAGAGAAGGAAGGTGCAAATATGAATCTTACTCTTTCAGCAATGCTCCGAGGATGAGTGGCACAACCACGCTTTGCTCTAATTTTGCAAGGCACAGAATCTTGAAAGTTGAGGAACTTTTCTATGGCAACCATTTCTGCCGAAGTCTTTGGTAAACTTAAATGGTGGGATAACAAGGGAAAGTGACTGCCATGTTCTCCATTCTAGATTTGCGCCAACCGATTAGACTGTGGTCAAGCGTAAGAAGTACTTTTAACAGCCAATTCACAGAATTTATTACCTGTGAAGTAGTGAGAAGCTTTCCACTTCCATTTGGATCTCTTTTCAAGCTGCTGCTATCCTCTGCATAAGAACTATATGGGAATCCAGGGCTACCATAGAAACGACTATCATCACCACTGAGCTTGCTACTGTCAGGGCTGCCTTTCACAATGCTTTCATTCCCAATTTCAGGAATCTGGGACAACATACTTAAGGAAGAAGGTACTGTAGATGAGAAGCTAAGTTTAGACTTCAATCTGGGACTTCCTTCGTATGTGGTACTGTTTGCAGCACAGTAGTTTTCCATATTTTTCATGGTGGCATAGTCTGCAATTTACTGAGAGATATTCAATGATTCCTTCCATCTTTATATATTAATTGACAGAGTAGTTTTAACACTTTTTTGCTCATCTTTCGAAATATGGGGAGTAAGTAAACAGAAGAAATAGCACTCGTTGGAAGAGAAGGGTTAAAAGGAAGAGAAAACATTCTTTCACTAAGGAGAGCAAGGAAAATACCATTTTGAACGGCAAAGCTGGCAACAAGTCCAGCTGGAGAGCTGTTCTGCCTAGCAAGTATTGAATCGATCCTTTTGACTTCCTCATCTTGACGCAATGCCATTGTACCAACCAGACCACGTGAAGTGCTCATAGCTGAAGAGCAGATTGATGAATTTTGCCTTGGATAATGAGGAGGCAAGGCAGAGTTACTCTGCTGGGATTTAATTAAAGGAGCAGCTGCCTCTCTCACTCCTGCTCCAGATTTATCCTCAAATTCCTTGAAATTCAAGATTGGATCGATGTTCAGTCCATTATCATTGAAAGTGGAGAAAAGTGAGCTCGGAGCAGAGCGAAACCGCAATAACCCCGAAGAGGGTTGGTCGTTTTGCTGCTGATAATTGTGACTAAAACTTGAATCCATGAACAAAAGCTCAGTATTTATCTGTTGCTGCTCTGTTTGAACCATGCTTCTGTCTCTTTCTTCCCTAGAAGAACACTGTAGGCTCATCTTAAAGAGATTTGATGCCAGAGAACCATTAGAATAATCAAATACCAGTTAATTCATTCGAAAATTTTCTTGGAATATTATCCAATCACTTTCTTGAGTAAACCTTATGAAGCTTATTTTTTAAGCAGCACAAGATAAGATCTTGAAGAGCAAGCAACCCAAGGAAAAAGTCTAAAACTTTTAACAGATGTTAGAGCATAAATATCTAAATGAGAAACCCAAAAACAAACTCAGATAGCAGATTATGGAAACCTCAAATTAATAGAAGTTGTGAACTTTAAAAGTACATAAAAAAATGGCATAAAAAGTGAAAAGCTTGAGATAAACAGAGAAGGCGATATTGGGAAACAGAGCAGAGGATAACTAAGAGCCACAGATTTGCTATTCAGAGCACCAAAAGCAAGGAAGATCTTGAGCTCTGGGGACAAAGTTGAAGAGGAAGGGCTTAAGAAGGGGAGAAAGAGAGGAGAAATTATGCAATTTGTATATTTTGGTGTGCTGGAGATGCAGCCAATGTCAAAGTACAGACTACATAGACCAATCAATCCGGTCTCACCTAGATTGGCTTTTGGTGTTTGCAGCTCTGTCGTTACTCATATAACCTTGTTTCTTTCTTCAGACAGTATCATTTGTTTGTTAGGAGATTTAAGAACTTGGACATGATATGTTTATGGCAATCTTACCCAATTAAGAGTTTTTGGATCTTCCTTATGTACGCAGCAAAAGAAAAAGTTGACTTTGGAGCCTCAAGATAAGATAAGAGTTAAATAATCCTTCTGTACTTGTCCAAAAACATGTGACAGTCACAATGTTCATAGATTTTGACTTGGAATGGGTAAAACTGAGACAAGCAAATCAAATCTTTTGATATCTATCGTCTGCTGTTTGATTAGGTTATTTAAGGGAACAACAAGCAGATCATAAGTGATGTATCAGCAGAAATGAGTACAACAAGTTGTGGACATTCCTCATGACAATGGAATCGGCTGACAAGAAAATGTTCTTATGGAATCCCATTTCACTTCAAGTCAATTCTGTTGATTCATGTTTGCATTTTCTGATCAAGTCACTTAATTAGTGATTTGCACATTATTATATCCACTCAATGTTTGTTTCCCATAATTGAAAGCAGCGAGTAGTGTTATTATTCAAACCTCGAGAATAGTGGGAAGCAGCATGGATAAGGCAAAGTCTGTATGATGTAAACCGAGAAAGAAAGAGGTGGAGAGGATATTGACGTCAGCGTGAGATTTAATGGTAGATTAGAGCATCAGATTCATCATCCGTCACGGTCACGCCCGCATCCAGTTCCAAGATGCAAAAGTAGACACAAATTGAAAAGCATAAAGGATCACGGAACGGACGCCGCCTTTCCCCTTTTATTTTGTGCTTATAGCCATCAGTTTTCCACCCTATTTACCATATTTGCCACTCTTCGTTTTAACTTCTCATTCTCATATTTTAATCTGGACATTAGCACTTGTTTGAATGGAAAGTTTTAGATTTTAGTTAAATAATAACATACTCACGTGGTTCCTGTGGTCCCTCATCCCACCTACCTTTGGTCTCTGTGATTTATAAACAATAAACGCAAAATAACGTAAGAAAGTAAAAGAACACGATTGGGGGCAGTGGGGTTCACGTTCAATAGAAAACGAAAAGGTTAAAAAGGTAAAGACGAGAGTGCTGCTTTAGAGGGTCGGACCAAATAGGTAAAGTTTATTATCCTACTTTTGAAGTGGAGAGGGAAATCAGGGTAATGGGGTCTAGCTTGAAAATAGTCAACAAAAGGTTTGTTCTCATAGTTAGATTTCCGTTTCAGGCTTTCGGATGTTTCTTTTTCGTACAATAGAGGGCAAAGCATTGTTAATTATTTCAGGTACGTTCTATCAATCACATTTTACACTTTTGGTAAGCTTTTCTGGCGTACTTTAAGACTCCATTTGAAGGGCTAAAAAATAAAGTAAATTTGAAATATGATTCTTTGAAAAATAAATCTATAAAAAGTAAAGATATTCACATGTTTATATATTTATAAAAATTTTAATAGAAAAGTTAGATGGATTCTTATTATAGTATTTGATATATAATAGTATTTTATAGAATGTAACTTAATTTTGACTTATATTTTTAATTATATCCCTACAAACATAATGAAAATTGAAATCGTTTAATGAGAAAAAATATAAACCTGAAGATTGTTGATTAAAATTTTTGAGCAAAAAAATTTAAAATTCAAATATCAACCGATATCAGAAATTTAAAAAATAGGGATATTTTTTGCAAAATTTTCCTCCCTTCCTCTTATCTCTTCTTCCCCTCTTTTTTCAAAGTTTTTTAATAGTTATTTTATTTATTTTAACTTTTATAATTATTGTAAAATTTTAATTTCTATTTTTAAAATAATAATAAATATTTTTATTACTAATAATAATTATAAATAAAATAAAATTTACAAAAATATTTTTATTCAAATTTATTTTAATATTTTATATAATATTTATTAATAAAATATTAATAAAAATATTTTATTTTTAAAAATAAATAATTTAAAAATTATTATTTATAAAGTAATATTTATTATATATATTTTTAATTATTAAATCAAAATTTATTTGAAATTTATATATTTAAAAGTCGCAAAGTTAAGAGAAAATGAATGGTTAAATTGTCTAGTGTATTTTTAGATTAAATTCCTGAGTAAAGGAATCTAAATACTAAGGGAGAATTGGGATTTAAATTTCAAGGAAAGTGCCACTACTTTCCCTAAATTAGGAAAGTTTTTACTTTCGTAACTACTCAAAAAAACGAATCAAACGTAATAATTTAAATTTTAGGAAAAAGATTACTTTTTCTGACAACAATCCGTGCCAACCAAACGAGGCCTAAGGCTTTTTAAAATTTTTTTTTATTTTTTCTTTTATTTCATCTAAATTTGGTTCAATTCCAATATTATAAATGAAAAATCGAAAGAGGTAATTATTTCGCAAGCTTTCCAATTTTACCATGGACGTCTCTAGCACAAACGAAAATAAAAGTAGTCAAAAGCCAAATAATAAAAACATCAAAAATTTGGTAACACAGTTCGACATGCCTTGCTTACGTCTGTGGGGTCCTCACCCAGCTTAATAACTTTCTCTAAAATATAATAGATTTATACAAGGCTTTACTGAGGCTTTACTGAGCTGACGTCACTAAACCCTTGACACTATCTCTCAACCTCACTTCCCGTGAAAAAATTTTACATCCAATAACACAACCGACTCATGTTAACCTCAACAAAAAATTTTTCTCAACTCTCTTTTGAAACAAGAACAGTAACTAAATCACTGAAGAAAATACTAGACAAAAAGACAAGAAATAATTTCCTGCATATTCATTAAATCAAGAGAAGCTGAATAATCACACAGAAACACTAAGCAAGAGCTTCACCAAGTCAACCATAATTTAAGTGCAGAAGTTGGGTCACACAATCATCAACAACACCTTTTGCTCTTCCATTTATCGTGAATACTCACCAAAAAAAACACAACAGTGTTTTCCAAAGCCCACTACACGGTTGATTGCACACACACACATGAAATTCCCTTTAACTATGTCATAGAGACATAAACCAAAATCACTTCTACGGTTGTCACGCCCACTTCACACTAGCTCACTCACTTCACCGTAGCTTGCCACTCTAATGCCACACACGCATGTCAACTCTATTGCCTCACGCTCAACTGTTGCTCCATGCCGCACCAACACCAAAGAGATTCACTATAGCTGTTTGTTTTATTGACAATTAATGCACATCTCTCCTATGCCACACACGAACTACATGTCCTATGCATCCATGAACTTTATTACTGTACATTCACATTAGAGATTCACTTCAACTATTGATATGAGACGTGTACGACACTAACATACTTAAGCAAGAAGAATTTTACTTCAACCATGCAACAACACAGCGTCCCAATTGCCAACACGCACATAAACTCTTTGTTTTCTTCTCTTATCCGAAATCCACAAAATCTATGCAAAGCACAATTCAATTACCAACATAATAATAGACTTCAATCCAAGATAGGATTCTTTTTCAACTAGAAGATTATCCATATAGTTTTTGAATCCAAGTCATTATCCAATTAATATCTTATATGTCTAATTAATAAATAATGCTAAAACTAATTACTTAGATGTATAACATATATCCTAACAATCTCTCCCTTTTTGGCATTATTTGTCACAAATATGAAACTCCCCCTAAATAACATAATTGGACATATAAGTATCAAATTCACAATTCATATGACAAATACTCCCTTTAATCAAACATCAAGTTCCAAAGAACTTCACAATTATCTAATCATCCAAATTTCTCCCCCTTGGGACAAAAAGATGCCAAAAGGCATGATGATTAGTCATGTATATACCTTGAAATCTCCCCCTGAATGGAACAGTTACCATAAATAATCTGATGTCTCCCCTTCAATTCCATTTTCACAAAACTGATCAAATTTATAAACCCAAGCAAATAATGATGAATATTGCTAGTGTAGTGAGAGAGAGATACCCGAGAGAGAGATCCACACGGATGAGAGAGCTGAAGAGTCTTCGGTAAAGCCAAATAGAAGTTACAATATAAACTATTAAAAAGATGAGACGACAATGGTAACATAAAAACTAAAGAACTAAAAAAAATTAAAAAAAAGACAAATTTTTTTTACATTTCATTTGTTTTAACAATATAAAAAATACTTCAAAAATGTAAAGTACACAGTCCCTGTGCCCCTCAAAGAAATTCAAACCTGGTCTTTTTCTTCGTCATATTATCTTTGTCATCTATTTCTTCTTTTAAAGTAACTGATTTGTCCTTTGTCTGAATAATTTCTTCATAAGTAATAACTAACTATAAATCTAGACAATTTCTTCTTTTTCCTTCATAATGTCTTTATGCCTATAATTGACCCTTTCTAATCCAAGTGTGCTTTGGTATCATGGGTTGCTACAAGAAATTTAATGGAGATTGTTTAGATTTTTAATTTTGACCCCTTTGAAACATAATTTGTAACATCTTGTAGCATCTTTGCCTTATGTGCCCTATAACTCTGTGAAAATGACACGTTGGTATTCGATTCTTTTTCGATGTTTCTTCTTCTGGATCGATTTGGACATATTATTTTTCTCCTCATTCACTTTAGAGCACTCACCCTTATAACCAATGCCTTAAAGATCCCCTTTAACTTTACCAATTTCATTAACTTTTGTAGTTTTTCTGTGCCTCCATTCAACATTCTCAATCCCTTTTCGATACTTACTAATTTCATCCTAGCTTTACCAAGCTCATCTGACATTAACATCAATTTCTTTTCTAACTCTTGGATGGTGTTCTTTATGGAGAGATTATCTTCCTTTAATCTTTCATTCTTTCTACATATTTTCACCCATTTTTTTATACATTAATTTATAGGCCTTGTAAATGTTCCCCTTTTTGTCATCTAGGCCACTTCCATCACCGTCATAATATGATATTAGGTCTTGAGATGAGTTGTTTTTGAAATTTTCTGATTTTCGCTCTTTTCCGACTTCAGTTACTTCCTTCTCAGTCACTGTTAAGCAAGTAATTGGACTTTTACTATGTAAGGCAACCAACGCAGCACCATTAGCTATTTCTTCTTGACTACCATATTCACTCTCGTAATCATTCTCACTTCAGGTGCTTGTGAAGGACTTTCCTTTTCTCTTCTTTGAAGTATTAGCACATTCGAATTGAATATATCCAAAACCTCGACATTAATGACATTAGATTCTCCTTGGCTTCCTTTCTCCCTTTTGAGTTTTGGATTGTTTGAAATTATTGTTCGATGAGCTGCCGCCTTTTTGCCTAGACTTGGGTCTTTTTTAGTCTCTTCATCTATTTACTGAACTCTCGTGTTAATAGCTCAGTATCCTCATTCTCATCGGATTCATCTTCTAAGTCATTCACAACTTTACCAATCTCGGCTTGCAATGCTAATCCTTCTTCTTCTTCTCTCGATTATCCCTCAACAAATTCATTTCAAAATTGGTAAGAATTCCAATTACCTTCTCTATTGATAAATCATTGATGTCATGAGCCTCCTCGATTACTTCAATTTTTGAAATAAATCTTGGAGGTAGTGGTCTCAATGCTTTCTTGACTAGTTTCAGATTGGAATATTTCTTCCCTAATTAATTTGCCTGATTTGCTATATCTCGCAATCTTTCATGAAAGTCTCCAATAGCCTCATTTTCATCCATCCTCAGTTCTTCAAACCTCACAACTAATATATGCAATTTCGACGTTATCACAGATTTGGACCCTTCATGAATAGTTTGCAAAGCATCTCACGCTTCTTTAATCGATTCACGGGCTAATATCATTGAGAAGTGTCCCTCATCAACAGCACTGAATATCACACGCATTGCTTGTGAATTTCCAAATGCACGTACTTCTTTGACTCTTGTCCATTCAGACGGATCTTTTTGAATCGCCTTTTCTTTATCATCAGTAAACATCATATGTGTCCACTCATGTACTACTGAATGTCAAGCTTTAATGCTTTAAGCTTGGCTGAAGACTTTCATTCGTGATTTTCATGCAGGATAGTTAGATCCATCTATTGGTGGCCTGGTGATTGAAGCACCCTCTCTTGTAGCCATGTTTGAGAAACTAGGATTTGCACTAACTTGCTACCAAGTTTTGAAATGGTGACTTTGATTTGATACCAATTGAAAAATCGAAGGGGTTAAGTATTTCGCAAGCTTTCCAATTTTACCGTGGGCGTCTCTAGTACAAACAAAAATAAAAACAATCAAAAGCGAAATAATAAAAACATCAAAAATTTGTTAACATAGTTCGGCACACCTAGCTTATGTCTATGGAACCTTCACCTAGCTTAATAACTTTCATCGAAGTACAATAGATTTATCCAAGGCTTTAATGAGCCGATACTACTCAACCCTTGACATTATCTCTCAATGTCACTTCCCGTGAAAGAATTTCACACCCAATAACACAACCGACTCGTGTTAACCTCAACAAAGGATTTTTCTCAACACTCTTTTGAAACAAGAATAGTAACTAAATCACTCAAGAAAATACTAGATAAAAAGACAAGAAATAATTTCCTACATATTCACGAAATCAAAAGAAGCTAAATAATCACACAGAAACACCAAGCAAGAGTTTCACCAAGTCAACCATAATTTAGGTGTAGGAGTTGGGTCATGTAATCATCAACAACACCTTCTGCTCTTCCACTCACCTTGAATACTTACCAAAAAATGCAGCAGTGTTTTTTAAAGCCCACTGCACTGTTGATTGCACACATACACACGAAATTCTCTTCAACTATGTCATGGAGACATATACCAAAATCACTTCTGCAGTTGTCATGCCCACTTCACACTAGCTCACTCACTTCACCGTAGCTTATCACTCTAATGCCACACACACACGTCAACTCTATTGCCTCATGCTTAACTATTGCTCCATGCCACACCAACGCCAAAGAAATTGACTGTAGCTATTTATTTTATTGACAATTAATGCACATCTCTCCTATGCCATACACAAACTACATGTCCCATGCACCCATGAACTCTATCACTGTAAACTCACATTAGAGATTCATTTTAACTATTGATATGAGACGTGTACGACACTAACATACTCAAGCAAGAAGAATTCTACTTCAACCATGCAACAACACAACATCCCAATTGCCAACACGCACATAAACTCTTTTTTTCTTCTCTTATCCGAAATCCACAAAATCCATGCAAAATACAATTCAATTACCAACATGATAATAAACTTCAATCCAAGGTAGGATTCTTTTTCAACTAGAAGATTATCCATATAGCTTTTGAATCTTAGTCATTATCTAATTAATATCTTATATGTCCAATTAATAAATAATGCCAAAATTAATTACTTAGATATATAACATATATCCAAACAATAAATATCATACCCAATTAGATATTGGTTTTAGTTATAATATGATACGACTAAATATCGTTTTAGGCAAACTTTAAAATTATAAAATAATTTCTTAATTTTATAAAATTACAAATAATCTCTTAACATATATTTCCATATATCAATTATATTCTCATAGAAGCAAAAGTTTCACCGTCAGTGAAATGTACTATCAACCTATAGTGAAGTATCAAGTCATTAACCACATAAATGAAATAAAACTCTATCACTTATTGTGAAAAGTAACCCTATAAATTAAATGTTTACTGACATTCTTAAGTACAAGTACTATTAATAATACCAAAGAACTCATGGCTTTGAAATACAAAACAATATTAAGAATACATTTCTCTAACAATTCCTTTGCAAGCCTCTTTATAATAGCCTTCCTTACTTTGATCCTCGAAAAAGAAGGTTCAACCACCACATCCCATCTGATGGCATTGAAAAAATTGTCGCTAATTTAGCTAGCAAAAGAACCTAGCTTATCGATCTTCCTATGCTCGATCTATAGGAGTGAGTTGGTGTTCTCTAATGCAAGTTTGAATTTTTCATGGTATCTTTTGGGGAACCCCACAGCCACAAAGATTGAGTTGAGATAGTCGAGGGTGAATTTGAAGAATTGAGCATTGGAGATGAAGGTGTCAGGACTATAGGTCATCATCAAAGATGGAATGAGGCTCTTAAAGAGAGTGAAACTATGCTTATTGAAGAGGTAAGGGTTTAACACTTTTGCCACGAAACTGGGCAGTATTTACTAGTATTTTGGTTAGTATCAAAGTTTCAAAAGCTACTATTTGATATTATTTTTAGTATTAACTTTGGAGTTATTGTTAAGGTTAGCACTCTATTACAATTTTCTCAATAATCTCTCTGTATCCTTTATAGCCTTAATAGGTAGATAAAGGTGACAGTGACAGTGCACTTGCAAGCTAGATAGGACATATTTCACTAGTTGTAGTATACTTACCATGGAAAGACATTTGTTCTTCCAGATCTCGTATGAATGACATAAAACAAGGGTTGGCACTTGAGCTAAGATAGCCTTGAGACCACAACAAGGATACCAAGGTATCTAAAAGGTGGGTGAGATAGTTGAAAACCAGATAGGAGGGCTACAACTTTAACCAAATCCTGAGTACCTACATATTGATTTTTCCCTATTTATCTTTAGTGTTGAAAGCTTTTGGAATTGCATAAGTGAGTTCAACAACATCTTAATGGAGTTCGTGTCATCTCTACAAAACAAGAGAATGTGTTATATAAAAGTCGGGTTAAATAGTTAAAGTTTGGAACATTTTTAGTGGAAATGAAATGAACTAGCCAGGTTGATATTTCTTGCTCATGATCCTTTGAAGTGCTTCCATGCGTAGGCAAAATAGGTAATAAGAGAATGAATCCCCCTCTCTTAAACCCCTGGAACCTTGGAAGATCCAAAAGGTTCATCAATGATAAGTATTCTAAATAAGGTGGAGGTAATACATTGTTGAATCCAATTTACAAACTTAAGGGAAATCAAAATGCCTTTAGAACATCAAGGAAGAAGCTCCATTCAATATAGTCATATGCCTTGTTAAAATCAATTTCAAGGCACAACTTTTAATATTGAAATCTTAGGAAATAAGAAAATTATCACCAATAATTTTACCATTAATGAAAGCACTTTAGCTAATACCAGTGATGGAAGGGAGAATAAAGTTGAGTCTATTAGCTAGCAACTTGGATATGATTTTTATACCATATTGCAGTAGGAAATTGGTCTATAATCATTCAAACCATTAAGATTTGGGCCTTTCAGAATGAGATAGATGAAGGTTTCATTGAATTCCTTAAGAAATAAGCCTAAGTTAAAGAATTCAAGTATTACTTTAGTAATGATATCACCACTAAGGTTACAAGAATTTTGATAGAAAAATACTTTGAAACTATTAGTTCTAAAGGCCTTATTAGGATCCTTATTAAACATAGTATTCTTAACGTCCTCTAGCAGGAATGAGGTAGTGAGAGCTTAAATTTGCTTATTAGTGACAGGAAGGGATATAATGGAGAGAATTGCCTTAGCCTTCCTAGATAAGCATTTGGAAGATTTAATGATACTTTGAAAGTGTTGAGTAGCAAAAGCTTTGAGTTCCTATTAAGAATACCAAGTATTGCTTGAGTTTTCACTATAATAAATAAATTATATTAGAGTTATTCCTACTCAGTATGAAGTTATAGAAATACCTGGTAATGTCATACTCTTCTCTAAGCCAAAGTAATTTTGATCTTTGCCTAAGGATGGAGTTGTGATTATTAAGGGATGTAATATACTTATTCAGGGCCAATTTTTTTCCAACAATAATATAGGACAATTTGGAGGGGCAGAAAGGAGTTTCTACTCTTTAGCTAGCTCATCCCTGGTAAAGTTTAAGAAAAAGTAAGCTAATAACTTTAGAGATAACTTTTTAAAGTTCCACTTTAATGGCCTCAAGCTTGGAGAAACATTTAAAGGAAGCATATCCCTTAATAGTTAAATATATGCCTTTAGAGATAACATCTAGAAAATCTAGATGAGCAGCTAAAAAATTATTAAATCTAAATGGGCTATTGATTTTGGAGAATATTGATGTCTAGGCTCTATTGATCAAGGCTCAATCAAGTTTCTTCCTTAAATGAAGCTGCCAGTTTGTTTAATACTTTAAACGAATTATGCCCCTTTATAAGATAAATCCTTAGCTCTAGCATTAAATATGAATTGCCTATAAATATTGGCTTGAAGCTTAGAGGTGAAATATCCATTATCTTTATGAGTATAGAGGATGTAATTAAAGTCGCCAATAACTAGCCAAGGAGATATAATTAAACTAAAAAGTATGTTAATTTCATGCCACAAAGTGAGTATGTGAGAGGTTAGGTTATTGGCATAGAAAAAATGATATCCATTAGGGTTTTTAATGATAATAACCATATAGAAGTATGAATAAACTAGTTTGAAGCTTTAGAGAGAAGTATCCTAATGACATTTAGGTTATTATCCACGATGATCATACCATTGTAGTAGTAGGAATGGTTGGAGGTGGTCTTCCAGTTGTTACTGATAAACCTTAAACTTTGTAGAATTGTTTAACCTTTATTTTCGTCTTAAGTAGAGCTATTAAAAAGGACCTTCTATAACTAGATAACGGTTAATGCATATTGCTTATTGGGATTATTTGAACCCCTTATGTTCTAAATGAAGATATAAATCATCCTAGAACTTTAGGATTTTTGGATTTCTTCTTCCTACTAGAGGCTCTTCTTATAGCAGTAAAGGGAGCCCAATCTAGTAGATGGATAATATTACTTGATGTATGTTGAACAAGAGCTATAAAAGAAGATTTTACTCGAACTTTATTAACTAGTTGAATACCTTCCAAGTGATTATGAGTAAGGTTTGGGACATAAGGAGGCTTAAAAGAATTAAAGGGAGAGTTAGTTATCATTTCTTGAGTTGTAACGTTCTTTTCATCCAACTAAGAAGAAGCTAAATAAGGCATCTGTAACGATGGACTCTCTGAGCCCTTTTATATTGTTATGCACTTAGAGACACTACTGTCTATTGATATATACATGATTGTATATGAGTTTAAAGTTGTATTTAAATCCTTTTGGGTATGTATGTCAATGATTTATAATATTATAGGCCTTTACATGAACTTAGAGTTTCTTGGTATGTGAAATCTTGGAGATTTGTGACATGTCAGCTTCTAAGTGTGTAAAACCGAGTCCATTGGATGTATATGACCATGGTGGTTGAGTTAAATATGTTCTAATCCCTTAGAGGTGATTAGACATGATTTATAGACTTATTGGACACTTAAGCTTAATTGGAAAAGTTAATGTACATAAGGGCTTATTTGCCAATTGTTAAAAGTTAAAGGACTTAATTGTAATTTTTCAATTCTTGGAGGATCAA
>JANVCQ010000007.1:3849572-3860198 GCA_025531925.1 Erythroxylum plowmanianum
ATATCTTAATTAATTTAATTTATTGTAATTAACTAATTAATTAATTACATTTTAATTTCATTTTAATTAATTAATTAAATTTTAATTAATCATGTAATTAATTATATTTTAATTAATCATGTAATTAATGTGAGTAATACACAAAGTAATGACTCCCATTCATCTCAATTATGAGGGAAATGGAGTAATACCCAATAATGGGTAATCAAATCCATTCCTCTTCAATCATACTTCCCTACTAACCTCTAACTTTCTTTCCATTCCCATTCCTTATTTCTCGTACCTAGAAAACAAGCACCCCCTAAACTTATAAAAACCCAAAACCAAAATCAATGCCCACGCCGGCGTCCACCATGCTCCGCCAGCGCCTACTGTCTTCCCTTCGAGCCCGAGGGGGTGCCGCCGGAGGACCCAGTCGGTGGTCAAGCCCAGGGCACGAGGATCGGCCAAAGGGATACCTCTTCAACAGGACTCCTCCGCCACCTGGTGAATCGCATAAATGGGAGGATTGGGAGCTTCCTTGCTATATTACGAGCTTTCTCACCATCGTGATTTTGGGTGTTGGTCTCAACGCGAAGCCTGACCTCACCATCGAGACCTGGGCTCACGAGAAGGCCCTCCAACGACTCAAGATGGAGAAATTGGGTCTCCCCGGTTCGGCCGACTCCGAGTGATCTGACTATGCTTAGTGTCGAAAGCTTCTCTGAATTCTCCTTTCAATTGGGTGCCTACCTTTTGTCTCGCTTTCTTTGTTGATAGTGCTTATTATTTCCGAGTAAGAAATAAAGAAGCAAACTTTTCACGAATACCCGACATTTGGATCTTTTTCATCTTACGTCTTGTGTTGCCATTACGGGTTATAACAATACCTGATATTGAAGTTAATGATATATTGAGTGTCTTTTGATGCTGGGTCTAGATGATTGTTGAGTTTTTTTTTTTTTTTTTTTTGGTTTCACACTGTTTATGTATTCACGAGTTCATGACATGGTGGAGTTTCATTTAGCAAATGATGTCTAAAAGACATCAGACTGATACCATGAGCCTTGCCCCCATTTCATTGACTTCTCTGTTTATTATTTACATTAATTTCAAGCTTAATTTAGGTTGTATTGTATCCACATATTTCTGGGAGTATTGGGATATGGGATTTTATGATAGCTCATTGATAACCAATTTGGTTAGTGTTGGCTTCAGTATTGTGACATTTAAGATGCTCCGTATCCTATCAGAGGCCTGTCACAGACAGTTGAGTTGCTGCTTCTTCTTTCTACATGCACTCTGTGTTGGATCGGATGCTATGGTGTATCACTCTTTTATGTGGTGGAAACAGATGTAGCTGCCTCTTGTGCACTTGTGCCTTAAAATATTTTCAAACTTTTGGCTTTGATCAGTGGACCTTTATTACCTAAATTACAATATGCATTCGGTTATTTGAAATACAGGAATTGCACACCTTGTTGCGGTCGAGATACCACAATACTGTTAAATCTTTTGTATATGTTTTTGAACAGTATATGTTGTTCTTTGTATCTTTGCAAGTCGGTTACTATCATAATATGTGAGGAAAACAACTTAGCCTATTAAATTTTGCCAGTAGGCAATAGTGGGAAAAGTACATGCATGATTTGAGCTTGAAGTTTCGTTAATGTGGTGAGACATGGTAATTGTCCAGATAAAAAGCAAAGTCGTGGTTTGTGGTCTGTTGAGATGCTGAAATGTTTGCTTGTGGCAAGAAACTGGTACAGGCCTTTGCATCAGCACTAGAAAGCTTGTGAAGGAGGTGGCATTGTTACATTTCATATGCATTAGGAGGTGGTTTTCGAAATAGCAATGCAGCAGATTATTAACACCAAGGTTTTTTAGTTATATTTTGTTTCCACCCGCATATATTGGCAGATAACCATATGAAGCACTTTTGTCATAGAAATGGCTATAAAATTTCACAATACTGACAAACACATCTTCACTTTTGTTTTGAGATTTATATAATATTATTTGACTTTTTATATGTTTTAATATTTATTTTTGATATCAGTTTTACTTATATTATATTCCATTTAAAAATTTTGGTTAGATATATTTTTATTTATATTTTATATAGTTTAAAATTATATAATAATTAATATATTGTATTTTGCATATTGTTTAACATATTTTAAAAATTATTTATGCATAAATAATTTTTATTACAAAATAAAATATAGTTAAAATTAAAATTATTTTTTATTTTTATGTTGCCAAACAGTCTATTGTATGAAGCTGTTTTTTAAATAACAGTCAAACAGTCAACTGACTTCTTAGAAAAGTTCTTTTTAGAAAAATTCTACTGACAAAAGTTCTACTGCTAAAAGCTCTACAGATATAAGCTTATCCAAACAGGCACAGTAAGTTACTTAGGCAAACTTCCATGGCTAGACCAAGCTACTATTGAGATAAAACCCATTAATTTTGCTAGAATTTGCATCTTTGTAGACATAATGACTAATTTACCTAAAGAGATCACAACTAAGTGACATATAGTTAGAAACCTAAATCAAATGTCTCTAGAATTTGGAAACCAATTATCCAAGAATGGAGGCTTTCTAGAACTCTTTGGAGAGGGAGCTAATGCTGCAGCTAGTAAGAAAGGCTATCTTCCCAAGGAGCTAGTGTGTAACAAACCACTTTGGAGAGAGACTCTACATGAACATGCAGGGAGGGAATAAACTACGAGGCTCAACATGAATAAATGGGCAACACCTCTAGTCCCACACCCACAACTAAGGAAGCAAACAATTCTCAGACTAAGATGCTTTTGGAACCAGATCAATTGTGCCCTTAAAGCAACACCTTCACTAGCCATCTTGTTATTAGAATGGTAGAGGACCCCTAAATAACAAAAGGACATCCAATAGGAAGAAGAGGAAACCTCTTTAATTGGTGAAACATGAAGGTTGTTGCATGGAATGTGAGGGGTCTGAATTTCCCCACCAAGCAACAAGAAATTGTTAAGTTCATACAGGAGAATAAACCAAACATCTTTGGTATTTTGGAATCCAAAATTGAGAAGAAAAAATGCACCCTCCTTAATCTTTTGCATAATAAGTTGAAGATGATAGATAACTATATCTATCACCACAATGGGAAAATCTTACTTCTTTATAATGAATAGGAAGTTAAATTTCTAAACACACAGATTTTAGATCGGATGATTAACATTAAGGTAAGGAGCTTACAAGAATAGTGGGTGTTCAATATAAGTATAATATATGGCTTTAATCTCAATTTTCAGCGACTATGCTCAAAGAATAAGCTAAGGGAAATAGCTACAAACATGTAAGAGCCATGATTGGCCATTGGTGATTTTAATGTTATAGGGGATGTCAATGAAGCTGAAGGTAATGTTTGTACTAGAGACTACAATGATTATTTAAAGCTTTAAATTAGGGACATCCAACTTCTAGACTTACCATATGAGGGAAACTTCTTTACTTGGAGCAACAAACAACAAGGTGAATGGTACCTAAGAAAGAAGCTAGACAGGAGTATAGTGAATTTGGAAAGGAAACAGAAATTCCTGTAAAGCATGGTATCATATCTACCCCTACTTTATGAACATTCTCCTAGTGTTATATGTATTTGCCATTATAAAGAACCCTAGAAAACTCCCTTTAGATTCAATAATTACCTCACAAAGATTGATGGTTCTGAAGTAGCTGTCCTAAGAGGTCTGCAGAGCGATTTCTATGGAACTAAAAAGTATATCTACTCCAAAAATTTGAGGAGCATAAAGGGTGAACTCAAAAAATTGCATAAGGATAGAATTGGTTACACAAAAGTACTATTGGAACTAAGCAATTAAAAAATATCACAAGTCTAAAATGAGCTCTACTAGGATCCTACTAATTCTGGCCTATTAAAGAAGGAGAGGCAAGCTCTAAGTGAGTACACCTAGGCAATAAACTATGAAATCTCTATAATGAAGCAAAGATCAAGAGTTTCTTGGTTATTAGAGGGGGGAAAGAATACTAACTTATTTCAAAGGAAAGTTGCAAGAAGGTAGGCCACCAACAAAATCATCAGCCTTAAAAATAATGACACTATAATAACTTGCCATAATAAAATCATGGAAGAAATAGTGGGATTCTACTCCAACACCCTAGGCTCTCATTCTAAGCAACCTCCTCTATCACACTAATTAAGGAAATATTAAATGAGTAGTTATCTACAGATGAGAAGAGCATTTTGTCATAACTTGTCATCAAAGAAGAAACACATAAAAGCCTCAAGTCTCTAAGTCCCTGGAAAGCTCCTAGTCTTGATGGGAGGAATGCCTTCTTCTTTCATAAAATATGGGATATGGTTGGTAAAACCAGTATGTAAGCTATCGAGGAATTATTCAAAAAGGGGAAGATGCAAAAGGAAATCAACAACACCTTTATAATCCTAGCTCCTAAAGGTAGAGAACAAATATCCATCAAGCATTATAAACCTATTGCTTGCTGCAACATAGTCTACAAAATTATTGCAAGGATTCTAGCTAATAGATTCAAACGAGTGTTGCCTAACTATAGATGCCGGTAGCAGGGTGCTTATATACCAAGTAGACAAATTAGTGATAGTATTCACTTACTACATGAACTACTGAAAAGCTACAATCGAAGGAGTAATAGTAATAATTGTACTATAAAAATTGAATTATAAAAAACCTATGACTCCATAAATTGGAAGTTCATCCTTATTAGGCTGAGAGCTTTTGAATTCCCTGAGGTGTTTATATAATGAAATGAATAGTGCATCATTAGAGTCTTTTTCAATATACTAGTGAATGAGGTACCTTCTACCCTGATAAAAGATTGCAATGGATTAAGGCAAAGGGATTTAATCTCCCCATACCTATTTATAGTAGCTATGGAAATCTTAACAAGCTCCTATAGAGAGTGGCGGAGAGATCTAAAGCATTAAAGTTCCATACTAAGTACAAAAAGGAAAAGATAATCAACCTAAGTTTTATTGATGACCTGTTTCTGTTTTCTAAAGCTGATGGCGCCTCAAGTTCCATCTTGATTACAACTTTCAGGATTTTCAATAGACTATCTAGTTTAAAAATAAACTTAAAGAAAAGTGGCATGTATATATATGGAAGGCACACCTTATGGGCTCATGGATTTTTAATATTATTGGCATCAAAATCCAATAACTACCTTTAACCTACCTGGGGATTCCTATTTCTTCAAGAAAACCAAGCCCGTTAAAGTTCAAACATAATTTAGAAAAGGTAAATGATAGATTACTCAATTAGATTTTTAAATCTCTATCCATAACTAATAGGGCTCAACTAATCTCTTCTATCCTAAGCTCCATATATAGTTCACTTAACAATTTTAAGCTCTATCATTGAATAAATTGAGAAATTGTTTTGACTCATTCTATGGAATGAAATAGCAGAAGGAGTTGCCAAAGTTAAAGTCATCTGGAGGGAAGTTTGCATCCCTAGAGGGTGGGGGATTAGGATTTATATTTATCAAGGTAATCTATAGAACACTACTAGCCAAAAAGATTGGAGACTGTTAAAGGGAGAAAAATCACTTTAAGTGTACTGGGATAATAACTATTACATCAAGGGTAGACACTTCTAGACCCTCCTACCCACAAATAATGCCTCAATTATCTTCCTCAATATAATCAAGATCAGAAAATCTATTTAGAAAAAAATCTATTACTAGGTAGAAGATGGAAGAATATCAACTTTTAGAAAGACAATTCAACCCCCTTTGGAGTATTAAATCACAAGTAAGAGCTATCAACACTTAAAGCTATCTTTCATAAAGAAGCTTTTATTCACTTCCAACAAACTACTGAGGGAGAACTTCTCTCTTTACTCTGTAATTATATAATATTTAATTAATTAAAAATTGGTCTCAAAATAATACTCTATTGTATGGAGAAATGTAATTGTAGATGCATCCACCAATAGGTCTTTCAGGGACATGTTATGGAAACATGCTCTTATAATTGGATGGTTCCATCTGGTATGGGAAGGATACGCTCTCGTCAAGACTTCATACATTCTCTGGCTAGCTATTAAATGCAAAATCCCTACCATTTAATAAATTAGCTAAATTCTTATACTTCCCAAATAGGTGTGCGTTGTGTAAAAAGGAAATGGAGACTTCTGACCACATCCTCTTTAACTATAAATTCTCTATAGAGATGTGGCTTTACATCATGAAAAAAAGTAAAATAGGTCCCCTAAAGGCTCTATGGGCAGAAACTATACACTAATGTAGCATAATCAAGCACACAACCAAAGAAGAAAAGATAACCTTCATAATTGTCTTGGCTTACCAAGTGTCTGGCATCTGGGAGAAGTGTAATGTTAAAATCTTCAAGGACTAATTAATGTCCCAAGACATATTCATAACTGCCTTTCTTTAAAGAATTATAGAACATCTACATATACACAAGACAAAAATCCATATGTCAACAAAGGCGATGATTAAATGGGAGATATGATTGGTTTACCTTATACCTAACTGAAGGCACAATAGAAGGTAAGAAAGAATCAGAACAACACTTTCATCGAAGGGTAGAAACTCATACCTCAAGGCTGAGGTGAGATTCAAAACACCATAAAGACAAGCTTCCCTCTAAGAGCTTATGTATCTAACCAAACTTCCTTCCAAGAATCATGCATCAATGAATCTAGATCATGAATGCCCTATAAACATTTCATATTTTACCTAACCAAACTTCCTTCCAAGAATCATGCATCAATGAATCTAGATCATGAATGCCCTATAAACATTTCATATTTTACCTGAAGCAAAACTCTCAATCGTCGCTTCATTATGTCTATCCTATAACTTAACTGCAATGCATTATGTTATTGGAGTAATGATAGTTAATCAATGTTGTTTTTCCACACCTAATTCACTGATACTTGTAACTCCTAAATTGATACATAAAATATTCTTTTTAACTTCTCAAAAAAATTATACACGTACAATACAGGTCAAATGAGTAGCACAACATAATATTTTTTGTTCGATCATTTCTATTACCCCTATATGAAAACTCTCAATCGTCGCTTCATTATGTCTATCCTATAACTTAACTGCAATGCATTATGTTATTGGAGTAATGATAGTTAATCAATGTTGTTTTTCCACACCTAATTCACTGATACTTGTAACTCCTAAATTGATACATAAAATATTCTTTTTAACTTCTCAAAAAAATTATACACGTACAATACAGGTCAAATGAGTAGCACAACATAATATTTTTTGTTCGATCATTTCTATTACCCCTATATGATATTTGTTCATTGGTTAAAATATATGGATCAATATGTTTACTATCTATCGCTCCTATGCTATATAAAATTATCTAGGTAGAATGTTGAAAGTACTTTATATTGACTCTAGTTGTCTCATTATGTCTTGTCATCATTAAGAAAATTGTAACTTATTCCTCCATTAACAAATGATTAGTTAGCCTTAAGCCTCTTAAACTTTTGAACCCATCACATAAGCTCCAAAAGATTGTCTTACTCATTCTTAAGTTCTTATAAATTCTTGTATGATTCCCATTCAAAAGTTATAATGTCCAATCATGATATGATAGAGTAAAAGTTCTACATGGTTTCTTATGTAAATGAAAATATTTGTTCTCTTCCATAGTGAGAGAAATAATAATTGTCTTAATACTTTCATTATCTGAATATGATTCAAAATTTTATAATGAGGCCACATATTTATAATATCAATATTGAATAATTACTAAAAATATTAAAATATAAAAGGTAAAACTATTATCAAATATTAAAACAAGTAAAATAAATATAAGAAGTTTATACCAAACATTTAGTCAAAAAGTTAATCCAAAACATATACGTAAGATATTTAAATATTGAAATATTTCATAATATAAAATGTCTAGACCAATAATAGTTTAATAAGTAGTAACATGAAAATATAAATAAAGAGACATAATCCAATCCATCTCCTTGCAGCTGACATCTTCATAAAACTCTCCTTTTGAAGTGAAAAATCATGTAAAGCCTTTACTACTTTTCCATATTATGAACCATTAATATCCAAATCATGTGGTGACTTTAAACATTCCATCATTGCATTAATCTCTTTATTAACTGATGAAACTTCATTTCTATTCTCTGTAGCTAAATTGTATAATTTTTCTCAAATAAATCATTTTTTGTTTTGACTACTCATCAATTATAAGTAAGAGATTTTCCAAAATGCTATAATAAGTTCCTTTTACCTTCTTTTTATTAGGAAATTTCTTTTTCCTAGAAGGAGAACTTAAAACTTAATCTTCTTTTTCATTGAAGGAATAAACTTCATCAACATCATTCTATATTCCGCTTCTACATTGTTTGATGGGGATTTAGTTGACAGATATGCATATTAACTAATTATAGTAGCATCTCCAAAAATATGACATAAGTTTGAAAATTCCTTGAATCCTTTTTTTTTTTGAAATTGAGCAAGTTTTATATCTAATAAAACTCTCAATACCCACTAGTATATAGAGCATATATTGTAGTATCAAAGGTATCGTTCCCATGAGGATTAAGTAATAGCTAACAATTTAAACTTAACTTTGTCTAAGGTAAAACAAAATTGATTTGAATAAAATTAAATAACAAAAACTAAAACAATTAATAAAACAAAACAAATAAATAACTGATAGGTGAACTGCCAATAAGATTAGAGGTTGATCAAGGTTAAATGCTTAGGACTTATTCTTTCCTTATTTTGTTTACTTAACAATTGTTGAATCAATTATGTGTTTAATCCTAGATTTCATAAGGTATTAGTTACTCTCTCTCAAGACCTAATCAATTAACCCTAATTGAATCCAAAAATTCTAGATTTGCAACCTCTTGATTCACAAAACTTTCCCTAACATTTTCGATTAGATATGAAGTTATATATTGGGTAATTAATTTCTCACATGAGATCTTATTTAAATGATTGTTAAGTTAATAATTGTGTGACTTATTAAACTACCAACTCTCACTAATTTAATTACTTTTGACTCACCCTCTAGATTTGTTGTCAAGTATAAGAATGCACAATTATCATAAATTGAATCAATAATAATCAAAGTCACAAAATAAAATCAGAATAAAACCTAATATAAAATTTAGAAGTTTATGAACATGATAAACATCTTAGAAATCCAATTACACATCAATAATAACAAAAGAAACAAATGAAAAGAATGAAAACTCTATTTTCTTATTTATCTAAAAAGTTCAAATTTCTTGGTGCTGTTCTTGATCTTCCACTTTGACTTAATGGCTGCTACATTTCTTTTGTCTTTCACGTTCTTAAATAATAGTGTAGGATCCTAGGGTTTCCACACTTCATTCGGTTCCAAAAATACCCCAAACCCTAAAAGATACAAAAAAGGTCGCATCTGGAGAGTGCTATCACAATCGTGACATAGGTGTCATTATCGTGCTTATAGAAATTTCTTTCTGTCATGATCCTGACATAGGACTCATCACTATTTTTGAGACCCGATCTCGGAACCGGATTCCAACCGGAAAGACGGACAACGGAAAGCGAAAAACGAAAGCGAAAACATCCGAAAGCGTAAGCATCTTTCCATTGATGTGAAGTATGCAATTTTTGGACTATGGAATGTGAAGTTATGAATTTTACAAGTTTCTGTTACTATTTAGTCTTAAACCCTCTCTCAATCTTTTGCTTAAAACTTTTCCGTTCGACATCCGATTGTTTTGGTTTTTGAAGTGTTGGATTCCTAAGACATCCCTCCATCTGTCCATGGAAATTTATGATTTTTGAGATTAACCTATTCTCCAAAATTTTACACTTTCACTATTCATGTCTCATTTTATAGTGATTTACCAATGCTAAAGTCCAATAGAAGATCGGGGTCCAACAACTATGACCTAGTTCATTCAACCTCCATCTTCTTCATTCTTCAATTTCCCAGTTTCCATCACTAACAAACACATCAAACACCTCATGAAACATAAAATTAAGATCCAATTCTTGATCTAAACCAAACAAGCACTTAGAATATATACAAACATTAATAATAACATAATTATAAGCCTATATGCATGATAATCATCTAAGAAATACTTAAAAACATACTTAAACATCTAGCAAAATATAGTATAATATACACCTATCATCATTCCCATACTTAAACCTTTGCTTGTCCTCAAGCAAAACTAAAAACACAAATAAACAAATAATAAAAACATATAAACACACATTCATGGAATAATATAACAATGTTACAATGGCATCAAATTTTATGGATTTAACTTAACCTTAAACACAAATCATCAAAATATGCCAACACACTAACTTATTCCTTTTATGTTTAAGTATTTTGAAATGAATATACATATCAATCAAAAAATTATCATCCTATTTTGAAACCTTTGGCACTTGTAAGCATGCACTTATATATATATATATATAAGTGCATGCTTACAAGTGCACCGCAGATAATCAAAGAATTAGCTATGATCTCACCATATGTGGAACAACAACAAAAGATGATGAGAGACTTATTTCATCTCTCAAATAATGAAACCCGATATATTGATTTCTCGGGAATTTACCCAAGAAT
>JANVCQ010000007.1:3860298-3874101 GCA_025531925.1 Erythroxylum plowmanianum
TTTTATTTGTATCTGAAATTCCTTCTGATCTTCCTCATTATATCTCATTGGTTTGACTCTTATAATTTTAGTTTTGTTTATCATTTCTAATTTAGCATATATCTGATTTTTATCCCAAAATTGTAAAGGATTTATATATATATATATATATATATATATATATATATATCTAGTCTTTTGACGTGAAGGCAAATACCTTGTCATGAATGTCCCTCGGTTACTCAAATAGATCTTGTTTTTATTTAGCTTGGTTGCAGCATCATTCTAGCCTTTTGATATGAAGACAAAAATTTTGTCGTGAATGCCCCCAATTACTCAACTATATCACAGCTCTTAATTGGCTACTTGCTTTATTCTTAACCCAATTTTCTTAGAAAAAGGGATAACATAATGGTTATTTATTTAACACACTTTTTTTTTGTTTTTTTAGCCTACCTCATTTCTTTTTAGTCAATCACTCTTATGAAAGTGTACTAATGCTACTAACTAATTCAATTGACTATAATTATAAATGTATAAAAACAAATTTCCTAAGGTGAAAGAGTTGGTGTCGTATCCTAATCAACATACATATTCATTCCAAAGACATTTAAGACACAAAGTTCAAAAGTTACTATACCTTTACAATTTAAATGACCATGTTCAAAGC
The DNA here is from genome assembly GCA_025531925.1 of Erythroxylum plowmanianum. NCBI lineage: Eukaryota > Viridiplantae > Streptophyta > Magnoliopsida > Malpighiales > Erythroxylaceae > Erythroxylum > Erythroxylum plowmanianum. The sequence goes on from JANVCQ010000007.1 coordinate 3,860,948, forward strand.
TAAATTAATTCCATTCAATTCTTGCCATTGACACATTCACGTAATATACACATATGCAACAAAATGTTTACACTATGTCAACCTAATGAATGAACTATACAATTGTAAATTTCAAGCACAATTGCTATATACAAATGCAAAATTCACAAACATATGATATGTAATTGCATATGCATCCCTACACCTAAATAACACATTGTTCTCAAGGTGGAAAACAAATATACAAAAAAAGATAAATAACAACAAAGAAAAATTTAAAGTAAGAAAACTTATGATGTTTCAACGGCGATGATGTTGGAGTTAGAACTTAGAGATACTTCTGATCATGAAATTTCAACAATTTACTCCCCATAAAATAAACATAAAAATAAAAATAACAAAATATCAATAAAATAAAATAAAAATAAAACTTATCCTAATTCTTAGGTTGCCTTCCAAGTAACTTTTTTTTCATGTCATTAGCTTAACATACTCTTCACGTTTATGCTCAACCAGGGTCTATGATGAGTGGCTTGGTTCCACTCGTGTTACTCAATTTGAGTTTAGTAGCCTATAAATAAACTACATGTTGCAATATAATTAGAAAGACACAATTAATCAAATTAAGGATTCCAATTAAGTTCAGTAATGCCCTTTTAAATAACAAACTATCAATAAAATAGAGAATAACAAAACTCCCTGAATTTTCAATTGAATCCAATAGTTTTTCCTTGAGAAGGTGAATTGCTCTTCTTCTACAATCAACCTCATCTCCTCTTCTTCATCCACTTCTTGAGCAAAGACTTCCGTATCTTCTTTAAACTCTCTGTCCTTTTTCCTCTATTCCTTGTTCTCTTCTTCTTCCTTTAAAGATTCTATTATAGTAATTCTCCTGAACGAATTTCCCTCCTTTATATTCTCTAACACCTTATTCATATTAAATTTCACTTGTTCATAACCAATCCAAAGGATGAGGTTGTCTTCATCAACATCTACCAAAGCATTTCCAATGTTCAAAAATGGTATACCAAAAATTGGTGGATAGCTTCGATCCTCTTCAAAGTCTAACACAATGAAATCCATAAAAATGATAAACTTGTCCACTTTTACAAGCATATCCTCCACCCTGCCAAACAGATTCTTTGTCGATTGATCTGCCAATTGAATAAGCATAGAAGTTGGTTTCATATCTTTTAGCTTCAATTTTCTAAAATTTGACAAAGGCATAAGGTTCAAACTTGTGCCTTACTCACATAAGCATTTAGAAAGCTCTAAATTACCAACTACATAGGGTATAGTAAAACTCCCAAGATCTGTTAACTGTGAGGGTAAGTGATTAGTAATTAAGGAGTTGCAACTTTTCGTCATGGCTACCATTGGATTGTTATCCCAAGTCTACTTGCTTGATAATATTTCTTTGAGAAACTTTGCAAACGTGGGTATGCTCTTCACAGCTTCCACAAAAGGAAATTGTAATTTACAATTGCTTCAGATGATCCGCAAATGTTGAAAATTGTATATCCAATTTCTTATTCTGAAGTCTTTATGGGAATGGTATTTTTAGTGGGTAAGGAGAAGGAGAAGCATAGGGAGAGTCCTTATTCTTTTATTCATCTTCCCTTTGCTTCTCTTGGTCCTCTACAAAGAGGGGTTCAACTTTTTTTTTTCCCGTTGGTTCTTTTAACTCTTTCCCACTCCTAAGTGTTTTAACCTTAAATTTCTCTTTTAGACTTGCTTCTATATTGGTCAAAAGGTTTCCCACATTTTTCATAGAGAATTCAATGGCAAGCTGGCCCACCTAAATTTCTAGGTGGTGAATAGAAAAGACATGATCTTCTGTTACTTGCTTGAATTTCCCTTCTAGACTCGTGAGCTTGTTCATAAGCTTGTCAAGTTTTGAATCCCATGAACTGAACTCGTCTTGTTAAAATTTCGGTAGGGCTTGAGTTCCCATTTATGTCCCTGCATTGTTAAACTAAAAGAAATTTGAATGGTTTTGTCACCCCAAATTGCATGTGTTCAAGTAAGGATTATTACTTCCTTTACCAAATTGTGTTCCATTGAAGTTGTATTGTTGCATATTAATTAAAGAAAACCACTTTCAAAATTAAATAAAATATTATAAAATTAATTTAAAAAATCCTTTCATTATTTATTTAGATATTAGTTTGTTAATTAATTAGAAAATCACTCCTAAACTAAATAGGAAAATATTTTCAAATTTAATCAAGAAAAATATATTTTATAATAAGTCAAGAAATGTATTATAAATTAATAAATAAATAATTTCTAAATAAAATATAATAATAAATCTCTAAAAAATAATAAATTTAATCTACCTCAATCAAATTAAAATAAATAACTTTGATAAAGAGGCATTTTTCCTAATTAAGCTAAGAAAAAATTTTCTTAAATGTAAAGGTGTTTAATTAATTAATTATAATCTAATTGAAATATAATTAATTCTAATTCTAGGAAACAATTTTTTTAATACTTTCACTAGGAATAAATTTAATTATTAATCTTAATCAAATAATTGATTTGTTTTGTAATTGAATGATAATTTAAAAATTCATTATTCAAGTTAGAAATACGGTACTCCATACTTGGAACAACTTTATTTAACTTTTAATACATAAGTTTATAACCAAACAAATAAACCCCTATTCTGGTCTTAGGTTTAGATAATCATATTGTTAAACACTCTTAACCTAAACATAAGATAAGTTAACCATATCTCCCAAATTTAGTAAATTTATTTTTAACAAGTACTCACACTTTTATTTAAGTATCTTTATACTTTAGTGTGTGGGGTCAATTACATCATTCATAAGAAAGAACTCTGCTAGTTTTTTTATATGCTATTAATGTCTAGTCTCAATTGATTAATAATTAAAAACAATTTAAGAATAATATATAAATGTAATATAAATATCATAATTATGATCTTATTATAATTTCATTTGTAATGTATATTTATTATCTTATATATTAGTTAATTAAAAAAATATACATAAGAAAAAATAATGTCTTTAACTAATTATACTGCAAAACTACAATCAATTGATTGACTGTAGAGCATAAACTAATAACAAAGGTCTGTTTGATTCTACTTTAGTTTTATTTTTTAAATCTAATAAAAACTTATTTGTTTAAGTTTTGAATTTAAATTTTAGTTCTACTTTCTTGTAATTTTCATAACTTATGAAAATCATAAAATTTGATTTTAGTTTTTAGTTTTCAATTTTATCATAAATTGATTTACCATCAATTAGATATATTATTTAATTATTTAATGTTAATTTATAATAAAAATTATGATTAATATAGTTTAATTATTTAATTTTTTATAATTACTTTAATTTTTTAAAATTTAATAAATATAATTTAAAATAAAATATCTTAAAATACAAAATTTTAAATAAAATTAGTTTTAATAATTAAAATATATAATAACAGGAATATAAATTTATAAATAATTGTTTACTTATTAAATTATTTATTTGAATAAAACATAACAAATTTTCAATAATAAATATTATAAAAGAAATAAAATAAAATTATCTACTTAATTATTTATTAAATTAATTTATTTTAAAATTGATCAAATATTTAATTATTATGAAAATAAAATATAAATATTGACATTAATATTTTTGTTTATTTAAAAATAAATAAAAGTAAAAATTATAATAGAAAATAAAAGTAAAATTAGACAATTCTTAAAATTTTAAATTGTAATTATTTTTTTTTGCAGCAAGTGGAATAACTTTGAAAATTATTATGAAAATATCATACAGATAATTACAATTAGGCGGCAGCAGCAGACAGATTTGAGAGGTGGATGAGGTGATAAAGGTCCAAACGCAAATCTGGCTACGTCATCACCTCACATGGCTACGTTGCTCCTCTGGATCTGATCTGATTGGGGCCCATCCCATCCAATCCTCATTCCTCACTCCTTCCTTTTCCAGGCAACGGTTTTATTATTGTTTTTGAAGCGAATGGAAAGACAACAACCTGCACACAGCTAACATTTTAACCGGTGATTACCGGTAACTGTCTCTGCCACCGACACCAATCTCCGGTCACATTGTCCAAATAAAAATAAAAATCGGACAGGCTTTTAAAATCCCATGTTCCCGGCACTCTCTTACACTTCGAACTGACTGATACCACTTGTCTTAATTAAGCAGAAGAACGGGAGTTCTAAGCAACCCCATGATCATGAACATGTAAGAGAGACATAGAAAGCAGCGCTAATCCCGAAGTTAAGTGTTTGTTGCTTGGAAGAGCCAAAAGCAGAAAGCTTTTCTTTGGAGGCAGAGCTCAAAAGCTGCGGTTAGTCTCCTTTTACCTTCCCATTTTACAATGTCGTTTCTCGGGTATCTGTATTGTCGTTTGCTTCTCTCTTTCTCTGTCCTTATCTCTATCTGCCTGAGTGTAAATGTGTAACGTACGGACTATGCATATAATTTTTGTAAACAGCGACACCCGTGAATTGACTAATCAAAGCGTACGTAACATTGATTATCTTCTTTCACCAGATGTGGTCTTTAGATCTTTCTTCATGCGTTGCTTTTGTTCGGTTCTCTTGTTTCTTTGATCTGACTCGGTTTCCCTGTCTCTTATGGTGCTCTGCTTGAGATGGAAAGTTTCAGGTTCTTCTTAACGTTTTTCTCATGCGTATCGTCTTGTTGTCCGAATCTTTTGGCTTTCTTTGGTGTTCTTTGTGATGTTTTATACAGTTGAGGTTTCAGTTCAAGTTTTACTGTCTACTTGTAAGCCTTGAATGCATTTCTTTTGAATTACAAGTGTAGATCTGCTTTTAGTGCTTTCAAAGAATGGGAAAGCCAACGCGTCTCCGTTGGTTTCTTAATGTTTGTTGCGGTGGGAGATCTTTGTACTTGTTGGTTTAATTTGAGTCATGGTCTCACTTTCTCCGAAACTGTTGAGTCTTGATTCTTAAAAGCATAGATATATCGGATGTACTTGCGATGATTATGATCATACTCTTTTTTTCAATTGCTTCTGTCCAATTCTGGCAGAAGTGATAATTGTTCACTGACCCCCTGGTGATTAGAGCTTGACTTCGTGTTGCTAACGACCAAATGGTCAATTCTTGTGTATCCTTTACAGACTTGTTTCTCAGATAGATGATTTAGAGTGGAAAACGCTACAAGCAGTTCATTCTACTTGGTAAGTGGGCGAATCCTATTTTCGATGCATACGACGTGAACCCAACTTGTAAATTTTCATGAATGAGTCTTTAGTTGCTGTTCTTACTCTTTTAAAGCAGCTCGCTCGTTGGTTTGATAGAGTTTGACGTCAAACGCCTTAGTTATGAAAGAGATTGACAAGAAGAGAGCCTCAAATAATAAGCAAGCAAAACGCCCCGGAAAAACAGAGAGGAGAGACCGCAAGCCACACCAAACATTGAATGGAAATAGAAGTGAAACTAAAGCATTTCCAGCTAAACCGGACTCTAGTGTCTTAGTAAGTGATTCCAACACGGGCTCGGAGCCCTCTGAAGTTTATGAAAACATGGTCATACATTATCTGGATGATGTCAACAGGTTTGAGGAGGCACCTCAAGGTTCGAAAGCCAGTGCCATGATTGATAAACTGAATAAAGATGAGATCTTAGATGACCATTCTACTGATTTGGAAAAAGAATCTAAGAATGGAAGAGAAGAGGAATCAGATTCTGATACAATAATAGATTCAGTATCATCTCATGCGGATTCAGTTGTAGCTGAGGATGAGAAAGTAGAAAGACTAGTTGGGGTCCCCAAAAGTGTTGCCGGTAAGAATGGCTTGGATGGATCTAGAGGGAAATCTGATCATGAAGGTAGTAAATCCGAAGGTAAACCATTGAATAATACTCTTAATAAACATTCAAAATCAAAGAAAGAGTTTTATAGAGTTAGTGATTTAAGTTCTGAAATAAATTCCCAAGACAATAAGGACCCTCATGAACCTTCATCAGGACCTTCTGAAGGAGTTGTTGATAAGCCAGTTGAAGTAAAAGACACAAATGTTTTGGATCAGGGCTCAAATGGCACTAAAAGTGTCATAAATGATGATGAAATAATTGATGCAGGTGAAAATGGGGAACCAGAGGATGAGGCGGTCTTAAATCAGCGGATTGAAGACTTGGAAATGAAAATTGAAAAACTTGAAGAGGAGCTCAGAGAAGTTGCTGCTCTTGAAATATCACTGTATTCTGTTGTATCAGAACATGGTAGCTCAGCACATAAGGTGCACACACCTGCTCGTCGACTTTCTAGACTTTACATTCATGCTTGTAAGCATTGGACTCAAAATAAACGGGCTACAATTGCTAAAAATACTATATCAGGACTTGTGTTGATTGCCAAGTCATGTGGGAATGACGTTCCAAGGCAAGTACTCTTAACTGGAAAATGTGCTTAAATTGTCACTCTGAGCTGTTATAGACTGATACATAGTGTTCTGTTTTTCAAGGTTAACATTCTGGTTGTCAAACACTGTTGTTCTGAGGGAGATCATATCTCAGGCATTTGGTAGTTCACATTGCCAAAATCCACAAGCAAAGTTTGCCGAGTCCAATGGCAGTGCCAAGAGGAATGATTCAAATGAAGGAAAACCTACCACTCTGAAATGGAAGGGTGGTTCAGGTAATAAACTAGCTGGTGGCTTTCTTCAGTTCTCTGAAGATTGGCAGGAGACAAGAACCTTCATAACTGCCTTGGAGAAAGTTGAATCATGGATGTTTTCTCGGATAGTTGAATCAGTTTGGTGGCAGGTATATAATTTCTAGCTATCATCCAATTCCTCTCAACGAATGAATTTGTAGAACTGGATAATTTCCACCCATAAGTGTAGTTTCTCTTTTTGACAAATGAGTGAAGTAAGGCCTCAAGCATGAAGTGGTTTAGTTTTGTTTATAAGAAGATTGCTGTAAATTGTATAGCTAATCCTCATTTTGTTAATCAATAGAAGTCCTCTGATGTCTTTTCAGGCTTTAACTCCACATATGCAATCTCCGAAGGACTTGTCTAAGAAAAGCACAGGAAAATTGTTAGGACCTGCCCTAGGTGACCATCAGCAGGGTAGCTTTTCTGTCAACCTTTGGAAGAATGCTTTCCAAGATGCATTCCAAAGACTTTGCCCTGTTAGAGCTGGAGGACATGAGTGTGGTTGTTTGCCTGTCATAGCAAGATTGGTACACATTTTCAGTTTTGCAATTACTCCATCTAGCCATATGTTTAAGTTCTTTTGTATATGTATAAAATTCATGGCTTTTATTGGTTCAAGACATTATATGGCCACTTCCTTTTGCTTGGAAGTTTTTATTATAGTTCAGCTGGATTTAAAACTTGTGCTTTTAAATAATCTGTTGACCAGGTCATGGAACAATGTGTTGCGAGACTAGATGTAGCAATGTTCAATGCCATTCTCCGTGAATCAGCTCATGAGATCCCAACAGACCCTATTTCTGATCCTATTGTCGATCCCAAGGTCCTACCCATTCCAGCTGGAGACATGAGCTTTGGCTCTGGTGCCCAACTGAAAAATTCGGTATGTGTAGATCTTTCATTAACGTTCTCGCCCTTATTGCATGTGTTGGAATGGCAAGTAGTATCTGCTTGTAGTAGGCCTATACCCTATGTTTAGTTAATTGCAGTGAATTGTTTTATTCTCAAGAGCACATGCACTTAAAGCGTCAATATCTTGATAATGAACCACCACATGTATTCAGGCAGAGATATATTTTCCCTTTTATGGTAAAAACTCTTTAAACCATGGAAACCTATTTCCTATGCAGGTTGGTAATTGGTCTAGATGGCTAACTGATATGTTTGGCATGGATACTGATGACTCAATGAAAGAACAGCAGAATGATGTGAATGATGAAATGCAAGATATTGAATCTAAATGCTTCCTCCTCCTTAACGACTTGAGTGATCTTCTGATGCTTCCAAAGGACATGCTCATGGATCGATCAATGAGAAAGCAGGTGATTCTATAATCTAAGAAAATTAGCTTAAAAGTCTGTTAGTTTTGCAAATGCTCTTAGTTGGTGGAGTTTGACTTTGATTATTGTCTGCTTGATGTTCCAAGGTTTGCCCATCAATTAGTCTTGCACTCATAAAGAGGATACTCTGCAACTTTACTCCAGATGAGTTCTGTCCAGATCCTGTCCCAGGAGATGTGTTAGAAGTACTCAATGCTGAGGTACAAATTTTTATATTTTTGACATTTATATCTCAATATAAGTCCATTTGACAATTTATCGGCTATGGTGTGAGTAGAATAGGACTTCTGCAACATTTAAGTGGAATAGGACTTAAAGAATAATCAATCTTGGCAGGTGTTCCCTTTATATGAAAAATTACGAGTTCAAAACTATGGCAAACCTTGCCACACAAGTACCTTATATTTTATTTAGGGCTTCTAATTGATGTTTTTCAGCTTGACGGCAATATTTCATTAATAGTACTTTAGTTTTGGGACAAGATACTTGAGAAATAGTTGATGAAGAGGGCTAGAGTAAGATGGTTCAAGATGAGGTCTTTCTGACTTGTGATGATGAGCTCTACCGTGTAATGCTTGTTTTTGACTATTCCTATTTAACATTTTTTATTTCTGCTTACTCTGAGTAGAGTATTTGTGTCGTGATGCTTTTGATTCATTCATGTTTTAAGAGTATTATTGAGCGGAGGATGCCGAGAGAGTCTGCAAAAAGCTTTCCTTATGCGGCTGCCCCAGTTTTGTACACTCCACCATCGTCTGCTGATGTTGCTGAAAAAATTGCTGAGGCAGGAGGAAGATCTCAATTGTCAAGGAACGCTTCTGTTGTACAGAGGAAAGGATACACAAGTGACGAGGAACTTGAGGAGCTGGACTGCCCACTTTCTTCCATAATTGAGAAATTGCCATCATCTCCAATTGTCATAACCGATGGACAAAAGGAACATTCAAGTTATGCAGTCACCAATGCTAGGTATGAACTGCTTCGTGAAGTGTGGTCCATGTGAATACCGGGATAAGGTGACTTGTACATTACTTTGTATCTTTTTATGGAAGGAAAAATAAGAATTCAATTGGGAATAAGTTGCAAAGGAAAATGAATGCAAGTTTTACAAGCTTCATAAGGTAGCTGAAGCCAACAGTTCCTTGTGATTCTGGAAACAGTGTTTTAGTAAAATCAGGTCAATTGCAATTGTAATCAGGTGCTTAATGCAGTCGAGAGCCAAGAATCATGCAATGCTTACAATTGCAGATAACATATATCAGCACTTGATTAATGGGACATATTGAATTTTTATTTTTACCGGAAACAACCTCTTTATTATGTAGGGGTAAGGTTGCATATTATCATACTTTCTTAGGTTCTGTTTCATTGCGGGACTTTGAGATATAATGATGATGATTGAATTTTTATTTTTATTTTGTTCGAACTTGTTTTTGTTAAATTCAAATTAAATTAAGGTGATCTTGTTTTTGGTAATTCTTTTTCTAGTTAAAAGTAAAAGTAGTAAATAACAACCTACGTAAACAGTCTTCTTTTGGGTTGAACCGTTAGATTAGATTAGGTGTTTTCTCATTTTGAGGGCTTTTTAACTTTTAGTTAGCCATCACTTTGGATGGTAAAGGCCTAAGAGTAATAATTTAACCAAACAAAGGTATCCTTTATATTTGGATTCATGCGATAGTTAGGAATAAGCTAACGCTTTTATCATTACTCTTTACTAATTAAAATTTGATATCATAAATAATTTTGGCTTTAGTATTGAGTGAATTATCTAATATTTGAAGTTTTATAGGTAAAGTATTGAACCTCCTTCCATCATCACTTATTATATTATTTCTATTAGTTACATCTTCCTTACATATATGAAGAGGATTAATTGTGTTTTTTGAAAGTTAAATGAATTAATAATACTTTTCCTATAGGGGTGAAAGTTCAACATTGTTGTAGCTTTATATGATAAGACAAAGGGCTAAGCCACTCACATCATGGTCATTAAATACATATGAGCTATAAAATAATACCATTGCCCATTGATCAAAGGCAAAGCCACTCATATAAAAGAGCTACATTGTCATAGTATGTGGGGATCATAAGCTTGGGGATCTAGGATTAGTTCCTAGTTTCCTCATGTCCAGAGAACTTGCCAGACTTGAAATGCCTAAGGGATGTGTAAAACTAGCCAATCTAGTGACTCATTTCTTTGTAAAAATTACTAAAAGTAATATGCTCCTTGATTTACTTGAAATCATTTTGACAAAACCACTGAATATCTTACTTCATGTCTCATAACACTCTTATATTTCTTTCTTCTCATAGAGCATAAATTCTATAACTTAACACTAGCTTGAATATAGTTGATTCCCCTTTGTTAGTGAATCTCAATTATTCTACCAAAGTTGGAAGTTGTGTCTAATTGTTCCCAAAGTATTGTATCTTACATATGTTCAAAACCTATCTCTAAAAAGTGTTAGCAAGATGACATGTTACAAATCGAAGTTTTGTGTCTCCAAGAGTTGATTACAAAACTTGTATCTATAATTAGACAATGTTACACCTTTTAGTTTGCCATGGTTTACAACTTTCGTTTGATTGTTAGCCATAATGTAAATGATGCCCTACTGGAGTTACTTGGAAACTAGTAATCCTCCACTAATTACCTTTTATAGAAGGTTCCCTAAAGATTTCAAGATATGAATTGTTTGTAAAGGTTTTAGAGCTATGCTTTAACAATACAATCCTATCTTCTTCACCCACTCTTAGTTTAAAATTAGGTATTAAGCTCACGGTAGTACCAAGACCTCTTTGACAACAATTCCATTCTCCATTAAAGATTATATTTTTAACCTTAACTGAAAGAGGAATTATACTTTTCAGTCTATCAAGTTCCTAATATCTAACTAGGGGACCTAAACTAATTGTCAAACTAAAGTCATGTTTTTGAGCCATTGCCAATAAGATCTATCATTTTTTAGCTATGTTTTCTCTTAAGTTAAATAATTGATTGAGAGATTAAGAGAAACTTGGCTTGGATTTAATAGACCAGAACATTTTTTTATTAAACAAAACTGCATCAATTTCACCAAAATTGACTCATTGTCAATGAAAAGCTTCCATAAATTGACTCATTGTCAATGACAAGCTTGCATATTCTCTTATCCATAGCATTTTATTGGTGGTTTTGATTGATTTTATGCCTAAACCTCTTTCCTACTTTGGTTAGAAAAATTCCCACCATCTTACCTTGGCAATAGTTACTTAATTAACTTTGGCTTACCAAAGAAAATTCTTTAGGATCCTCTCAATTACCTTAATCATGCTTTAGACTAACTAAATGTGACAACTTTAATGAATATGGAGATTTGTTTCCACTACTAACATAAGCTAAAGTTTTCTTGTAATGGTAGAAACTTATTATTCTAATGGCCAATCCTTTTATGAATTGAGTTAGGTAAGGGATGAAAATCTCTATATGATAGTATTTTATGTGAGATTAGGATTGTCAGATATTTGAAAGGCAGATCACGACTACTAAGATTATAAATATTTGTGAGAATTCTATTCATTGCTTTTGAATTATTGTAGATGTAAATATGGTTGTTACTCTTGTTACTAAAGAGATTTGACAAGGTATTATAGTAATTTAGTGTATCCATGAGAAATTGCAGAGAAGTGATCTCAATTCCATATAGTGACAAGAGGCCATCTTCAAAGTATAACTAATATAGTTGCAACATTTACATTTATGATGAAATATGAATTCTTTAGAATTTGCAACCTTATATGCCAACATTTTTAATATCACTTCTATGTAAAAAAACAAATAGGTAAGGAGAGAGTGGATCTCCTTTTCTAAGGCCTTTAGCACCTTGAAAATATGTATTTTGTTCTCTATTAACAAGGATTACATATAAGGTAGTTTTAATGCACTACTCTATCTAAGAGATAAAGATGTTTGGGAAGCGAAAAGCCTATAATATGTCAAAAATAAAGCTACGATGCAAGGATTCAAATGCTTTATTAAATTCAATTTTTGAAGGCACAACTTCTTAAGGCTTTTTACTATTATAACTTTTAAGCAACTTTTGAGCTAGCATTAAGTTATCACCTTTTCTCCTGTACTAAATAAATATTCCTTAAGTAGGGTTGGTGATAAGCTTTAACACCTCTTTCAACCTTTTAGCAATTAGCTTGATAATCTTGTAAATGACATTAAAATAAGAAATAGGCTTAAAAAAAGGAAGTTGATGTTAAATTTTTTTAGGATAATGCAGATAAAAGATTTTTTTAGTTCTTTAGAAAGCTTATCTATACAAAGAATTCTAACACCATAATATAATTATGTTAACTATTAGATGTTATTTTAAGATCTAGAGCTTTATCATGGTTCAATTTAAATAAAGCTTGTTTGATATCTAGGGCAATGAAAAGCCTTATGAGCTTTTCCTCTTACAATTGAAAGATAAAGTTAGGGAAGAATTCCATTATAACCTTGACTTGAGAACCACAAGTATTTTAAAGTCATAGTAGATTCTTAAAATAATTCAAAGAAACTACTTTAATCTCCTCATATTCTCTATTGATATCTTTATTTTGTTCTTTAAAGAGTAGATCTTATTGGAATTGCTTTTGCTAAAAATTTCATTATAGAAAATCTAGTGTTTTTTATCACCATCCTATATTTAACGGATTCTTACCTTTTGTCTCGGTAGTGAACAATGGATCTTTAATGCTTAATAATAGTAAACTAAAGCCATTTTCTCATGAGCTTTAAGGTCTATATCCCCAGTCTGGGTTCAGTGCATTTTGAATTGTAATTAAATTCTCCCACAATTTGTGAATACAAGAATTTGCATCTTTAACCTTATTATGATATAGCCTTTTTAACTCCACCTTATTGCTTGAAGTTTCTACTTTAGTATTAAGTCCTCTCTTGATTGCCTCTTTAAGTTTTTCTAGATTAACCATTAAGGTATTGAATCTAAAAGGAGAATTCACTCTTCCTTTTCTTTCATCAAAGATTACTTTAATAAAAGAATGATTCAAAGAAACTACTTTAATCTCCTCATATTCTCTATTGGTATCTTTATTTTGTTCTTTAAAGAGTAGATCTTATTGGAATTGCTTTTGCTAAAAATTTCATTATAGAAAATCTAGT
>JANVCQ010000007.1:3900051-3926794 GCA_025531925.1 Erythroxylum plowmanianum
CATAACCACACAATGAGTTATGCTCAAAACAGTGCAGTAGGTCAAACTCACATTTTCAGCTATACTATACAATTCCTCTTCCTATCATGCCAATTGAACTTCTAACACCATATGCATTTCAATAAAGCATAAAAATCAGTATCTATAACATTCATACATTCACTAGGGCTACTATTCACAAATTGGTAGCATTAAACTCTCACTTTATTTGCAAGATTAGTCATCATCTACCATCCAAATTCAAAGCTAAACCAAGTTACAACCATAACCATTCATTATCCTAACACACCATACATTTATACCCATCAATTTACACTATAATTCTCATCAAGGTAAGGCATCAATAAGCTTAATAATAATACCACAATTCCCATTAGATGCTTCTAACTACCATGTCATTTAACTCATAAATCAAATCATAATTAAAGCTTAACAACAACTTACCTAATTCAAGCTTTTCCAAATGATACTCTACTCTTCTCCAATTACTTTACTTCTCCACTTCTCATACACATGCACGACATCATCACTTGAACACTTAAGGAGGAAGAAAAGAAGAGCAAGAGAGCTAGGAAAAAGAAAGAAATTTCGATGGAGAAGAAGGAGGAATGTTTCGGATGATGAGAGAAGAACCAAACTTTCACTTTTGTTTTGATTAAAGGGAAGTGCCGTAAATGATAAGCAAGCAAGCATAAATGAGCTTTTAAAAATGATTTGTTGACTTCTAACAAGAAGTGTGTCGTAAATGATAGAAGGGCATAAGACAAGATTAATAAATGAGAGGACACTTGTCATCTTTGGGAGAAAAGACAAAAATCACTTAATTAGTCTCATTTAATCAAGGAGCCCTAATCCAATTAATCTCTAATCCATCTAATGCTAATGGCTCGATAACAATTCCATAACTTATTCATCCAATCTTCCCGTGCCATTAGACAGTACTTTTAGGTACAGAAAATCCACGCAGTCAGCCAGTTGAAAATTTTTCAGTCCGGGCAAGTAACCCGAAAAATTCCAAAAAAATTCCCACAAATCCCTAAAAATATAAAATAGTCAATGGATCAATCAAAATAATTTTTCAAACCCAATAACCATGTTAATCCCAATAAAATTGCATTAGTCCCAATTACCGGGAATCATCATGAATGCATATACAGTAATTCCATGTGCACAATTGATACTGTGTATCAATCCTATTATGCATGAACAGTACTAATTATTCCCTATCAATCCCATCCTATGACAAATTTCCTATTTTACCCTTCCAGCAGGGGGTGGGATGTTACACTAAATGCTTATTATCCACTAAAACTCCTTTAGCTTTCATAGAATTTTAAATAAGAGTCGATAGTACTTTTTTGAACTTGATAAGAACCTTAAAAGGATAGAAATCATTTATGTTAACTTTGTACCTATTTCAACATCTTAGCTCCATAATTAAAACAAACTCAATCTTTGGGCATTCACTTCTCATATGGTTGCCATAAATTCCAAAAAACTCTTTATACCCATATTGAAGATGCATTTCCCTATGTTAAGCCTCATTAATATCTTCTTAAGGTTTGAAAGCTTTCCTTGAGGTTTGCCACGTGATCTCTAACCTATCTAGTTTTTACATTCATATTATAAGCACTCCCTATTTTTTGAGTTAAAAGGCATCACCTTTGTACATAATAAAGGATGTCTTCTCCTCATAAGCCTCATTCATCTTTATTTGGTTATAACCTATGTACAAATCCATGAAACTAAGTTGTGTAGTCATTATCTTAAGCAATAGGTAGTTATGCTTCGACCAAGTGTTATTGAAGTCTATGAATTCTATGCACATTCTTCATTTTTTTGTTGTCTTTAATTTGTCGTTACAAAATTCAAAAATCAAGTTTGGATAGTCAAATTCTCTTATAAAAGTTATGTCTAATAACTTATTTACTTCCTCTTTAATGGCTTATTATCTTTCAAAAGAAAATTTACTCTTTTTTATTTTACAGACTTAAAGAAGGTATCCACATTTAACTTGTGAAAGATTTCCTCCATACTAATTCATTTTCAATTAATATGTACCCAAAAATAATCGAAATATCTCGGACATTATATGGTCATGTCTCAAAATAACTAATAAAGGAATATGCTTCATAAACAATATATACCAAAATAACATGCCTAAGATTACATTTTATACATCTACAAACACAATATTCATACGTCAACATGGATTTATAAAAATAACATAATTTATGAATGCACTCTTAAGGAAGTCCTAAAAAGTATGAGAATTAGAGTTTAAAACCCCAAAACAAAATGTCAATGTATAGAAAAGGAAAGGGTTAGTGGTAATGTTCATAAGTACACATCCCATAGGCTAACAGAATGAATCCATTATTTCTTTAATCTTGCTTCCTCTTGAGTAAGCTTATTGGAATATCCCACTTTTCCTTTATAACATTATAGTGAATTTGAAAAGGCCTATAACTAAGAGGCAGTGAAAATGTTTTTACCATAAAAGAGTCATCTATTGTCTTCTTAATCTCTTTAACCTTGCTGCAATCATAGTTATCTCAATAATATGGTCATGTATACTCTACAACCCAGTCATGTTGGAATTTTTTTAATAATGGTTCCATCAAGTGACTTGTCTGCGGAAATAAAATGTTATTCCATAAACTTCAAGTATTCTCTTACATTTTTAATTTTTCGAATATTTTCCACAATGTTGTTAGGAATAGTCATCTATATAAATATTAAGCTCAATCTAATAAAATGTTCCTATTCCTTATTATATTGCTTCTTTCCCTCATTAGTCATATTTGTAAGAGTAGGATGATGATTGTCTAATAGTTCCAAGTCAATTTCCAAAAAACTTAAGTGAAAATTTACTTGCTTACTCCATTTAGAGTAGTTCAATCCACTGAATAGAAACAGATGAAGCTTTTAAAAGAAGAGAAACAACTAAATAAATTATACATCATATATTAACATCATTTATGGATTCAATATAAATGATTATAAGTATGCTATAATTTCCCTTCGGGCGAATACTATAATACACTATCATAATTGAAATGTTAATAAAAATCAACTATAAGTAAATAAATATTGTCAACCAAATACAAATTTCATCTTTGAATATACAAATATATTTGAAAAAAATATTAATTTTCTCCTATTATGTTTACTCTCTCTTATAATAATTTAACTCATTTTTAGGTGAATCAAAAGATTATGAAATAGTAAACAACAATCTATCACTCACTTTATTGAAAGGAATTTTCTAAATATTGTAAATAATAGAAATTTTATTTATTTATGCATGTCATCATCATATTTTGGCCACTTTGGTTACTAAAAAATAAATAAATACAAATTTTATGCATAAATAGTAAGTCTTGCTATAATATTATGCACTTATAGAACAATAATCTAGAAACATGAATAGTGCATTTATATACTTTCCTTGAAGATCAAACTACTCATTACATGAATCATAAATTAGTAAATTACCAAAAAAATTCTTTAAAAATTTTCCTTATACCATTTGAGCCACATTCAAAATAAGAAAAATATAATTTAGTTGATAAATACCTTAATTCATCAAGAGTGACAAATTTGTAAATTTATAAGCAAGGGCATAGCTGTAAATATTGAATAGTGGTATAATTGCAATTGTGAAAATAATAAAAATTGTAATTTTCTAAAAGATATAGGAAAATTTTTAATTTTGTCAAAACTGTGGAAGAATCGTAATTTTCTTGAAAGTAGTGGTAGAATCATAATTATGAAGAGATCAATGGTACAATTATAATTATAAAGAGATCAATGGTAGAATCTTAATTATGAAGGGACTAATGATAGAACCGTGGCAAAATCATAATTATTAAGAGATAAGTGCTAGAATCTTACCTTTTAAAAACCAATGGAAATATTGTAATATTTTAATTTTTAATAAATAATGGATAAAATTGTAATTTTTCGGTCATCTTCAACCTTGAGATGGGTCATACGTCCCATTTTTTCTCACGATCTAACTTGATAATTTTTGTCATCTGATAATCAAATTTTAACAATTTTAAAGGAGATTTATTCTTCCTCCTAAAATTAAGAGATATATTTCATCAATTTGAATAAAAAAGCCCAGCAAAGGGATCAAAATTTAAACATTCACTAATATTGAAAAATATAAGACTAAGTTCTAGAACGTTAGGCTACGTTTGGTTAGACGTAAAATTTATAATGGAATGGAATAGTTTATAATGGAATAGAATGTAAATGGAAGTAATATTAGAAAATTGTTGTTTGGGAGGGATCGAAGAAATCATAATATAATATAGTAAAATGTTATTTGGATGAAGGGTTTATAATGTAATATAATGTAAAGTTGTTTATCATTTTACATTCCATCCTAAATCCCCCAAATCAGAAGTTTTTCATTTTTACTGTTTATGATGGAATGGGATGTAATATGAAACCCTCATCTTCCATCTCATTCCATTATAAACCCTCCTCCTAAATGATGGAATAATATTACTTTCCATTCCATTCCATTAATAAACTCCCAACCAAACATACCCTTAAGGACAATACTTTATAAGTAAATAGATAAATTATATGTTTAAAATACAAAGGGCTTTAATACCATATTAAAAACGTTACACTATAGGGAAATAAATATAATTAGCCAAATAATTATTAATCTTAGTTTTTAGAACATATAATTTTTATAATATGATATATAAATAAACATCTAAAGTATTTATTGAAATCAAAATGTCATAAACCTATTTATAAGCAAATTGATTTCTTTTCCTCTAATATTTTCTATGTATAGATTTTTTATAGATTAATTAACGTCCAGTTTCTATAAACCCTAATGATTTTGGAAAGGACTAATTTATATTCTTTATAATTTAATATGGTACATTCATTACATAATTGAATGAATGTTAAGGTTCATTCATCCATTTAATTCTTACTTAGGCTTAAACATAACTAGTTAACCCAATGTTAGGTCATATTCTAACATGGTCAATTTTCATAGAAAGTTTAACATTGAAGGAGGTAGTTGATAGACAAGCGATCTGACCAATTATAGAGACCCTGAAACATGATATTGTCACGAGAAAGAACTAAGGCAAAATCATCACCTTAAACTTGTAGATGTCTTTTATGTTCTTTACTTTTTTACCATTTATAATTTTGCTATTTTTTACAATGTATGTTAACGCTCATATTCTAAATTAAATTCCTGGCATTTTATGTGTGTTTCATGAAGTTAGATCAATTTTAAATACTTGTTGTATAATGGTTCTATGTTGCCCTATCCCACTTCATGAATCCATTTCCTAAGTTATTCTTTCATTTTAGTTATTGATGTTCAATCTCGTGAAGACTATTGAAAACACATACAACCAAGTCCAAATTGCTTTAGATTCAATTTTTAATCTATTTGTGTTTAGTTTTTATGCATTTTATTATTATTAAAGAATGGACTTTGTCCTTAGTTTGAGCAACTTTGATCCAATCTCAATAGTACATATGTGTGTTATTAATTTAGTTCAAGACTTTAGGGTTCTACAATATTTCTTTATGTTCTTGGTGAAATAATTGTTTAATCCATTTTGTGACTTGATTTCTTCACTTTTAGCATCAGTGGACTTGGGCTTCAAATGTTTTTTTCCCTTTGTTATTTAGAATAATTCTTCCATTTGAGCCTATTTCAATTTCTATAACATCTTTTTTTAAGGTTTGAGCCTTTGTGAATTTAGGCATAGGCCTATTCCAATTAGTTGGAACCATTAAGTAACTTTATACTTCATGAGGAGGTTGAGTCAAAATTCTTATTCAATCTTTATACATCCTAAAAGAAGAAATTAAGACAAACAACCAAATTCTCAAGTTGAAGGTTTTCTTTAGCCTTAGAACTAATCCCATTATGTATGTTTTGAAATTTTATAGTAATCAAATAATTAATATAAAAAATATTAGGCTTCATATCTTTTCAAAATATTTGGAAAAAAATCATTTACGCCTCAACTTAAAAGGGTTAGAACTCAAATGATTATTCAAAATTAAATTGGGTAATGGGCTCAGTTTAAGGGGACCACATCTAACATTCAAGTTTAAAATCTAATTCAATAATGTTTAATTTTAATTACTTTTCTTGTGGATGCTTGATCCATGAGTAAGAAAGAGAGAAATCATAATTTTTATTGTTCATTCAATTTCAATAAATTGGGTCCAACGCCTATTGTATTAATTATTAAACTAAAATAATGCATAAAAATAGTGGATATCTTTCCTTTAACTTATGCTCAAAGACCATTTCCTTACACTAAACTATATTTTTTAGAGACTTTTCTTTCTTAACTAAAGGGTAATAGTCTTATTTTGAGTAAAATCCTCCAATGAAAATTTCATTCCATTGTATTAGAATTTTAAATCAATCTTGTTAACTTTTTCATTCAAAAAAGTATGAATCGTTATTCAAATCAAATTTCTTTAACATCATTAAAGCTTATCATAAAAAGAGTTAATAAACTTAGTTGTTACAATTATTAGATTCATGTCCATGCTCCATACTAATACTATATCCCTTTTTAAACTCAAGCTCATAATTTCCTAATTACATTAAAGACTTTCTTTCAATCCTAGGTAACCCTTAAAGCAAGCAAGACAGGGGGCCTAACACCTTTCCTAATTTACAATAGACTCCAAGTCCATTCTTAAGGTTTATTATTCATTTTCATCTAAGTTTCTCTTATTTTTCCCCAAAAAATGATTAGTGATAACTCTATTTTATAACAATCAATTAACTTTAAAGCTATTTATGTTAAGGGCTTGACGAAAAGTTAGCGACATCATGTGTTAGTATAAATCTAAAGCCTCCTACTTCCTTTTTTAATCATATAGCATATTATATGAAATATAAATTCATTAATGAATGGTTAATTATTTGTAAATGATTGCAAATGAAAATTAAGTAATGTAGTAAATGATACTCAAGTAGCCATAGTGAAGCTATTTTTCTTGCAAAATAAAAAATAAAATTATAAGAGAAAACAAGTCAAGACATACAAGTAACAAGCATATCTAGATAACTTAGGCACTAAGGTTAATGAAACAAGCTTAAACTCAAAGTATGAAGCTACAGACATCATGGAAAAAACATGGAACTCTACATTGCCATAAAGCTTATGAGACATTGTTTAGCTAATGGAAATTGTTAACATAGTAAGAGAAGCACCTCTTCTTTTGCTTACTCTTAGTGGCCTTTCTATTAGTTAGGAGACTACATAACTAAAGAAACAATTGACGGGCAAGTTCTATGGCATTTGGTAAGATATTCTCCAAGAAGAGACAATTGAATTATTGAATCCTTTATAGGTTCGATTTGTCAAAAGTTGCTCTCTGATCCAAAAATTAAGATCTGCAATGACTTTTTTTAATGTCTCTTTTCCCTTGAAGATTCTGCTATTCATTTCTTTCAAGATAGCATAAATTGAGGAACAAAAAATCACCTAATAAATTGTTCTATTCCCCTTATTAATGCCTCAATATGAACTTAACCACTTAAAAGTCTCTATAATGGTTATACCTGCTAATATTAAATAGAAAAATGGATTAGATTCTACTACAAATGATAAATTAGAAATCACAACTAAAAAAAAGATGAGGGAGGAATTCTGGATGTCTTTTGTAGAGACTATAAGTTGGAGGGCGATTAATGAAGTTCAATATGTCTAATGTGGTAGGTCTCTTTTTAACTCCTAGCCATATCATAAAGGAAACATTTAGGAGAGGTCTTATACTCTAGATAGTGTCATACTTGTGGAGAAGTTATGGCTAGATATTAGGCCTTATTGGTAGATTTGTTAGCACATTTAGGCCTTATAATTCATCACCTTCCTTTTTCCTGAAATTGAAGTTAGACTTATAGTTGTCTCCTTTGACTCTCTTGTTATTTTCTTCTTTGATCTTCTTTCATAACCTTCAATGATAGTGGCTCAATTGGTTAGTTTTTTTTTTAGTAAAAATATTTTTCATTTCACATGCCATCATATTTACATAAGTTGCCAAGTACTTTTGGATTTGGAATACCATTCACTAGCATAGGTTTTAACCTTCTCTCTTTTATGATTGATGGCACTGTAAGCATAAAATCAAGGTATGCTAGGAATGTCCCATGGTTTATAATTGAAACTTCTCCCCCTTAAGTTCATTAGTATATGTAATCTCTTCTTCTATACTTTTATAAAGTTCATTGTCATTCCATATAACCAGGTAGTAAATTTTAATATTTATTTTCTTGATAATTTTCTTCTTAATTCCATAACATAATTCATCCTCACGCTTTTCATCAAATTCTTTATTAAATTAATATATTTTCATAAAATATATCATAATCTTCTTAAACATTAATGTAATATCTTTGTTCTTATCACCCTTAATTTTACCATTAAAAGTTTCTCATAAGTTTTTTTTGGTAAATAAGTTTCTCATAAGTTATTATCTACTATGTCACATTTGATTTCTAGGTTAAAAGATCCTTCGTAACATGTTTTTGTAGACACCTCCCTAAAAGTCTTCTATGCATTATCATATATCTTCTTCATTTTTAACATCTTTTGCTTAAAAAACATGAATGTTTGTTAACTTGACAATACTCCATGATCTCTTCTACACTTGAAAAATATATGCTCTACACAGAATCTATAATCTACATATAGGAGTATGTATGAAGTAAATTAAGTCAATCCTTAGATAAAATAAATTATATAAAAGTTTCAAGATATATTGAAGAATAACATTATCTAACCTTATGTCCTTTGAAGCAACTCTTCCAATGTTATCTTCCTTGCCAAGGTCAAGCTTCAATTCCCATGAACTAGCCCCATATATTCCTTATCTTAATATCCACTAATTCCTAACAAATAGGAAATATTTGGTTAATTGTATCTTTACCCATATTAGTAAGTAGCATTTCCTTGATAGCTCCTTCCAAGAATGCTCCATCAACAACCATAATCTTTCTACATACATTAATGATACTTTTCTTATAGTAGTACGAAGTAACATAAAACTTGTCTAGATAAGGGTATCCCTAATAAATACAAATCTCTTCACCTTAATCTTAAGTGTACCAAATAGATTATATCTTTCCAACTTTGTTATATAATCCCACAATATAGAAAACTCATCTTTGGCATTCCCTTCACATTTTTAACAATGTCACCACGTTATGAAATAAGGTAAAACACACATCTACAACATATTTTTTTTATCGCCGTTGTGTGTATATCCCTCAATAAAATTGAACCAATGCCATTTAAATCACCCAAAACATTCATATCTAACCATTACTTCTAAGTTCTTTTTTTCTTGTACACCTTCCTACAGTTATGATCATCATTATAATGTAATGCATGCTGAAAATTTTTATTTATACCTTCCACTCATTAATCAAGGATAGTCAATATAGCATAATCAATTATCATAGTAGCCTTGAAATTTTAATAAATTTAGTTCCATATCTTTCAATAATACAGAACATGATTACTACATCCTTGAATTTTGTTCCATCAATAAACTTCATATAAAACACAAATTATTACGAATTGCAACTTAGATCATAAAAAGAGACATTTGACTTTCACCTTAAAGCTTCACTATCACTCAATACTCCAATATAGTTAACTTCCCTCCTCACTAGTGAAAAACAGATATGTATCATACTATAACTCATTAACACATTTAAACCCTACTATTGGAGAGTGGAAAACTAATATGTATCATACTGTAACTCATTAACATATTTAAATCCTATTGTTGGTGAGTGGTTACTATTGGTCATCAACATATTCACCCCTCTTCACCTTTAATACTTCAACATTCAATTTGTTACCCTTAATTCTCTTATTTTAGTGTCTTCATATAAGTTTTCTTCCCTCAAACAACTTATCATGGTCATCATTAGAATCCTCTTTTATAACTACCTTAGATAGTATGTACTCCTCATCATTGTATTCATATATCTTATGTGTCACTGATAAATGCTAAATAAACTATATTTATGATCCTATATTTAATGCATTTTTCTTGTTTATTTGATAGTTTCATTTTATTTTTGGTAGTTATCTTGTTTCTGTGTTTTTAGGTCTTTTTTTGACTTTATGGATAAAAACGGGAAGAACTTGGGTGAAATTGAGACAAAACATGAAAGAATTGAAGATATTTGGGTACATGTAAGTCTACACGATCATGTGAGTGCCTATGTAAGTCTACACGTTGTATAGCTCTCTAGGACTATTTTTACATAATTTTTGAAGATTCAGGGACTCGGTCATACACATAATCATATAAGTGATAGTTTCCACTCTAAAACCTTAAATTTGAGCTATTGATAGATAAAATAAAGAGAAAATGAAGTCAAATGGATTACATAGGAGGCTTGGGAAAACATAAATTGATTGCCTAGAATGATAGAGAGATCAAAAAATAAGCAAGAAAACTTTGGGTTAGATTTCCATCAATCCAAAGTGGATTTCACAATGTTTTAAAAACTCGACCAGAAGTTAAACGAGTAATATAAAAGATTTAAGGTTTAAAAAGTTCAATCAGTATTAAAATGTCATTTAGCTAAAGATTGAATAAAATTGAAGAATTTTGAAATATGATTGAAAAAGATTGTCCTTAATATCGAATAATTTGAAGTTTAATTTAAAAAGAGATTTTTAAATAAAAATTAATTAATTAATTTTAGTTTATAAGAACTTACTAATTTATGAGAATTAACGTATTAACTAACAAACTTATCAGTTTTTTACAACAACAGTTACTAAATTAAATAACACTGAAAAGTTGGCCAATTCAAGGTTTTTACGATTGAATCGGTGAAACTGATTGTGTTTTTTAATCATTGGGATTTCATGAAGATTAAAAGGTATCTCATCATGGTTCTTTTAGTTTTCTATTTTTTTCTTTAGTAATGATGTTATGATTGTGAGCTAAACTTTTGTTGGTAATTGGACTAGATGAATTCTAAAATAGACCTTATAGTGATTTTATTTTAACTTAATTCATTCTTTAGTTTTATTGAGATTCAATTATGTCTTCTTAATTATTCTTGAATTAATATTGCTAACATATTATTTCATGTATGATTTCATGCAATTGAGATTGAGAAATTATTTTGTATAAATGGATGTACCATAATTGAAAGGATTTGCTTGTAAACCTAGGAATAGGTTGATATAAATCCTTTGAATTATGGTAAACCTAATAGTGAAATTCACAAATTGATTAATGTAATCATAGGAGACTTAACTAGAAAGAGGTTTCAGTTAATCAAACAGGGATCAGTTGTTAAAAGTCTTGAGAAAGATATTAACAAGGATTAGTTGTTAATAGTCTTGAGAAAGATATTAAAATAAGAAAAGAATTTTCACAATCTAATGAAAAGTCCTAGGCAGAGTTAAATGCAGGTACCAATATTATTTTTAATTGTTTCTTAGTTTAATCCTCATTCTAGTTCGTTAATTATGTTCATCTATTTTAATTTTGTATTTTATTTATCTTGAACACCATAATTTGTTAGGCTAGATAATAGAAATATGCTAAGTATTAATTCTTCTAGTCTTCATGGTGTCAATTGGTAGTTGTTAGTATTAGCTACACCTACACCATACTTTTGATTTAAAACATAAAATTACACATTAGTCATTAATATCACCACTTCTTTCAATTGGTAGCTTGGATTTGATTCTAGCTTTTTTTTTTTAGACTTTTCCTTTAAAGAATCTTCAAATATTAACTTGAATTAATTTCTTGGTGATTTGCTAGTAGAGTAGAGACTTCTCATTGCCCTTTTGGAGTTTATTCTTCATCTCTCACTGCAATTTCTAGATTTAAACTCATACTATGCCAACTTTTTCTTCCTATGTATTATAGAAATAATCTCATAGGATAGTTTGTACTTCACATATACATACACTACTTTACTTTTACTTGATAGCATATAATAGAGCATTCAAATGTTTGTTTGTCTTTTTCAATTCCCTTAAACCATCATTGAGTCCCTTCATTCGAATATCGCAATATAATTGTAATATCCTAGTTTGAATATTGTACTGTATAATGTATTGTACATGCATTTTATAGAGTATGCTTTACTTATGGGATACTAGAGTAATTTAAGCATTGAAATGTATTATTTAGGTTATAACGGAGATCACAGAATGAGTCTAAATGAGCTTTAAAAGCCCTAAAATGTGCTTTGAGAATTTAGGTAACACTTTTGAATGAAATCCAAACGATTTCAGTGAATAGTATTTTTAGATTAATAGTAAATATGGGTGAATAATATTTTTACTTGGATAGTGATTCTGGGGGCTCAATCCTGAAAATTTGAAAAATAGCTAAAGTAGGCATTAGATTCTAATGATATTGAGATGGATCGAAAATAAGCTCGATCAGATGAATCTCGATAATTCCAAAAGTTTAGGGTTAAAATGCCCTTTTTGGAATATAATGGTATTAAGGATTTTAAATCCATTATAATTTTTTTAAAAGTATCCAATCAATAACTAGTGACCCTAATTAGAGTATTTCATGGTTAATTTGATGATAAAATGGCTTAGGAATA
The DNA here is from genome assembly GCA_025531925.1 of Erythroxylum plowmanianum. Taxonomy (NCBI): domain Eukaryota; kingdom Viridiplantae; phylum Streptophyta; class Magnoliopsida; order Malpighiales; family Erythroxylaceae; genus Erythroxylum; species Erythroxylum plowmanianum. The sequence continues at coordinate 3,912,686 of JANVCQ010000007.1, forward strand.
ATTTCAAGATTTAATTTGGTTAGTTGGTGAATTAAATACATTAAAGTGCAATTTGGTCTTTTTGTACTCATTAAAGGCAATTTGGTATTTTTACATGATATTAGTGGATTGATAAGTCATTAGAGATGACCAATGAGAAAATGACGTGTGTGATGAGTCATTAGAGACAACCAATAAGAAAGTTACATGTGTAAAGCATTAAAGAGTATAAAAAGTATGAATTAAGACATAAGTTGATTCATTTGGTGAGTAGCGGTGAGAAAGCACCGTTAAAGAGCCCAAAAAATAAAAAGAAAAGAAGAGAGAAGCAAGGAGAAACATCAACCATTTTTGGAGAAAGGAGGGAAGAGAGAGAAAAAAGAAAAGAAAAGAAGAAAAAGAAGAAGAAGAGGGAGCTTCGGCTATGACATAGAGAACTGTTCCAAAGAGATTTTCATGCTCTTCTACATCCTCCATTCAAGCATCCAACGAGATCCCATAGCCATTCAAGTGAAGAGAAAGAAGAAAATGGTTGGTAAGATTACTAATTTTGCTAAAATTTTTGATTTGTTGGGTTATAGTTGAGATTTGGTTTTGAAGGAATGAATTGCACCCTTTTGATATGATATGATAGTTTTATTGCATTCGAAGTAATTTGGAGAAGAAAAATCAAGAAAACTAACATGTGGAACCTTGGTCAGAGGTGAGATCTATTGCCTAATATTAGTTTGCCACTAATGAAATAAAAACCATGGAAATATGATTAGATGAGTTTTCAACCAAGGTTAGGGTTTTTAATGTGTTATGATCCAAAATTCTATTTTGGTATTTTATGATGTCTATAGTATGATTTTGATGCTAATGAAGTAAAGAAATGATTTGGAATTGATTTTGGTTGAAATTCAGCCAAGGGTGCTTGATTTTGTAAAAATTTATTAATGAAATTTATGGCTTAAATGTGTGTAAAAAAATGTCGTAGAAGTGAATTTGGATTGGTTTTAAGTGTTAGAAATCAAATAGAATGGAATTGGAAAAGTTTAATGTCAAATATGTTAAGTTTAGCCTTAAGGGCATTTTTAGTATAAAAGTATAGTTGCAATGTAATGACCATGTGAATGTGATTAAGGATGCTCATTAAGTGTATTTTCTGGTATTGGAATTATTAAATGAAGTGTTGTGTTATTATTTAGAGAAAAAAAATTAGTATATGGAGTGTATGTGGAAAGTAATAAAGTTGACATGGTTTATGGTGTATTTAATTAGAAAGTGTATTAAAGAGTTGAATGTATTCGGATTAGGTTTTTTTGGATCAAAAATCTAAACCAACTGAAGGATTTCGAAGTCGTGAAAAGGAAACTAGCAAGTTGTGAGTGTATTTTAATTGTTTTATAAGACTAAATTCTTTGCAAAAGAATTGATGATATGTGAGTGTACTTTAAATTGGTTTTATGAAAATGAATATTATGTTGAGTTTTATACGAATTATATTTTACAAGCAAATATTGCTAGCATAATATTATGTTTTAGCATTATATGAGTTGTAAATTGAAAGTTAATTTTTGTATTGGAAATTACATTGAAATTATACATTAAATTGAATGATTATGAATCCTCCCATAATTGATTATGATAATAATCTGAATTGAAAAAGTATAAGTTACTTTTGCCTATGGTACACTATTAGGCTTTATACATGTTATGATATATGTTTATAGTGGTTAACTTATTACGAGTAAGCGATGTAGAACCAACTTCGTAAATAGTGGTTAACCAATCACAAGTAAGCGATGTAGAACCAGCTCTATGACTTGTTATAGTTAAGCAATGTAGAACCAGCTCTGTAACTACTGATTTATAGCGATTAATCTGTTACGAGTAAGTGATGTAGAATCAACTCTATAAGTAATGTTTAAACAATTGCGGGTAAGTGATACAGAACCCTCTCTGTGACTTTATGCCTAGTATACCATATGGTAAAGAAACTAATGGTGGGTTATGTTGAGTAAGAAAATTCATGAAATCTAATAATGCTACCAATATTTATGTTAAAAGTAATTTGAGAAGCACCATATGGTACCAATTATAGTGGTTGGCTTATTTTTAGTATAAAAGTTTTCAGAAAACTTATTGCCACCATCGTTTATTGTTCAAGGAAAAAGGAAAATGAAAACTTGTATATTATGAGTTTAATGTCGAAAAGAATTTCGAAATCGTATTTTACAAAAATTAAAATTGTGTTTTATGAAATGTTATGTTAGTATCAGATTTGATGATTCACAAATGAATTACTGTGGCAAACATTTTTACCATGAGTTTTATTGTTGTATAGGACTATTTCAGTTATATTGTTATGAAAAGTTTAATTTTTTCAGTAAATTGATTAACACTCATTGAACTCATTAGCTTGCCCTTATTTGTATGATTTGAACAAACCACCTCAGGTATGCGTATAGGTGTTGTAGTAATTGGGACTCCACCGTAGGATTAGTTGTATCATCGGGTGTTGTTGTGCTTGTGTTATCTTTCTTATGTATGTGTTTGCCTGAAATTGGCTTAGTTACTTATATATATGTTTTAAATTATTTTGGAAAGGGCTTAAAAGTGTGATCTTGTAAATAATTGTGGGATCGTAAATATCTTTTTCTTAATGAACTACGAGCGCTTTGATCCTTAGTGATGTTTTTAAAATGTTGTTAATTGTATATTTGTGATTGCTTGTGATATGGACCTAAGGTCCCATTCTAGAAGTTGAGATGGTATATATAATATTATAAATGTTTTAAAATGTATTATGCAAGTTTCCAAAATTTGAGAATCTTAGAAAAACAGTCATTATGCTGCCAAAAAAATAAAAAAAGTTTCCCACTATTTTCCATGCTTTTAACTTTATAGTATAAGAGGTTTTTAACAGCTAAGCAGCTTGGCTTTGCGGGAACCTTTCGATTGAGTTAGATATTGGCTACCATAGGATCGTCGGAAGGGCTCCACTCAAGTCTTGGAATGTGAACTCCAGCAATAACCACTCAATATTATCTTAATCCTACCATACTGTAACTAATAGTATCCCAATGGCAAAAGTTATTAATATATTCAAATTCAAATATTTTCAGTTATCCACTAACATATTTACCCATTAAGACCTCAAAAAAGCACCATTATAATGTACGGGCAATGATCCATTCGTGTTCCCTATATTGAAGGTTCATGTAAAATAATTAAGGACAATACTAAATATTATTAAAAAATTAATTATTAGATATGGTAGGTATATCATATAATGAAGACAAAATAAAATAGTAACCTTATATTTAATTTGACACCTTAAATACAACTTTTATAACATAACATCTTTTTATATACTATATAGCTCAAAGTTATAACAAATAGTCTCATAGTATCTTCACTTATATAATTAAAGTCAGTTAAAGTTGACAATTAAAAAATTAGAAATATTTGAGAGAAATAATATTATAAGAAAAGTGTTTTAATTGTTTCAAATTGTATCAAAATCTATATACACCATATTAAAAGAAAAGTATAAAAGAATAAAAATAATTATTTATAGCAAACTGTAGTTTACAAATATTTTGAAAAAGAAGATGAAGAATAAATAGTAACAAAGAAGTGAAATTGACATCGAACAAAAATGGATTTGAGTCCTCAAATTTTTAGTGGATGATTTGTTGGTGCTGTAAAAGGATAAAGGTGTTTTCTCATTATGATTTCAACCTCTATTTATTACTTCTTGGAGTAAAGTAACCTACTGCTTCTGCACCAAATCAAAATGCAAATAAGAATTTAAGGATATATTAAATAATTAATTTTTTAAGTAACATTTATATGATCAAATTAATTATTTTCTTAAATTTAAGTAACACAGTTGCATTTTTTGCAATTAAAGAGAGGAGTTATTTAGCCAGTAATCTTTTCCTCTACATTCCTCTCCTTAAATTCAAGTGATTATATTTATCAATTTAAAATTTATTATTGGGGACAATTTTCTCTTTTTTGCATATATCCATGTTTATCATATGGGAGGATAATAAAAACTTATTAAAATGATGTATTTGAGACAATTACTCAACAATGAGTGTGATGGTGACAAATTTAACAAAAAATAACATCATCAAAATAATATAAACAACACCCCACATACAAAGATGAACTATTATGCAAAAAATGAAGAACATGCAAGCGATAAACCCTATACAAAAACAAACATAAAAAATGATCATAAAGTAAATTAATTCAATATATATTCGTGTAGAATGTATATTCAATAATCAAATGCATGCGACAATTTGAGCAATCAAACAAACCCTAATACGAATAAAACTAAGTTTATAACCCAATACATTTTTTTAGATTACATAATAAATATTCTTTCTGATGCTAAAGAGCTTAAAGTATATAAAGGAAACAGAAGAGGGAAAATTAATCAACCACAAGTCTTAATTTAGTAGAATGAAGATTGGAAATTGAGTTAACAACAAAAGAGAAGAGCTAAAATGTATATTATATTAGGATTCTTTATTAGATAAAAAGTTATAGTAAGCTAAATATATTATTCTATTTTACAAATATTACTTAGGGTTTGGTAACTAGGAATGAAGACGTGATAATGGGTATGTAACTTACATTTATTAATTTTTGCTTGTTTGGTTGTTAGTAACGGATAAGATAATGATTTTAAATGTTTGGCTTTTAATAATAGATAAGATAATGATTGAAAAATTTGGAAAGGATTTTAAATAATCTTGAATTTTTATTCCTAAGGTAATGTGGATGTAACCTAGAATCAGATATCGAGAATAACAAATAAACAATTGTAGGCAAACTTAATTTCTTTTTTTGCTTCTCATCTTCTTTATGTTTCGCCTCAACTGAAACTCTCCATTTGGAAATTTAAGATTAGTCTATTTATTTATAGAATACATCATTTTGGATATTATTATCAACATTGCAAATTACTTTATTTAATTTATTTTATTTTATTTCAATGACTTTATATCATAAAATAAGTTCATTATGGTTTTTTAAATTTTATTCTTATTAAAAAACTATACACAATTATTTAAAAATTAATAATTTATTGAATCATTAAAAAATTTAATTATTTATTTATTAAATACAAAATTGTTAATTAATAATAATAATAATAAATATTTTAATTATGTCTTTACAAAATCAATGACATAATAATTAAACATAAGTAAAAAAAATTGTCATTATCATTCTTAATATTTGATACCAAACACTGATATAACTATTAATTTTTATAATTCCAATTCTAATGCTTGTATACCAAAAATGTATAATCAGTATTTTTATTCTCATTCCGGTTCCCACTAGTTGTTTAGGACTTGTAGAATTTTTTTAAAAAGAAGATTTAAATTTTTAAGAACCCTTTCCTAATGGAATAATGGTTTTAAGAACTCTATGTTTATGTGTGTACTCAAACCTTCAATAATAATAAGCAATCTTGAAAATTTTCTACAATTTTGACTTTTTAAAAATATGTGATGCTTTCTTTTAAGAATGATTTTTATGCCTTAGGAGTGATTACTAGTTTTCTGACTTCTTGTTTTTTTGTTGCCCACGAGATCTCTTAGGAGGATCCCAATTATGGTAAGACATTTTTAAGCCATCCACACCCAGACTAATCCCCGCTCAAGCCGAGTAGATCCCTTGCAGGAGGCAAAGCTTTGGCCTCAAGTTTTAAACGGCTATATACATGAAGATGATTCGAACCCGTGACCTCACTTAAGCCAAGAAAGCCCTTTACTAACTCACATACGCCCTGGGTTTATCTGACTTCTATTCTTTGTATTCACCACAATATTTCAGCAACCACAGTCCTAATTTCTAGCCTAATATCAACCAGCTACTAGTTAATACTTGTTCTATACTTCTATTTGTCCTACTCACTTTCTCACCTTCAAAAGCCAATAAATTACCTTATCGGTACTTCTTTCCCTCTCCCAATATCCAATTTTCTTTTAGTTTTCAGTCAACGATAATTTAGGGAGACTAAGGTGCATAGGATTCTTTATAAAGGGTCTACAGAGTCTTATCTCTAAGAGGAACTCATTTAGAATTTCATGTCAGTAGGTCTCTGATGTGATAATGTTAATCCTGTTTTGATTAACGTCAGAGGAAAATTGTTTGATATGGCATGCATTGACCCTCCCTCATGTCATATTTAAGTTGATTTGGTTTGTCACGTAAACCCTTCCATGAAAAAAGTTAATACAAAGGACTTTATTTGAGAAATTAATAGCGTTGAAGAATTTAACTAAAAGATTAATACAAATGTTTGATTAAGAAAATGCTATAGTAATTCCTAATATTACAGGTTTGGTAGTTTTCCAGCCGCCAAATCTTCCCATGCTTAAGATATCCAATCTGCTCAGGTGAAATAAAGTTAAAGGAGGTCCTGAAGATGAATTCTGTCAAGCAAGCAGAACCTGTAGAATCACTTTATCAGCTAAAACCTATGTTTCACTGGTGTGCAAAATACATATATAATGTATTACTTTGGCAGCCTAACGCAATCAGACTAACTAAATGGCCATTGTAATCTTGTATTAATATTTAATCAACAGGTCGACAGCATTAAGACCCAATTTTGGTAGAGCAAGGAATGACATACAAACATATCCTTTGCTTTAACACTCAACAGCAGCATAGTCAAAATGAATCATGTAAAATGATGTTACATTTACATGCGAAGACACAAAGCAAAAAGTGGGTCTCATATTTCTTCAATTTTTACACTGGAACAGAGTCACCATCGGATGTAGGAAAGTTTGCAGCTGGAATATGCATATTTGTGTCCAGGGACTGAAGTGCTCTTACAACTTCAAGCATAGATGGCCTTTTCTCGGGCATGACGGAAGTGCAACGAATAGCAATGTCTAATGCGCCAAGCATCTCTTGTTGCGACAAGTTGGCAATCTTAGGATCGAGGACTTGGAGTGCTCCACCGGCAATGTTGATTTTCCTTCGAACCCACTTCACAATATCAAGAGATGAAGTTGAGTCTGCTTGATCAGCTTGTCTGCCAGCTATCAGCTCTAGTAGCACAACACCAAAGCTGTAAACGTCCCTTTGTTCAGTTGCTTTCTTATCGTACGCATTCTCTGCAATCAAGCAAACAGCTATTTCAGCTGCTACAGAAAATATGTTTTCTTCAAGCAACTGGACAAATAATGATTGAACTGATTTAAGTAAAGCTGACTGGAAGAACAAAGAAGATTACCAGGAGCACTGTAACATGAGCATGTAAGTTCTGAAGAGATTGTGGACTGAAATGCAGCTTCACCCACAACTCGGTCGAGAGCAAAATCTGTCAGCTTAGGATCAAAATTCTCATCCAAAAGAATATTTGTTGACTTGAGATTTCTGTGAAGTAAATGAGGAGTGTAGTCCTTGTGAAGATATGATAATCCTTGAGCAACTCCAATGGCAATCCTCATTCTAACACTCCAAGGCAACTGAAAATCTGATCTCCCTATCATATCCCCTAAGCTTCCCTTCTGTACATAGTCATAGATTAGAAAAATGGATTCATCTGAATGACAAAAGCCAAGAACTTTGACAATGTTTTTATGCCTGATCTTAGCTAATGTCTTCACTTCAGACTTCAAAACTTTCCAAGGTTGGCTCCCTATATTGACTAGCTTCTTGACAGCAATCAGTTCACCACTAGGTAATGTAATGATGTATACTCTACCAAAAGCCCCACCTATTCCCACAGCACTTTTCTCATCCATATGAAAAATCAGATCATGTTCAGTAACTCTAAGAGGATAGAAAAACACTGAACGCCAACCATCCATTTGTGCCATTTGAGATTTCCGTTTAGAGGATCGATGGAACACGAAGAAACCAGCAGCAACAAGCAAGATCCCAACACCAAATGCTATAGAAATCAGGGCACATGTCAATGTACTAATGCCACCAGAACTCCGATCTCTTTGTGACTCATCGGAACAGGAATTGGGCAATCCAGGACCACAAAGGCCAGGGTTTCCTTCCAAGTATGAAGCAGGGAGGCCCGAAATTAGAGCAGAAGGCACTTTTCCAGATAGATGATTAAAGGATACATTAAAGAGAGCAAGTTTCAAATTTTGAAGCTCTTGTGGGATTGAACCGGTAAGATTGTTATCAGATAAATCAAGGTAAGTTAGTACTGGCAAATCAGCGAGTGATGATGGAATTTCCCCGATAAGACTATTGCCTGCCAATGACAATGACACCAACTTTCTGCATTTCTTCAGCTCAGGAATATATCCAGAAAGGGAATTGTGGGAAAGGTTTATGATACTCATAGCTGGAGAATCACAAAAATTTTGAGGTAACTCACCGTAGAAGCCATTAGCAGATGCAGAAAATCTATATAAGCTCTTAACTAAACCAAGACCTTGGGGGATCCTACCACTGAAGCTGTTGTTATCTATTTGAACTTGCTCCAACTGAGATGCCTCAGATATTGTATCCGGTATTTGACCTGAAAATCTATTGTTTTCAGCTCTGATAAGCTTAATTTTGGTCAACGACCAAAACCCAGCTGGTAAGTTACCAGAAAAATCGTTGTTTTGAATTTGAAACCTCTCAAGATTCAAGCATTCTGTAATTGAGTTGGGAACTGAACCATTGAAGAAATTGGTGTGGAGACTAAGGTTTATGAGACCCTGCGACTGCGAGCTACATGTACCATTTGGGAAAGGCCCCGAGAGTTGGTTCTGTGAAACGTCGAAAGACACTAGTTTCTTGAGAGAAGACACTAGTGTTTGAGGAATCGTACCACTTAGATTGCTCTGTGACAGGTCCAAAATGGTTAAACTTTGCAAACCCACGAGTGAATCTGGAATTAGACCATAAAAACCAGAGCTTTGCAAGAAAAGCTGCTCAAGTTTCTCAAGCTTCCCAATATCAACAGGAATTTCACTCACCAAATATGCATTTTCGGACAAATCGAGAACAAGAAGTTCGGTGAGATTCCCAAAAATGTGCGGAACATTACCTGAAAGCAAGTTGCTTCCCAAGTTGAGTACTTGCAGGTTGACCAGTGAGCCAATCCCTTCTACTATCTTTCCTTCGATGTGGTTCTTGCTAAAATCAAGAACCTTTAAAGATTTAAACTCAGAAATCTGATCTGGGATTGTACCCCAAATAAGGTTTTTGCTGAGATTCAAACTCTCCAAGGAACTACATAGAGAGAGGTGAAGAGGAATGGGCTGATTAAAAAAGTTGTCAGCTAGATTTAGAAGAGTCAAATCTGTAAGCTGACATAGTGAAGAAGACATTTCACCAGAAAGATTGAGACTTTGAAGTTTAATGGAAGTTACAGAGAGTGAAGGCGCAGGAGTGCAGGTGATTCCAGTCCAGTTGCAGTGATGCATGTTGGAGTCATTGGACCAGCTTGCAAGTGAGTTTTTCGGGTCTACTATGGATGCTTTGAAGTTGAGAAGAATATCTGCTTCATTAGCAGCCCCACTTCGTATGTAGAGTGTGAAGATGATAGAAAGAGCAAGGGTGTATCTGCAAGTGTCCGCAGCCATTGAAGAGAGAGAGAGAAAGAGAGAACTTAGCTGTGTTTCTTCCAATCTTCTCTATATATCAGTGAAATGAGACTGAAAAGGGTCAAAAGCAGGAGAAGAGTATGCCAAGATGATGTTAAGTGGTTGAGAGCAGAGCATACATAAGTACGTACCTAAAGACATTACTGTTAATTAGTTCCTCCTCAATTTTTATCATTCCACAATTAATAATAACGTTAATTTAGACCCATACCTAAAGTTGTCAGTACGGTGTTGACATTGGTATCAATAAGTCCTCATCTCACTCTATAGAACAGTTGTCCCATCTTCTTAGTTAGATTAATTGTATCACTCTTTACACATTTATACTCTCTTCACTTCGCTGGTAATTGTTTCACCTTAATACTTCCGAATCCATGCTTATCGGTCTCAGTTGATAAATTTAATATTAGACGAAGAAAAGGGCCCGACCTTTTTGTTGATTGAATGGAGACATTATAGTACAAGCAACACCCCAGTAGTAAAGGCTTCATAAGTTACGTTGTCCGTATGTATCAATTAAAGCCAGAAATGGCCAACCTAATGTAACCCGCAAAAGTTCCATTATTGGAGTTGTTGTTATCTCATTGTTTTGTACATAATAATAGGTATAAAAGTCAACCTGATTAATGGCAGAAGCAGTTATACCAAGTTCTTTTTCTAGGAATTCCAAAAGCTTAAAGGTCTCTGAATCAGCTGGCATAGGAGAGAAATCAGTATCCATGTAGTTCAGTTTGTAGGCAGCTAACCAAATTTTTTGTTTATCTGACCTGCTGATTAAGAAAGTATAGACAACAAAATACGAGCTTTGAAGTTGGGACAAAAGGGGGTGCAGAAAAAGTCTCCCCGTGAATGAAAAGGGCAAGGACAAAACAGGAGAGGGAAGAAAGAGACATTAATCTATGTACGACGACAAGAACACCAATTACAGCACAGGTCAACATAAGATGCCCTTTTGTCTTTTTGTTTCCAAGTAACTTAGTAGGTTTTGATTTCGCGTCTGTGTAAAGGAATAGAGAGAGAGAGAGCAGTGTAATGTCAGTGCCTAGGTAATAGAGATCACCGGCTTTCACCGATGAGGAGAGACTAGTTGGAGAGTTGCTGGCTCATCTTTTACTGTAGCGGCTAAGATCGTATTCGGACCACCTTTGACTTTCACTAAACTCCAACGGATAAAACAGTGGTCCTTCTCCTTAGTTCTGAAATCCAACGACTCACATGTTTTCAACCAAAATGGTGGACTTTGTCAAGGTAAAAAGAAGATTGAATGTATCCAATGACATTATTTACACCCAAGAAGGCTTTGTTTCATGCAACTGGAAAGTCTTAAAAGTACTTTCCCCGGGGGGGGGAAAAGAGGAAAAGGTGAAAACTAGGATTTGACTTGGAAATTTTGGAAAAAGAAAAAAGTGGAAAGGAGGACCATAATTGCATCCTCTGCCAAAAGATGGTGTGAATACTGTGGTCCGCATCAACCAGCATCCCATGTAACTTGTCACCCAGTGAACAGAATTACAACACCCCTCCAAGAAATTACATGGTAAAGTTTCATTTTATGGGCTTTGCTCAACATAATAAAATGATGAAATTAGACTCTCCTAATAGGTCCAATTGAAATAATTACGTTCTGAACATGGTCAACTAATGATCACATTCTGATGTTTAGTAGCCAAAATAGATGCTTGTCATGATTTGGTATCACCGTGGGATATGACCCTAAGATTTTTCCAGTGAAACGATTGAGCAATTCAATTTCACCATACAACAGAAGCCATAAATTACAACACAGATCACCATGTACGTCTTGGGATTATGATCTTTAATTGTCCTTCAAAAGTAGTTTCCTTAATCCCACGAAGACGTCAACAACAACAACAAGAAGGGAAGCTGTTTACAGCATAAACAATGGATACTTTGGTGCGTTTCCTCAGTTTCACCTCACCGTATTCGATAAAAGTTGCCTGGATATGCCCAATAGTCAACGATAGAAGAGGCTTATTCTAAAGTATCCAGGGTCAAGAAAACATTTTATATATCTATATTTGTATTCGACGAGGGTGTTGTTTGTTATGTTGAGAAGCACCCAAGTCCCAACAAGGAATTGGAGGAGGTCCAGACATAATGACTGTGGGGGTTAAGTGATCAAATTCCACTTAATTGCATTGAAGAAAAAGAGGAAACAACACAATTATACACACTCAGTAACACCAGCAGCATTGCTTTCAGTAGACGGTAGGGTGGTGGGGACGATGCTCTCCATATTTTTTTGTTGCGTTGGCCCATTGCACTTCATTGCTTGTTAGTTGTTTCGCAACACATCTTTATACGTAACAGGATTCAATCTAATATGGATTTACTTTTCATGTCAATTTATCGTCTGCCATTTACATGAAATACAAGTTTTCAGCATCATAACATTCTCTCTTTAGAGCATAAATGACCTTTAGAAGTATACGTAAATGGTGTAGTTTCAATTCAACTACTGCGTAATATGAGATCCTATCCTTGTCCAAAGCATGACCAGAAAACAGCACATATTGCATAATTAATTGAAGTTTAGCTGAAAGATACATCAAAGTCCATGATTTCAGTTACCTCAACAGCTTACTCACGCGTAACCATCGTTCCAACCCCAGAAATGGTGTAAGTTGATCTGACACAATTCACATACTTTTAATTTCCGGGACTTACAAATCATTCTTCTCATCGGTTCAACTTTATGCAGAGATTGTTGATTTTTCCCTTCGTGGCCTATGACAAGACACACGTAGCGCGCATGTCCATCAACAACCTTGATACTCTTACAGTCTGCATCCCCGTAGGCTTAATTCCAATCGACGGTGAGAACATATACAGAAAATTATTAGACGCAATTATATCACACATTCAATTCAAACCCCATTTAAGTTTTCTTTGGAAATTAACTAAGGTTTCCTTTAACCATAGTAAAGCTATCCCAACATTACAATGAGTTTACAAAAATGATACAAATGACTAAATTACAATCCAAAAGTTACAAGTTCTATCTATTTCTAATTCCAGTAGATAGGGAATGCGGAGCAAATTTTGCAACAATCATGGCTCGAATCCAGTTTATGATTTTTTTAGCTAATTGATGCTTGTTTACTTCCTTACCTTTATAGATCCTCTTGTTTCTTTCTTTCCTTGGGGAATAGATTGTTGTTGTCAAAGTTGCTTTATAAATTGCTCCATCTTACACCCGTTTTTTTGCAATACATCTAATTCAATTTAGAGTTATTAGTCATTCATACACTACAAGAAATTACTTATTTACCGACGAAAAATCCCATCTATAAATGGAAAATTTCCGTCAATAATATTAATTACCGACAGAATTTCGTGGTCGAAAAATTGGTCGATAAAGGGACCGTAGTTAAAATTACCGACCGTCATTTTCCGTCGGTATTTTATCAACGGTATTAGCGATGGTAATACATCGTCGGAAATAATTTAACGACGGAATATATTAAGTTAATTTCCGTCGGTGAAATTTAGCAACGGATTAATTTCCGTCGGTAAACTGAAGGTAATTATCTAAAAAAGCTCAACTAATAAACCGACGGTGATGTTTATCGTCGGTAAATCTCTACAAAATTTCTTATGGAATATTTATCTGTCGGAAAAAAAACTGGTTATATTTTTTTTAATTAAATTCCAATGTTATGTTGTTGTTATAAATGCATAATGTTAAGAGTTAGCAATTATTTGTTTATAATACATTAATTTGTATATATAATTTGATTAAAGAGAAAATTAATTAATAATATAACGTATAAAGTATTTTAATTAATAATAAAAACTTAACAATGAACAAATCTTATGTTTTTCATTGAAAACAAATAACAAGGATAAGCTAATGTCGTGGTGATCGTAGATGCTCTGACCTGTTAAGACTCCCCTTTAACTGTTCCATCTCCTGTCTAAGCTGAGTCATCTGCTCCATTTGCTCTCTCATCTTAGTCATCTGCTCCACCTCGGCTCTCATCTTAGCAAGTCACTCCATCTCCTCTCTTATCTTAGCTGCCTGCTCCATCTGCTCCATTGACTCTCTGATCTTTGATACCTGCTCCATCTCCTCTCTCATCTTCTCTCTCATCTCCTCTCTCATCTCCTCTCTCATCTCCTCTCCCATCTCCTTTCTCATCTTAGCTATCTGCTCCATGTGCTCCATTCGTTGATTAACGTTAGCCTCTGTCAAATACCCTATCTGCTCCCTCAATGTGTCCACTGTGGCCCGGAGCTCGGATACTTCATTACTTTGCGTTGGCCGAGTAGATGCTGCTGTATTGAACAAGGAAGAGCGTGAATAACAGGTGTTCACATATGAACCTAGGCCGAATATTCTTCCACGACGGTCCCTACCACCCACAACATCAAGATATGTCTGAGTCTCGTCTACAGGTTGTTCCTCCTAAAATTGTCGCTGAATATTTTATTGTATTTGGTCATATTAGGAAGCAATGTTTACATTAGTAATTAAGGTATAATTGTTAAGAAATTATAAAAATGTATTAATTTCACTTAC
>JANVCQ010000007.1:3930893-3943502 GCA_025531925.1 Erythroxylum plowmanianum
GCCAAATTAGACATGCGCCCAATCTAAAATCATCCGAATTACCAATATGCCCTTCATATTGGTAACGGGATGTTACATTACTGCTTGTTCCGCGTGAATGTGTAATAACTGAAACTGCTTCCTTTTAACGTGGAATGTTTTTTTAAAAAAAAATAAATTGTATACCGAGTTTTACTGACTAATGTAGTACGCCACCCTCGCGGGGCACGGACTCGGATATCACCAATGATATCGGGTTCGGGTCACGTGGGAGTGGGTTGTTACAATAATGCATCACAATGTATTTTCTCACATTCACAATAATTCAAATTCAATGCAATTAAGCATATACATATAGGCAAGAAATTTTCCCATTCACATAATAACTATAAATACATTACCCACCTATTTACTTGATATTCCCAAGATCATGCTTGTTCTTCTTCTTGCTCTTGATTTCGACTATCTTGATCCCTTTCAAACAAAACATATTTTCAGTTAAACAACATACACGAATAAACTCCATAAAGCTCCATTATCCAAAAATGAGCTTAGACTTAATCCCTCTTGGTCTATCTAACTAGAAAATGAAGATGTAGTAGAAACTCCATGAAAAATCAAAATAGATTTCTTCTCTCCTTTCCCCAATGTTTTTTCAGCACATGAAACCCTATTTTCTCTACTTTCTTCTTCTATCAAAATAAGAAAAATAATAAGGGTTACCTAAGAATTCAGCTGAATCTTCTTCTTCCACTTCTTTCTCCTTGCTCTTTTCCTTCGTTCTTCTTCTTTCTATACTTCGGTTCCTGCTTCTCTTCTTCTACAACTTCCTCTCTCTTTCTTTCTTTCTTGCTATTTTTACATGACTCTCTTCCTTTTCTTCTTTTCTTATTAGTTTAAGACAAATTTTTGTCTTTCCAAGTTTACCCTTCCTTATTTCATTTAATACCTTCTAACTCTTTAACTAAATCCTAACACTTCCATTTAATCCATACAAACATATGTAACTAAAAAGATTCATAAATAAACTCCATAAATTTCTAATTCAAGAATTCTCATTTTTCTTTACTCATGACTAATTACCAAAATTTCTCATTTAATAATTCTAACTTTCAAGAAAAATTCGGGGTCTAACAATTCTCCCCCTAAAGAATTTCGACCTCGAAATTCTTAACTGAGTGATCAAAAAAATGGAGGTAATGTTGTCTTATATTTTCCTCAGTCTCCCAAGTAACTTCTTCCCTCGAATAATTTCTTCCAAACTACTATATTAAGCAAAATCGCTCAATTTAATTGCTTATTTAAATACCCTACTATCTTAACTGGTTTCACAATATATCTCAGGTTTCTTACAATTTCACTCTTCTTACCGAACTGCAACACACCTCGTCAAGATGATATGATGCTCTCAAAACAGTTTTATCCTCTACTTGCTATTCTATATCTCTTCAGCGTTGATCTACTTAACTCTTCTGTTTTTCTTGAGTCGCGCAAATTCTATTACATTTTAATTTTCACGTTAAATGCAATCATTCAATGCATTTATCATATTCAATTGCTTTCACAGTTCAATTTTTATCAGACCTAAGTTACTTTAACAATAACAACATCACTTCAAATTCATGAACCTAATAATATATGTCGACTACGTTACATGAAACAAAAATTCATGCACTCTTTATAGCATATTCAACTTCTTACGCCTGAGTCCTATTCCTAACTGACTTCAATAGTCACTTTTGATTTGTTTAATAATCATTCATTCCTCGAAATGGAACATTTAATTCACACTATATGATTCGATAAAATATCTCTATCATAAAAAGGTTTCTTACCTCAATCATCTACATTGTTTCCATAATCGTTATCAATCAACTATATTCATCATTGCTGTTTCAGCCATTCTTAATACCTAAATAGGACCAATTTCAAATGTTCATGATATTTCAATAATTTCAATTTCTGTTACACTTTACATGATCAAAATATTCTTTATAATAAAACTAAATGAATAAGAGGCATATTCGTTTACTCTTATATTTTGGTATGTTCCATAAGGATCATTACATCTTATATACAAAAGTAATTTTGGCAGTTCACCAATTTATATCTCATGCTAATGATATGTCAATTGCAATTGATTCTGAACAACCTCTGAATATTCTATGACTATTCAAAAATTATTCCTCCATAGTCGTTACCTTTTCAACATAATCACCTATACCATACTTCCATCGCGTTACTCTGATACATCTCATGATTTTAATTATAGGGATCATAGATTACCTCCTATACCATATCCAAATATAGATCTCATATGTACTCAATCACATTATTCACCAATGTAACCACATTATCGGATATGTACTCATAATAACTGGTCGCTATAACCTTGAGAACTTCTATATATATCACTATCATTTGTTTCATTTTGCATACGTACGTTATTAATCAATTTAGAATTATAGACGCATACCTATCTTGAAATTCTGATCTCAAATTTACTAACACAATCTTATACCAGATCATAACTCTTATCACATTAATTAAACAATCATTTTAAATTCCAAGTTCAACCTTTCAATTCCACTTTGCTTGTACACCTTAAATCTTGTCATTTCTACCTATGTCCCTATTTCTTTCTCAGTCAATTCATGAAAATATTTTCACATCCATATCAATTCAAGTATATATCCACTACAAAATTTTGTTACCAAATTCACTGACATAACCACAAATACTAAATCTATATCTAATATATCAGACTACGTAATATTTCCTATTTCTAAATATCCACAAACTTTCCTTATCTTACACTCTGACAAAAAATCATTCTTCTCATTGTTTCTAATAGTCCAACCTATTAACAAAAGTTCATACAGGTGACTCATGCGGTTGCAATTACTTGGATTCTATACTCATCAATACCCTTCTCTAATGGTGAGGAATCAGGTGCAATAGATCCTTGCAAAACTCCTCATGTTCTTTTACGAGATGGCATATTACTCCTTCAATAAGACATTATCTTTTAGCTTACTTTCATTTTAAATCTTATTTCCTACATGTATGCATGATACGCATGTCACTTAATGCAATCAATCAATTTAACAAAATAACAATTAATCGCATACCATAATAATTCATAGCATAACATATTCTAAGCCTAGGAATCCTTAGAAACTGTGGACTCTGATACCAAAAGATGTTGGGCCCGAGTCCCGTGACTAATCCCAAAGTGACCATTTAGGGCGGTCATGTGAGGATCATATGAGTGGCGAGTCAAAAACATTCAATTTGTAAAGAAAATTTCAATGGCAGCATTTCACCATGGCGAAACTATGGAATCACTTCCAAAGACCCTTTGGAAAAAGTTCGTTGCGGCAAAAGTTCCAAGGTCGAGCTACAGCACCATTCAGGAAAAAATACGTCGCAACGAATGTCTGGCTTCGCAGTGGCGAAGTCCCCAAATGCATGATCACGACATCGCTGAAAAAGTTGGAGAAGCACGATAGTGCTTCTGCACGATCGCAACTTCGCCGCGGCGAAGTCCCCATATCAAAACCAAGTATCTCTCGGGAAAAATATGCCGCAGTGAAAGCTTGGCTTTGCCGCGACAAAGTTACGAAAAATTAAGTAAAAATTTCCCCTTAGGAAAGGTTCGCTGAGACCAAGGTTGGCTTCATCGCGGCGAAACCTTCAATTTCGAAACCCAGAACCCAACATTCACACTAAATTTTGCACACATACACATACAATTTCCCATAACCATCAACAACTCAACCAAAGATAAATATCAACATACACAAAGGAACATCTTCAATTCTCAATTTCATTACTAAATCAAAATAGAGTTTGAAACAAAGCTTTAATACATATCAACAACCCCATCAAAGCTTAATACAAAATACAAATAGATGTTCATGTTTAATATGCCTTTAAAGCTATCCAAAAGTAATTGAACTAACTTAGTTACTAAATGTAACTATCTTGGAGTTTCCAAATGCCTTGCAAGGATCAACGATCTTCTCGTTCTACACCTGAGGAGTAAATAATGGGTTGAGCTACAAAGCTCAATGGCTAATATACTTATAGCCATCGGTAATAAGCCACACAAATCAAACATATACATATATGTATACTTCAATATACATTCATCTATATCTCATTTTATTGTAGCAATTCAATCATTCACAATTCTAGCTCAAAAACTCAAAGTTAAGAAAGTTAACACATAACACATAACATGTACATTTACCAATCAAATATAACACTCAAATGCATCATACTTGACAAATCAAAGATGAAATGCACAAACAAATGGCTCGAGAGTTCCCATGGATCGAAATGGAAAAACTGAAGTTTACACCATGAACAAAATGAGTCAATTCATCGGATCTCATATGCCGCAAGCGGGCAGTTGGGAGAAGCCTTTAGGTCAACATGCACGTGACTAACGAAATGGTTTCTCTCTTACCCAAACACAAGAAAATATTCATTCTCAATTCAATTCATCACATATATTCATACTTTCATGTGCCTCATGCTTTGTCCTCTTTTTTGAATATGAAAAATTTCATAGCATATTTCAAGGCATGACATAATAATGCATCACAATGTATTTTCCCACATTCACAACAATTCAAATTCAATGCAATTAAGCATACACATATAGGCAAGAAATTTGCCCATTCACACAATAACTATAAATACATTACCCACCTATTTACTTGATATTCCCAAGATCAAGCTTGTTCTTCTTCTTGCTCTTGATTTTGACTATCTTGATACCCTTCAAACAAAACATATTTTTAGTTAAACAACATACACCAATAAACTCCATAAAGCTCCATTATCCAAAAATGAGCTTAGACTTAATCTCTCTTGGTCTATCTAACTAGAAAAACAAAGATGTAGTAGAAAATCCATGAAAAATCAAAATAGATTTTTTCTCTCCTTTCCCTAATCGTTTTTTAGCACATGAAACCCTATTTTCTCTACTTTCTTCTTCTATCAAAACAAGAAAAATAATAAGGGTTACCTAAGAACTCAACTGAATTTCCTTCTTCTATCATCACCTGTTATTCTAATTCTATACAATAATAAAACTAAAAATAGCAGGAAATACAAATTAAACAAATGACAGAAGGTAGCGACATCGAGAAACTCCTAATCCAAGAAGTACATCGAGTCGACTTGTTATCCTCTTCTCTCTTCGTTCTTCTCTTTCTCTGTCTCTCGATAATTCTCTCTAAGATTTCTCTAAAAGTGGTTGATGCAAAAGCTCCCTCTACCTCTTTGTCTTATTCTTTAAATACCTTTTTTGTTCTGAGTAGCCTTAGGATTTTTTGGGGTCCAAAAGGTCTAAAAATCTCTCAAAACTTGATGTTTTTTAGTGTCTGTGCGTCTGTCTGACGCAGGCCACGATCGTGGGCCATATCTGAACCTTTTGTCATGATCATGGCATGCAGGTCATGATCGTGGGCCATGTCCTGGGCTTCTTGCCACGATCGTGGGCCAACTCCACTGCTTTTGTCTGCCACAATTGTGGGTCGTTGTTTCGACCCAAGTGTCTCTGAAACTTCTTTGTTCTTCAATGTTGACCCTAAAATACTAACAAACACATCAAGGTACCTCAAAAATATAATAATTAAGCTTAAAGACTTGTACTAACCTATAAAACACTTAAAACATAAATAATTCACAAACTAACACAATTCTAACCTAAACACATACTAAACGATTGAATTAACAATTAAATACATATTAAACTAAGCCCTAAAACATGATACAATTCACACTTATCAGTTATCCAATTAAATCTAGAGAGCTTGTTCTAGGTTGTTCGATAACTAAGTTTAATTAACGAGCTCTTCTTAATTAAACACGAACTAAGGGAAAGCTGGGGTTGATAGAGCTTATTGTTAAACTACGATTAATAGTTACTAGGAGAGGTATGAAAATAACAATTCAATGAAACATGTTTAATTGTGTGTAGGTTGAGATTGAACCAACGACCGAGCCCCTAAATAATTCATCACTTTCATCATTTTTAGAGTGTTTTCTTTAATTTGTTTTCATTAGTTTAGTTTCATTTTAATTTTTTAATTGAAAACCAAACCAATCCTCCCATAACCTAAACATCGATTGATTTCATTTCAAAAGCTTTATACACACTCTCTATGGAATTAACCTAGACTCACCACTGCTATAGTTGTAGGTCTACTTATTTTGAGTAGTGTTACCATACGCTACATCAAAAAGCTAAAGGGTAAAGAGGTAATATCAGGTAGAGAGAAGTCAGAGAAATCAGATAAAAGGGAGAGAGCACTTTAAAACACAATAATGCTGCCAACGAAATTTCATAATTATACATCCTTTATGAAATTAATTTTTGGAAATTTCAATTATGATTTTATTTGTTACAATTCTAAACCATAATTTTGTAAAACTTGCCCTTCGTGATTTAATTAAATCATTCAACTTAGGCATAATACTATAATAGGAGACTATTCAAATTAGAAACAATTAGGGATGTTACTATCAAAATTGACCTTTTATTTTGACTCCTTATTATTTAGTTGCACTTTTTAGTGAAGAAGATTTATCAATTTTAATCAAATACGTTTTGATTTTTTACCAACTTAGCTTAATGCATGACACTTTATATTATGAATTTTTAGTTAATATTTCAGAAGCGGAAGAAAGTTTGTGATATTAGATGGGAGTGATAAGATTCATGGGAGTGACAAAATTTAGGGGAGTGATAATTTTTCATTTTTGTATTTCTTGCACTTTATATGTTATGCTTGAGTAAATGATATTTCTTAGATTTTGAATATGTCTTATGTTCTTGATATTAAACTATGCTCTTCATATTGAATTATGTTTTATGCATGAATTAAAGGGGAGCTAATCATTATCCTGACTTTTATTTGTATGCTCAACTTTATTATTATCATTCTCTAATATCATAAGTACTTTATTATCATCAAAAAGAGGGAGATTAGTGAACCAAGGGAGGTTTCAGTTGATATTTTGATAATAACAAAACATAATTACTACTAATGTGTTTATCATTTTGATGAAAAGTGATATTAGAACAAAATGAAGCCATAAACTCAAAAAGATAGTGTATAAAGTTAAAGTTTTCAACTAATGAAATAAAGAATCAAAACAAAAACAAGAACAAAAGAAGACCGAGGCTCTTCAAGGTCATTTGACATTTTATGTTATTATTTATAAGCTCACTTTGTTAGTTTGATGATCTAAAAAGCTCATCATGCATAATCATTTCATCTTACTTCATTTCATGAGACTTTACATTCATCATAGGGCATTGAAGCTTTTGATTTTAATATAAAAAGCCTCTTGATTTTTTAAATTATCTTTGGGGGATATTTTGAGAAGTGATTTAATCATATTTGGATTAAACAAATTGGTTTTGAGGATTTGAAGTTGTTAAAAATAATGCTTTTGGGTTGATTAGTCAACCTATTTAGGTTATTAGTCAAGCAATATAGGTTAAAGTTATTAAACTTAAAATATTGAGAGTTTCCTATAATATTGGTTGATGCATTGGTTGATTAATTTGTCATATTGCTCAACTAGTATAGGTTACTAGTCAATCGATGCTCAATGGCTAAGGAATCTAGTTCTATAAATGCATACTGGTCGACCATTATACTATATTGATCAACCAGGGTGTCAAATATAACTATTGTTATTAGTTCTTAACTCTAACTACTATTTTGGGTCACAAAATACTATAAAATAGGTATTTTTTTTATTGTTTTGTGCATCAAGAAGGCTTTAGTCGTTGTATACACACATTTTAATTTTTTTTTTGATCATTTCAGCATTATTATGTCATATTTGTATGAATGAGTCGTTTTGGAGTTATCAAGTCATAAAGTAAGGTATGTTGAGTTGTAATATTTGGTTAGGGGTAATATATCATTGTATTTGAAGGTTATATAAGTGAGATTGAGGTTTCTCTTCATCTTAGAAGAAGATTGTAAGAAGTATTCTTCTTCGTCGTAGATGTAGGCAAAGGTTCTTTATCGAAATACTATAAATCAATTTGTATTCTCTCCTCCATATCCTCTTTAAATTATTATTCAATTGTTTGATCAATTTATCTTAAGCAATTCTCCTTATACTTGTTTATATTGATTGTTGATAATTAAGCACATTAGTTAGAAAATTATTGAATTTTGTAAACTCTCAATTTGCCCCCCTTTGAGGGATTAACAACCCTTTTCTTGGATAGCATAATGTACAGGTGATGACTTTTCAGTGCGCATAGTCGTACGGCTGGGGATTTTAGGTGTTTAACCTGTATAACACGACGACGAAACCCAATTGATTGGGTGAAGCACGACTTGTTCACTGTACGTAAAGTAAAATAAATCTACTTAGACACGGCGGGAAAATTGGTCAATTCCGCGGGAACCAAAAAGAGCAAGCCCCAAACCTCGATAAATGATAATACGAATCACTCATCACATAAAAAGTGAAGGAAGGAACCTTACGGTAACGCTCACAAAGGCTTGAACATTTCGTTGATTTCATTCTCTTTCGGAAATGGGGAAATCGAAGAAATCTAGGGTTTCTCGCGAGGAAGAAATTGAGGAGGAGGAGCAGAAGCAGGAAATGAACCAGATGAGCCTCTACGAGGTCATTATTTCCCTTTAACTTCTTCTTTATCTCGATTTGATAAAATGCTTCTTCGCAAACAACAGCTTGCATTTTGTATTGAGAGTAGCATAGTGGCCGTCATAAGTTTGATCAAGTAGTTCCTCTCTTTTGCAAATTTCTATTTCATTTGTTTCTTTTTCATATTAAGGGATGGGGAATTTTCTTGATTTCGTTTTGCTCTCTCCCAACTGGGGATTTAAATGAGTTTTCTGCTCGTCATAGGTTTCCAAATGATGTGCTTATGATCGTACTCTGCTTAAATTGATTTTGCTAATAGCCAACTTCTTTCAGGTCCTTGGTGTTGAGAGGACAGCTTCTCAACAACAAATAAAGAAAGCCTACTACAAGTTGGCCTTGCGACTCCATCCAGATAAAAATCCCGGTGATGAGGTAAACTTGCCTGATTGACAGATATTACTATATTCTTCTGTGTCCTCCATATAAGACTTCTCACCTTTTGGTCTTTCCGTAGGAAGCTAAAGAAAAATTTCAGCAATTACAAAAGGTGATATCAATTCTTGGTGATGAGGAAAAACGAGCACTCTATGATCAGACTGGATGTATTGATGACGCTGTAAGTGCTTATCAAATTGCCCTTTTTGTCCATTTGCTGAGCACCCCAAGAAGGCAGGATGCTTCATTGCAATGACATTATTTCAGCTGATAAATGAAGATAAAAGAAATGCTTGAAAAAATTTGGCTGTCATAACCTGACCAGGTCAAAAATACATGACTAATTAAATTGCTTGTAGGACTACGGTAATGGTAACCTGAAAATTTGAAATACAGCCTTGAATCATTGTACATTTAAGCCTTTTCTTCCTGAGCAGGACCTTGCAGGGGAAGGGTTTGAGAATCTGAAAGACTTTTTCAGCGCCATGTACAAAAAGGTTATAACATCTTGTCATATAAATCTTTTGATTCCATATACTGATGTTCTTTCTATCTGGATCACTTAGTCACAATGCTTGTTTCTTTAGGTCACTGAAGCTGATATTGAGGAGTTTGAAGCTAATTATAGAGGATCTGATTCTGAGAAAAAAGATTTGATTGAGCTCTATAAGACGTGCAAGGGTAACATGAACAGGTACTTCACTTCTGTATATGGTCTTCTGTTAATCTAGATGTCTTGGATCGATTCTTAGTTATTGTCTTTTTTCAGGCTCTTCTGCTCAATGCTTTGTTCTGATCCTAAGCTTGATTCACATCGCTTTAAGGATATTCTTGACGATGCAATATCTGCAGGTCAGAACTTTTACCGGTTTTCTGTTTTTGGCATTTGCTCACAAAATGTTCCTAATCAACCTAATAAACTCTTTGTTGGTTAGAATTATTGCATGTACATATTATAACAGTACAAAGTTTGGAGATTTACTTAGTTAACGGGCATGTTAAGAAAGAAAGCATCTTCAGAACTAGAGCTCATTCAATCCCTGTCTTTAGTTTTGCATGTCTTGGTTTTTGTAGGACTTCTGATGTTGATCCATTTGCCTGGTGTTACATTTCTTCTCCTTAAGTTTTGTTTTCTGCTATCATTCAGGTGAACTGAAATCCACCAAAGCATACCAAAAATGGGCAAAGGGAGTATCTAAGACCAAACCACCTAGCAGTCCTCTGAAAAGAAAGGGCCAGTAAGTTTTCGGAACAGGCTACTTTCTGTCATATCCTTGATGTGTCGTACCCAACGACGGAGCTACATGGGACCCAGTGGTGCACTGGGCCCCCAAGGTTTTTAAAAAAAATTATTTTTAATATATATATATATATATATATATATATATATATATATAAAAACGAAGTTATTTAAGGGTCAGTGGTGTACTGGGCTCCTTAAAATTTAAAAAAATTAATATTCGGGCCCTCCTATATTAAATTTCTGACTCCGTTACTGGTCGTACCCCTTGCCTTGTAAAATTCACCTCTTATCTTTTCCTTGCAGTTCCAACAACCAATCAGAAGATCTACTTGCAATTATATCTCAGCGTCGAAGCGAAAGGAAAGACCGATTTGATTCCATGTTCTCGTCTCTCGTGTCCAAATATGGCGGGGGTGATGCAGCACCAGAACTTACTGATGCAGAATTTGAAGCTGCAAGGCAGAAACTTGAGAGCCGCAAGACCTCCAAGAAGAAAAAACACAAGTAGGATGCCTTAATACGCGACTTCAGATCTTTGTACAAATGGTGTTATTTGAAAGTTTTTGGCATTGTAACATCTGAATGCGACTGCACATTGAATCATTTTATGTGTTTCTTTCATTTGGTGCGTCAGCTTGTATGCATACTCTTCAAAATTTTTAACTCATCTCGAGTAGAGGTAAAAAGATGTGCGTTGCTTGGCTTTTGAATTTGCAAGATTCCTACCCTGTTTCTTTGATAAAAGGTAATGCCTTGATGTATAAGAACTTTCATTTAGTGGTAAAAGGTAAACACTGAAAAGGCGGGGAAATAGGTTTGTCTCCCTTAATAGATGCAGAACAGGAAGAGATAACTTCTGGAATCTTTTTTTATTCCAAGCTATAATATATATTCATGTATTTTATGTTCGCTAGAAGAAGCCTCTAGCATTAATGGAGAAATTCAGTTTTTGGGGGAAAGGATTTTAAAAAAAATTAAAATAGGAAACTTTCTACTTATCTAAATAAAGAAAAAATAAAAATCTCGAAATTTAATTTACGTTTTAAAGTTCAAATTATATTATAACATTTAAATTTATTTTTAATGTTTTAATTCTATATTTTGAAAATTTATTAGTGAGATTTATATGACCTAATGTGATTTATATATGATTTTGAGATTTACAAATAAAATTTTAAAAGTATAAAAATAACGTGACATTGAATGATTAAAGTTTATTTGTTGAGAGTTTATTTTGAATATTTTAAAAATATCATAGTTGAATTTGAATAAATTATATTTTAATAAAAGTGTTTAAATATCAAGAGTTGGGAATTACTCTAAATGCAAGTAGCTATTAAATAGTAGGACAAAATATTCTCCTATTCTTATCACAAATAACATCAACCCTATAGGAAAACCACAAAATACCTCTTATGACTTTATAGGAGGGATTCCTTCATTGTAATCACAAGTTCTAGTAAATTTTGTACAAATTTTGTTAATATTAATGAATAGTATCAATATTCATTTTAAATAATTTTTAAATTATAAAATATATTTTTAGTTTTATAGAATTAAAATTTAATCACTCTTATCTTGTTCTTGAAATTTATTTTTGAAGATCATTTAAAAATTAGGAGCACTTGAACTTTATTTTACTGTAAATATTTATAAAAATAAATATAATGACATATAAATTAATGTTTATTAGACATGTATTAGCACAATCAGAAGTATCTACTAAAAATGTTTTATTCAAATTCAAAAGTGTTTCCAAGAAAAGTCTTAATATGCTCATGAAGATCAATGATCAAATTAGAAGGGATATGCATTTGTTTTATCGATAAATATAAGAAAAATATAGGTTTAGATTCTCTGCCTCAATTATTTTGCTTCAACTCTATTTCTGCCTAAACAATATCTCAAAAAAGGGATCCTTTTGAGCTATGAAAGAAACTAAAAGGTCTGTATGAAAGGAAGATTGCTTATAATAAGTAGGGGTGAGCATTCGGGTAATTCGGGCCGGAGTAGGGGTGAGCATTCGGGTAATTCGGGCCCGGCCCGAATTACTTGAAATTTTTTTTCCCTTACCCGGCCCGAACCCGAACTTTCAATTACCCGAACTTACCCGGCTCGATTTACCCGAATTACCTATTTAGACGGCCCGATTTACCCGAATTATCCCAGCCCGATTTACCCGAATTACCCTAATTACCCTATTTCATAATTCTTTTAAATCTAATTCGGGTAATCGGGCCGGCCCGAATTTTTTCGGAGTTACCCGTCCCGGCCCGAAAATAATTCGGGTAATACCC
>JANVCQ010000007.1:3943602-3953954 GCA_025531925.1 Erythroxylum plowmanianum
ACCATATTTCATAATTCTTTTAAATCTAATTCGGGTAATCGGGCCGGCCCGAATAATGCTCACCCCTAATAATAAGGCCTCCCTGATTAAGATGCTTATGAACTTGAAGTTGAAAGCTGGAAAATCAGTATTGGAGTATATAAGTGATTTCTAGGACATAATCAACAAGCTTACTACAATAAAGATCATTCTTGATGATGAACTTCAAACTTTGTTCCTGTTGAGTTAAAGAAAGAATTCAGTTTAGATGTAAGATAGCATTTCTTTGGATGTAATCGAAGAGAGTATGTTTAATGAAGAAATCAAAAGAAAGGAGATTGGAGTTGATAAGTAGAGGATTTTGTGATAGAAAGTAGGTGAAGGAACAAGGTAGGGGTCCCAAAGGTTGTGGCAAGTCCAAGAATCATTCAAAGTCTAGAGGTAACAAAGACATGAAGACATGCCACTATTGTAATAACCCAGGATATATTAAGAGGTTCTATTATAAGTAGAAGAGGGATTAGAAAAGGCAAGATCATCATAATGATGGTGATGATAAGAGTACAATAGTAACTACTTCAAACATGTATGATGAGGTGTGAATGTATTACAAAGGTTTTCTTTCAAGCACAAACTTGTCACACAAGATGCACCAACCTCTTTCCATGACAATCTCACTTAGCTCTGTCAAAGCAAGATTCAACCTTGTCCTATGATCGTAGACCAATCTACTTGTTCTCGAACGCCTCACGACCTTCGCAGTGTTTCACTCTCACACCCTTGGAAGAAAACTACGAAAGAACTAAATATTCATGGCAACAATAAGAACACGAGAAAGAGATACAACTTAAAAGCTAACTTTCATTACTTCGTTCAAAGTATACAAAGGAATACTCTCTCAATCTCTAAGTGTCTCCCACATTCACTTCTTAAGAAAAGTAAGGCTCAAATGAGCTATTTACAGGCATCTCTAAATGACTAAGTTAGAATCCTAATATAACTCTACTAGCTAAGATCACAATCTTCTCTTATCTTATCCTTATCAATTTACATCAAACTAACCAATAAATGACATCCTTATGCTATTAGGATTCTATCTAATAGGATTAAGTTACATCACAATAACAAGATAAAATATAAAACTATCTAGGAATGATTATCTATATCCACAAAGATCTCCTATATCTTCAGATGATCATTCCATATGATCTTGATCTCTTAAAGCTCCACTATGATCTTATCTATCATATCATCCAAGATCTTCTCATCTCTATTCGTTGATGATGATTCATCAAAGCCAATAGCACATTGGTCCATCCAATGCTTACCTATGCTAACTCCATTAGCCATAGTCTGTCCACTTGAGCACACACTACACACTAAGTTCTTGGTCCATCAAGAACTTAGCCTTAGCCAAGTTAGTTCGTACAAGGTCCGAAACTCTCCCAAAACTCGCACCATGCTTGATCCACTTGCTAAGTCACTTTGGAACTCTCACATATTCCCATTATGCGTGTGATCTAGCTAACCTTCTAGTCGATGTTCATCTCAAGCCTTCTTTTGGTTTCACATCTGAATGTTGCATCTCTTCGAAGATTTCCGCTAATATGCATTAATGCATGCCAATGCTTGATATTGCCCCATTTTGTACTTGCCTCCTTACAAGTCCTTGCCTTGTTCTACTATTTTGCATGTTAAACACTAGTCAAGGCTCGCCAATGCCTACACGATTATGCTATCTCAAATTTAAGGGTCTAACAAACCACCCCCATTAGAAGGAATCGATGCCCTCATTAAAATAATTTGGGAAACTCCTCCAAGTGTGGTTTTCTTGAAGACTGCTTAGCCATTGTCACATCTCCCACGTTATGTTCCCTCTCCATCAGGTTTCTCCTTCCTTTTATTCGAACGCTTCTTCACAAGGCCTATTGCGCCTAACATAGTAAAACTATTGAGGTAGTCTTCTTCCGTCAAGTCATCCTTTCCCTCTCCTTGATCCTTCACGACCATGGAATTTACTTGCTCCTCACCTTTCTTCCGTCTTGGGCATTCTCGAGCAAAATACAACCCTTTACAAATGAAACAAACAATATCCCATTTTGATTGTTTCTTACCTTGAAAAGATTCACCTACCTTCTCTTTGCCTTTCTCTAAGCCATTCGGCATCCCACCATTCGTAGCTAGTTTGAATTTGTGGTGGCATTTGGAGATCCACGAAGGCATCCATAGCTGCGATTGCACTTAAGAGGTCCTTCACATTCTACCTCTGAAGCTCCATTTGTGCCTATTCTTCCAAGCTGCTTATAAAGTTGAACAACTTCACCTTCTCCGACATGTTCTGCACATCTAACATCAAAGGTGTAAATTTCCTCACATACTCTTTCACCGAGTCGTCTTGCTTCAACCTCTTTAAAGCTTCCCTTGTGAGTCATGAAGTGTTGTTGGGGAGGAACTGATCCGTTAGTTCCTTCTTCATCTTCTCCTAAGTGTCGATGGGAGGTCTACCTGCACTAATCCATTAAATACATTGCCATGATCGACATCTTCTCTGAGTCAGCCACCTTTGCCGTTGCAAAGTACTTCTCCATATTTCACAAGAAAATTTTGAGCTCCTTGGCACTCCACTTTCCGTCAAAAACTCGGGCTCTCGTCCCTTCACTAAAGTGCTTTCTGCTCGTCCAACATCATGTGTTACAACGACCAGCCTCAGGACTGCCACCTCGAACCTAGAATCCTCTTGTGCCTTCATTAGCTATGTTATTTGATGATGCAACTATTGGATTCGCACCTTAAACATCTCGAATCAAGTTTTGTAAGAAGTGACCTTCTCCTTCCCTCAAGGAATCGACCTGATTAGTGCCTCCATTAGGTTGACACGTTCCATCTGCTACCTACTGCCATATCTAAATTTGTCTTTGATACCAGCTGTTACAAAGGTTTTCCTTTAAGCAAAAATTTGTCACACAAGATGCACCAACCCTTTTGCACAACAATCTCACTTAACTCCATCAAACCAAGATTCAACCTTATCTCATGATCGTCTACCAACCTACTTGTTCTTGAATACCTCACGACCCTCGTAGTGTTCACTCTCACATCCTTGCAAGAAAACTACGAAAGAACTAAATATTCATGGAAACAATAAGAACATGAGAAAGAGATATAACTTAAAAGCCAACCTTCATTACTTCCCTCAAAGTATACAAAGGAATACTCTCTCAATCTTTAAATGTCTCCCACACTCACTTGTTATGAAAAGGAAGGCTCAAATGAGTTATTTGTAGGCACCTTTAGATGACTAAGTTAGAATCCTGATAGAACTCTATTAGATAAGATCACTATCTTATCCTATCTTATCCTTATCAGATTACATCAAACTAACCAATTTATGACATCCCCATCTAATTAGGACTTTATCTAATAGGATTAAACTACATCACAATAACAAGATAAAATATTATATTATCAAGGAATGATTATCTATATCCACGAAGATCTCCTCTATCTTCAGATGATCCTTCCACATGATCTTTATCTCTTAGAGCTGATGTTCATCTACTGTGATCTTATTTGCCACATCATATAAGATCTCTTCATCTCTATCTGTTGATGATGATTCATCCAAACCAATAGCACACTAGTCCATCTAATGGTTACCTATGCCAACTCCATTAGCCATGGTCCGTCTACTTGAGCACACACTAAGTACCTAGTCCGCCAGGAACTTAGCCTTAGCCAAGTCACCTCGTACAAGGTCCGAAACTCTCCCAAAATTCGCACCATGCTTGATCTACTTGCTAAGTCACCTTGGAAATCTCGCATATTCCCGTTATGGATATGATCCAGCTAACCTTCCACTTGACGTCTGTCTCAAGCCTTCTTTTGGTCTCATATATGAATCTTGCATCTCATCAAAGATTTCCACCAATGTGCACCAATGCATGCCAACGCTTAACATTGCCCCATTTCGTCTTTACCTCCTCGCAAGTCCTTGCCTTGTTCTATTGTTTTGCATGTCGAACACTGGTCAAGACTTGCTAATACCCACACAATTCCTCTATCGCAAACTTAGAGATCTAACAAAATGCTTCCATATTAGCAATTTTGGTTTTGAATGACTGATTGATACAGGAGCATCTTATCATTATGTTCCAAAGATGGAGTAATTCTCAAACCATAAAAGAAGAGATTTTAGGAGTGTAAAGATAGGAAACCAAAGTTCTGCCAAGATAGTAGGTACGAGTGATATCCAAGTTCAAACAAACTTTATATGCTTACTGACTTTAAGAGGTGTATGAAATATCCCCGATCTAAGGCCAAATATTTCATCAATTAATGTGTTGGATTAAGAAGGATTTTAGCACACTTTTAGGGGTAAGAAGTGGAAACTGTCCAAAGGTGCCATGATTATTACCCGAGGAGAGTTATGTTGCTTAATGTATAAGACATATTAAATGGTGTGTAGTGGTGAAGTATACACAGTAGAAGAGGAATCTTCACCGAATCTGTGGGATCAAAGATTGAGACATATGGGTGAGAAGGGATTAAAGTTTCTAGATGAAAAATCCCTTTATCCTATTTAAGAACTTACAACAAGTTAATTCTTGTGATCATTGCTTAGCTAGAAAGCACCATAAAGTCTATTTCAAGAGAAGATTTGCAAGGAAGTCGAAGTTATTAAAGTTAGTGTATTAAGATGTCTGTGATACTATTAAAGAGGATTTTTTTTGTTAAATCAGTCAAATGGTATATATAAATAAGAAAATGTTATGTACACAATAGAGAGTTTCTGAACAGAAATCCCCTGCCTACCAAAAGGAAACAAGGTAGTACAAATTCATGATAAACCTAGATCAAACCTTGTAACAGTACTACCAACAATACTCCATCACATACTGCCTGTTAAGAAGCCTTAGGCTGTGCTACACAGTAACCCAAGTGCTCCACATAACATGCCAGCAACACAAAATGTTCAACAAACATATTTCAAACACAAAACCACAACCACATTCATCAATGAATGTAACAATATATTCATTACCTCCTAATGAATCCTCTTTTTTTTTTCTATTAAAGAGGATTCATTAGGAGGTAATGAATATATTGTTACATTCATTGATGATGCTTTAAGGAAGACTTGGGTGTACATGCTGGACCCTAAAAGTCAAGTGTTTGAAACTTTCCATAAGTTTCATGTTCTGGTAGAAAGGGAAGCTAAAAGGAAGCTAAAGTACTTGTGAACAGGAAACAAAGGTGAGTATTCTTCCAAGGTGTTTGAAGAATATTGTACATTGCATGACATTAGATATGACTAAATCGAACCAAGTATTCCATAGCATAATGGGGTTAGTAAGAGGATGAATATAAACATTATGGAGAAGGTTCTTTGCATGCTCAAGATGTCTATATTGCTAAATACATTTTAGGGAGAATCGGCCCGAACTGTGGTCTACCTGATTAATCAAGCTCCCTCAAATTTTTTTAGATTTCTGAAGTCTACCTGAGAGAGAATGGACTGACAAAGATCCCACTTATCTTCATTTGAGAGTTTTTGGTTGCAATGTATTCAGACTTGTACCTAAGGATTAGAAAAAGAAGCTTAAATCAAAGTTGATACCTTGCATTTTGTTGGATATGTTGGTGATCAGTTTGGCTTCATACTTTATGACCTAAAGAAGCAAAAGATGGTCAAGAGCAGGGATGTGATGTTCTAGGAGCACAAGAGAGGAGCTAATTATCTAAATGGAGATAAATCATCACATTGTAGCTCATGAAATGGCATAGTTAGCTCTTAACCAATTCCTTTGACCATTGAGCAGTCTATAATTGAAGAAGATGAAGTTTGTGACCAAACACATATTAGTGGTGATCAGATACAATATGATAATGATGAGCTATATGAACCACATCGAGACAATATTGGAGATAAATCCATCGAGGATGGTGAGGCGGGGGAGCAATTGGATCTAATAGCTAATGAAACACAACTTTGAAGGTTGACAAGGGAGAAAAGGCCTTCTATAAGGTATCCAAGTTATTTATTTTTGAGGGGGAGCCTAAGAATGTGCAAAAGGTTAAATCTTGTGAAGGCAAAGATCTTTGGCTTGTAGAAATTAAGGAAAAGATGGATTCTTTAAAGAAGAATAATACATATGAGCTTGTAAAGCTTCCGAAAGGCAAAAAGGCATTAAAGAATAAATATGTGTTCATGATAAAGACAAATGGAAACAAACTAGTAAGGCACAAGGGAAGGCTAGTATTGAAATGATTTAGTCAAAAGAAGAGTATTGGCTTCGATGAAATCTTTTCATTTATAGTCAAGATGACCTCAATTTGAACAATTTTGGGTTTAACAACCTTTTTGGATGTTGAACTCGAATAGTTAGATGTTACAATAACCTTCTTGTGTGGAGATTTGAAATAGGAGCATCCATAAGGATTCAAAGTTAATGATAAGAAAATTTTGGTATGCAAATTGAAGAAAAGTCTTCATGGCTTAAAAAAAGCTCCAAAGTAGTGATATCAAAAGTTTGATCCATTTATAATGGATCATGGTTTCAAGAGAACTTATGCCAATGTTTACGTTTATTTTAAGAAGTTCTTAAGTGAGAACTTCATCATTCTTCTTCTTTATATTGATGATATGTTGATTATGGGTCAAGATATTGGAAGAATCCAAAAGTTGAAGGAGTACTTATTCAAATCTTTTGATATGAAAGATTTGGGACTTGCAAACAAGATTTTAGGCGTAGAGATAACTCGAGACAGGAGGGTAAGTGATTGTGGTTGTCTCAGGTGAGATACATTGAACGAGTGCTAGAAAGGTTTAATATGCAGCATACCAAGCTAGTTAGCACACTATTAACATCTCACTTCAAGTTGTGTAAGCGTGTATGTCCCTCAACATAAAAGCAAAAATCTGATATGTCCTTTATTACATACTCATCTGCAGTAGGGTCTTTGATGTATATAATGGTGCACATAAGGCCAGATATTACTCAAGAGGGATAGTGAGCAGATTCTTGTCAA
Source organism: Erythroxylum plowmanianum (assembly GCA_025531925.1). NCBI lineage: Eukaryota > Viridiplantae > Streptophyta > Magnoliopsida > Malpighiales > Erythroxylaceae > Erythroxylum > Erythroxylum plowmanianum. Next base: position 3,950,611 of record JANVCQ010000007.1, read on the forward strand.
ATTTAGGGAAGGTTCATTAGGAAGCAGTGAAATAGATTCTAAGATACTCGAAAGGCACGTCGAAGTGGAGTTTGTGCTTTGGTGATGGTGAGCTAATTCTAGAAGGTTTTATAGATGCAAATATGACTGAAGATCTTGATGGAAGAAAATTCACTTCAGGCTTTCTATTTAAGTTTGCAGGGGGCCATTTCATAGCAATCCAAGATACAAAAGTGTGTGGCTTTATCTATGACTGAAGCAGAATATATAGCTGTAGTGGAAGTTTGTAGGGAGATGCTTTGGCTAAAAAGGTTCCTTCAAGAGTTTGATGTGAAGCAAGAAGACAATGTAGTATTTTGTAAAATTCAAATTGCTATTGAGTTGAACAAAAATCCTATGTATCTTTCTCATACAAAACGTATAGACGCCAAATATCATTGGTTAAGGTCCGTGATAGAAGAGTAACAATTAATATTGAAGATGGTTCATATGGATTTTAATAGTGTTGATAAGCTGACCAAAGTGGTTCTTGGAAAAAACATGAGCTTTGTTATAAGCTTGTCGGGATATATCTCAAGTAGATGATGGAGAATAACGTGTCTTCCTCATATTGAGGGTAGAGGGGGAGATTGTTGAGTGTCCAACACTACTTTGAGACTTTCGGTGATTGTAGAAATCATTATGGTTTGTGGGAATGAAGAGTAAGTAAAGACAAGATCGAAGAATGTCTTCTAGGGAGTTACACGACCCTGTAGAGTGCTACACACCCTTGTAAGTCTTTGTAAAGTGTGAAGAGCTAAATACATACACAATCTTGTACACGCCTGTGTATATGTCCGTGTGAAGATAAACTACCTTATGTAGAGACCGCGTAACTTTCTGTGACCATTTATGTTTGTGATTGAGGCGGTTTTGGAAGATACATAGTTACTAACACGGTTGTATAAGTGACCATGTAAGTTGTAGAAAAATTTATTTCATGATATAAAAGAGAAAAAGACCTAGGCTTTTGTGGAGAGTGTGGCCACAACATCTAAAAGTGAGGAAAAATAGAAAGAGGACAAAGAGTATTGTATTCTTATCCTTATTTGATTGTTTTAGGGATTGATTTGAGTGATTGTTGATTGTAACATCAACTTTGTTTTCAATCCTAAAACTTTGTGAGACAACTTGTTGTTGGGGGTGAGTGATCAACTTTTTTTTTGTAAATCCTCGTTGAGTTTAGTGGATTTGTTTTGTTTGTTTACCAAGTAGTTTTTTCCTTTATACTAAAGGTTTTTTCACGTACATCTTGATGTTTGCTTCATCATTTAAAGTTTCTTATTCCCATATTGTTTTGCTACTGCAACTTGAAGAGTTCTTTCTTATTATTGATATATGATTGATCTTTTAGAGAGTTCTGTTATTCGTCTCCTAATATCCTTTTTGTTAATCATAATAAATACTACTTTATTTTGTATTTTTTTACATTTTAAGATTCATAATTTACCTTATGTACTTTTTGTTAAAAATGATACTTCCAAATCCATTCATACACTATCTAACAAAATAATATATCACTATTTTTCTAAGGCCTAATTCCTCCAACAAAAAACATAACTTTATAGAATAGTTATGATTCACTATGGAGTGTAAAAATATATATGTTAAGATAAAAAATGGTACAAATAAAAGATATTATAAGGTATAAGACAAAATAATTATTTACATTTTTTATTCTAAATTATCTCCTGATTTTGGTGATCTTGACATTTAGTCTATGTACCTTCCGTAAGGGTTTTTTTTTCAATTTAATACTTTTATATTTTATTTTAATTTAATTTTATATAATTATATCCTTGTAATCATACATATGTCTCAATTATAAGTTAAATTTATGAATCTATTATTGAAAATGCTATAATAATTCAACCAAGTCTTTAAAGTTTTGATATTTATAAATTAAATCTTAAATTAAACATTTACGCAAAATAACTTTTATAAACAAATTTTTATTAAGATTTATATAATAAAATTAGTGATGAAAAATTTAAAGATTAATTTATAAACTATTAAATATTATATATTTATTTAATTTTTATGACAATTTTAAAAATAAATTTGATATACAATGTAGTATTAGTCTCCTTCTTTTAAAATTAAATTTGCACTTATATGACGGAATTTTGCAAATGAAAATTAACTTTGAATTCTGAACGTTATACTGAGCATAGCGTTTTATATTTTGAATAGACATCATTTATAAACAAAAGATAAAAAAAAATTAATTTGTGAAAGGAATACAGTGAAAGTTCTAAAGAAAGAGTACCAAACGAAACTGAAGAACATATAGCATTAAAAAGAAAAGACAAGAAGACGATATAAAAAACCATATAGCATTAAAAAGAAGACTTGCAATGGATGAAATGGAGGACGTATGAGTTTGACCTTTCGTAAACTGATCTAGCACTTGTTTCCTGTAGCTCTGCAGCTTTAACAATGGGGTGGGTTCAATTTGCTGCAAATTCAAGTCTTGTTTTTGTTACAATCGTGGGTCACATTACAGCTATTGCTCTTATTTGGAACAAAATCACCATCCACGCTATATCGACCTAATACCTCATATGTTCTGTCTTTGGATGTAAGCAATAAGACCAGATTTGACAAGCAGCACCCTTTGACACTTGAAGCCTTTTGCGATAAAAGCAAAAGAGGCAGATACGGTTCTCTTACTTTGTCACAAGTGAAGAGGAATTCATCCTTTACAATTCATATTCAAGATCAAGAGGAACCTTCCAAATATAAATCCTATGCTATTCTTCCAATTTTGGCAACAACATAATCATATACAACTCAAAATCTTCCCTCTTTGTTCACAACACTAAATTATGACTCGATATATATATATATTGAGTTACAGGAAGAACTTTAGTATAATAGAGAGTGCATGCATGTTTGTATAGTATATATATATATATATATGGTTCTGTCTGATTTTGATGGTGCTGGGCGATGTTGCTAGGATCCATGGAATTGGTTGACTTTGGCACAAGAATACCTGCAAAACAATAAGGTACATCAGGGGTTGACTGCCTATAGGCCCCTCCGACGCTCAAATTAGTCTTTTTTGAGAGTTTTGGTGGCTAGTGAATAAAGAATAGTAGGGTTCTCGAAAGTCGTACCTTTTTCATGATGAGGTAATGAATTTATATAGCTGATACCTACAGGAATTAGGTCAATCATCAAGGGATGGGCCAATCGGCCCATACGCCGTTCTGAGTCTGAGCTTGGACCTAGCACGACCGACCCAACCATAAGCCCCCCTACTCCTCGAGTTTGACCAAGGAGAAGGGTCGAAGGAGTACATAAGGATTGTGCAGCTCGTC
>JANVCQ010000007.1:3960893-3971176 GCA_025531925.1 Erythroxylum plowmanianum
GGGAGTATGCCTACTGCATGCAAGTCAGAGTTTGAGGTCGGGATCAGTTCACGTCTGCATTAGTGTTATTCTGTTCTTGTGTAAAATTGTATATTTCTGCAATTTCTGTAAAATAGTGCTTGTAGTTTAGTGGGCCCAATGTGATTATGGATTTTTGTACATTCGATGGCTAAATACTGTGACTGTATATTGATGACCTAAAATGTTTTTTTAAAAAAATTATACTAAGTGTTTGACTGTATTCGAGTGCTTTAGCATACCACTCTCGTGAGGCGCGGACTCGGATATCACCCACGATATCGGGTTCGGATCCTGCGGGAGTGGGGTGCTACATGGTCCCTGTAGATGTTCCATGTACCTCACTCCTATGACTTTGACCTACACAGATTAATACCTATGCTAAGCTTGAAAGCTTAATGGGAAAAATACTTAGTTTGGATGACCACTCACAGTAGTCATCTACCAAGCACATACATTAAGAAGTATCACAACTCATATACTATAAATTCACATTCATGAATCAAACATTGATATTCAATGCTCATGTAAACAATGATGGCACATTTAGGCAAAGTACATAATGTAAATATGCTTCAACATAGGCTCAAAATGAAAGCTAGAAGGTATGGAAATTCTATTAACCTTGACACCACTTGCAGTCTATGTACAACAGACTGTGAAACTCGAAACCAGTTATTTTTCTAATCTTATTTCTCACATGCTATTTGGAGCAAATCCAGCACATTTTGTAGGTTTTTTTGCCCTATGATGATTAGGAAAACATTGTGTGATGGACTAATATGTTTAGTCGTCTACGACAAGATAGGCTTGTTCTCCAAACTAATTTCTGTTGCACCATCTATTCTTTATAGAAGGAGCAAAATTTTCATCTATATACCATCAAGGTGATGGAAATGCAACATCTAGCTGGTAACACTCTTTTCTGGATACAAGAACTCCTTTTGGACAAAGAAACACATCTCAACCTCAATCCTAGCATGAGGGGTCATTGGAATGTCAGCTGACAAGTAATACTAGAAAATGTTACTCTCCACTCCACATTTTCTGCTAGTTTTCTTACTAGTTGTCGTAACTACTAAGATGGTTCTTACCTGAATGTTGCATACAAAATGGTATCTTTATGTGAGGAGGCTTAACAATGCTTTAATAATTCTATTACTGCTATTGTAGAATCTGTTGTATAAGTGACGAGTTCTTGATTGTTTTCTCTTTTCCTACATAACTGGGTCTCATATATGTGTTTAGTTATTCTTAGTTGTTTGTATTGTAAGTAAGGCCATATGCCACTGCAATGTATATTTTTTCAAGCTTAGCTTGGATAAATATAAAATTACTTTCTTCTTTTAAAAAATGTAATTTCACTCATGCCCTTTTTAGTAACAAACTATCAATATAATAAGAAATAATAAAAAGCCTTGATCATTGATTGACTCTAACATTTTGTTTTATGGGACATATGAGCCCTCTATATTCAAATGAACTATCAATATTTCTTCAATTGCCTCTTTACTTGGCTTCTTCTCTTCATCTTCCCGTTTCTCCTCTACCTTATGTTCTTAGATAATATCTTCCTCATTTTTTTTAATCACCTAGCTTGTCTCCACTCCTTAAAGTTATAGTGTTCACTTGTTCCTTCAAATTTAGCCCAATGTATTCAAATAAAACACCTACTTGATCTTTAGAAAAAGCTTAATAAGCTATATTGTTAAAAGTCTTATATTATAAAACAAGGCTAACAGCTCATTAATTTATAAAGGCTAGCCTTATTTGTAGTAATAGATTTCATAAGGTGCTCCTCAAGAAACTAATCCTCCTTTTGTTACTATTATTGTAGAAATCTAAGTGAAACTTGATCATTCTATGTAAGTTTATGATAGGTGCTCTACCCTAGATTGTAAGTACCACTGCAGGCTGCAGTTATACAACGAAGTGCCCTAGTAAGAGTTTCTTAAATATTAAGTAGCAAAAAGATAGTACATTTAAAACAAGTCCCAATTCTCCTTTCCATTTTAATGATTTTCACCTGAGCTTGATTGGCTTTGAAAATTTTCTTGATCCAATTGATAAGCTTGTCTATTAATAAGAACTTATGTGTTTCAATTCGTATGTGGATGGGATGATTTCTTTCCCTCTATATGACATATATGCAGTAGGAGAAAATATTCTTAAATATGGTCAAATTGGACTTAAACTATATTATAAATGTTAATTTCCCATTGAACTATCTGAAGCTAATCACCTTGGTTAGCATAACTCTCTAAATTTTGTTACACTTTAGACGAGATGGAATTAGGGTATGACAAGTTAAAGAATAAGTTTGTAGCTAATTCTGGTTTGGTCTTGCATAAGATACATAGGGGATTTAAGTTGGAATTGTATATGTTCTTGGTGTAAAGTCCACCTAAAATTGCCAACCAGCATATTGCAGATGCCTTACAAACCAATGAATTATGTCATATGAATTCAAACTAGTTGATCGTAAAGAAATGATCATTGATCATTCCCAGACATGAAGCATTCATAAATGCACCAAAGTTATGCAATTACTAGACAGGATAGATAGGATTATCATTATTGGGATAATATCTAGGTAAGCTTCCAGCTAGGAGTGACATTCCTCTATTGGAGCAATTCCAAAATTATTTTGGATGATTTCAAATCTCTAGAGTTTAGGGGGAATATGTTTCTAGGAGAATTTAGCTCAAATATTGAATGCAAAGGACTAATGTGACATTATTCATCAAATGAAAACTAAGCTTCTTATCCATTTCCTTTGAATTATGATATATAGGTATGTATTGTCCATTATTTTTAACAATGAATGGATATGGGTGCTCTTTAGTTTCTTTCAAATTTTATAAAAAGATTTTGTTTAGCTAGTGGGAATGGCCCCATCTGACCTAAACCGTTTCTTTGTCATTAATCAGTCTCCATATCCACTTTGCTAAGAGCATTTTGTTTTTGCTTTTCAAAGAGACCAATCGCACTCCTCCTTCCTATTTTGGATAACATACCTTCATCTAATTCACTTTAGCACCATAAGACTTATTGATGTCCATAGTCTAGAGGAATCTCTTCATATTCCTTTTAAGCTCCTTGATCACTCTTTTGGGAAGCATCTTGTGTGTACCCTATGCTAAAGATCTCTTATGCTAACACAAGGTTATCCCCCATTTTTACCATCAATGAAATCAACTTGACAGTAATTGATGATAGGTGTAAGAACTTATCTAAGTTTGGTAGCTAGAGTTTTTGCAATGAATTATACACTAAATTATAAAATACAATTCGTCTAAAGTCTTAGATGGATTTAGGATTTTCTTTTAGGATTAAGCAAAAATATTTTTTTTAGCTCCTTTAGCATGCTTGGTTATTGGATATTCTTAGACACATTCAACTACTAGGCCATTAGTTACATGCCAAGTGTTTTAGAAAAAAAAAGCATTAAAGCCATCCAGGCTAAGAGCCTTATTTGGTTTGAAACTAACATTACCCTTTATTTTTATTGGCCCCCAAATTTTTTTATTTATTAAGCATGATTTAAATGAATTATGAGGTGATGATAGATTAATTTTTGGAGTTAATTTGTTATGACAAGGTTAGTAGGATTTTATGAAATGGGTAAATAGATGGAATTAAGGTATTAATGTAGTAAGATTGTATGAGGGTATTTTTGGAAGATCACTTAAGGATAAAGAACATAAGGCTTAAAGGAAGGGCAAAGTGGACATTTCAAATTTATTTAGAGTATAAATAAGAAGAAGAAAAGTGGTCTTGTATTTAGAAGAAGAAGAAAACATGGATGAAGAGGAAAAGAAGAGAGAACAGAAAATCTAGGGTTTGGGAAATCTTCAAGAGTTTGAAGATTTTGAATATTCAACAAGTAAGTTATGCTTTAAATTTCATAGGTTTGGTTACATGAAACTCAAAGGAAGTTGAATATGGTATAAAGTTGTTGATGAATGATATAGGCAAGTGTTCTATTTTAGGGTTAATGATCAAATGTAGTTTATGAATTTGTTTTGAGTGATATTGAGTTGAAATGGAGTAGAGAATGAAGTGAAAGTGAAGTAGAAATGATGGTTGAGGTATAAGATGTGTTAGTTGTAGATGTTGGAAGTCAAAATCTGGAAAATGAAGTCAAAACATGTTCTGCTTCTGTCAAAGTTCGCCATGGCCAACTTGTGAGTTTTCACGCGAATTTTTCCTTTTTGGAAAAATTCACCGCGGTGAACTTTTCTGAGTCGCTGCGACAAACTTTCCAACACATAATATGTTTTGGTATTTTGAGCATAACTTTTTCTGTAGATGTCCAAATGGAATAAATTTTAGTTTGGAGTAAACTAGAGACATAGGGATACAAGTTATATGAAGAAATAAAGTTCCAATTCAGTCTCTATGAATTTTAATTTTTGGATGGAAGTTGAGCATAGAATATTTTTTTAGTATAAGAACAGTCTGAAATTGTTTGAGGTATAACTTTTAGATTACTGAATCAAATCGAATGATTTTGGAGTCAATAGAAACTTAAGACAATGGGAAAGCATTGTTATAGAAGAAAGTATTATCAAATTTCTTCATTTACCTAATCATAAATTGGAATTCCTATTGAATGGAATTTTTGGTTATTGTTAAAGGAAATCAAGGAAGGCAAGAGGAGCAAAGGGTGAGGCACCTTTAAGCAAGTCTTTAAGCAAGGAAATCAAAGTGGGTTACATGTTTATAATAAAGTAAATAAGCTACTAATATTTTCTTTGAATCAAAGAAGTTTAATGTTTTAAATTGCATCATAAATGTTGCATTTATTGCTTTTGAATGACTTGAGAAAGTGCAATATGTTGTTATATGAGTTGTGTGATGATTTATGAAAAGACTTTGAAAGTGATTTTTGAAAAGATAACATGTTTATGAAATCATGTTTTCAAAATATCTTATGTTAATGAAAAATCAAGCTTAAAAAAAGTGTCAATTTGGGCAATATGTTTACAAGATATGAAATACATGTTATGTGGGTTTGGTTTGGTCCATTCTGTTGTCAAGTGCACTTCAACTAAAGGATTCTCCTGCCTGCCCCCTAGTGGCATGGAGCTCCTTCATGGACTCCGATAAATTCACGGCTATGCAAAACCATTATGTGGGATTGTGTTAGTACGTTCTGTTCACAGCTACACAAGACCCTTATAGGAAATGTGTAGTACGGTCTGTATATGGACCTCCCAAACCGTTCTGATGTGCTTATGTGCTCATGATATATTTGACAAGATGGATGCATACATGATTTGTACTATTGTGAATTGTTTGACAAATTGAGAATTTCATGAAATAAGTATTTTATGATTTTTAAATGCATAATTACTATGGTTATGAAAAGGTTCAATGAAAATGAGTTTTATAAAAGGGTTTTTGCTTGTTTCTTGATTATAAACTTGTTACCCATGAGCTTTAAGCTCACCCCCCCTTTATCCATCCCATATTTAGGTAAAGAACATGAGATCAAGTGAAAGAGGGTCAAAACATCACTCCAAGTTGCATATTTTTGTATTTTAAGCTAGATTTTGTAACAATGAGGCTTTTAGTTGCATTTCAAGTATTATTAGTTCAAGTATCTTATGTATTTTAAGATTATGAGACATTGATATATTGTGGTTTGAAATCCCATTACGGCTTTGTAAAAACTCTTATCTTTTGATGTTAATGAATTATAAATTATGTATGGATGCCATTGAGTGAAAATATAAATTTGTGTATGGATAAGGTTGAGTTGAAAATAGGGATACTTGGGGAAGTAATTCATTTGAGATGATGAATGTTTGAACAGGAATTGTGGTTACATATAAGTAAGATGTGTTATGGAAAAAGAAAGATAGGAAATTGTGAAGGATGAGATTTAGTTATAGTAGTGAATAAATTGAGTAGAGATTTGAGAAATTGACGAAATAACACTGGTAGTTGAATTGTTATGAAATGATGTTACCTTAAAGAGAGTGCATTCGGGACAACTTAGAGTGAAAGTAAGGATTTGGATAGATGTAGCGACTAGGGAAGGATTTTGAGTGAACCCTTCCCGAAAGGTCTTATTATGGCTAATTGTGCATCTTGGCCGCGGCAAAGTCAACTTCTCGCCGCAACGTAATTATCCCAAGAGATGCTTGGGTCTAATATGGGAACTTCGCCGCAGCAAAGTCAAGAGTTCACTGCGGTGAACTTTACCTGAAGGGTTGTCTGGCTGAATCCCATTTATCCGCCACGGTGAAACAATAGTTTGTGGCAGCGAAGCCTCCATAGCTTCTGGAGAAATTTTTACAAGTACAATATGATTGGGGACATGATCATAAGAATTGGTTGCCGCATATCAATTAATCAAATAGGAAAAATTTTCCAGATGTTATAAGAATGAAGATGAACTGTTGAGGGTTAAGGAGATTTCATTGGATTATGCCCACGTTATATGACTCCGGATAATGGGTTAATGAGGGTTATTTGAAATAACTCTACAGGATAATAAGCTCACTTTTTATGACCTCTGAGTTGGACTCTGAAAATTCAAGGTCCAACAATTTTCATCTATAGTAACTAATTTGATAAATAATGAGTAAACATTAGCCCTAATCCATGAGTGAATGAATTCTTAGATGATCTAAATAGATGAAGAGCAAGAAGAAGTAGAACCTGAGAGATCTTTTTAAAAATTGAATGTTATTTCCTTTATAGAAGCCTGATCCTTAAGAGAATTCCTTTCATTATCCAAAAGAGCATTTATTTTATTAGTTCTTATATAAGCTAAGAGATTGTTAAAGAAGAAGCTATAAAATTTATCTCCATCTTTAAAATAGTGGACTTTGGCCTTCTGTCTAAGGTATGATTTATGCATGGAGAGAGTAGTAGAATAATCCCTTAGTGTTTGGTCCTCCTGAATTTTGAGATTATTATCATTAGTGGAGTTGTAGATTTTAGATTGGTAAACTAAGAAATGAAGTTTGGAATTTTGAAGCTGAGTTTTAATATTTAGACATGTCAATCTTTTCAGGAACTTGAGTTCCTCCTTCACCTTTTTTAGTTTAGATCTTAAAGTAAAAAGGGATTAAAGAGATAGAAATAAAGAAGTGAAATCTTATAGAGTTAGTAAGGGAAGTCTATATTAATAATATGAAGATAAGATCAGAAGAGCAAGCAAGTGTTAACGATTTTCAAAAACAATCAGATCCCTCAATATCATCACTTAATGGGATGGGATGGACAACAAAAGGAGGATGATTTCAAGTATTATAATATAATGAAGTCAAGGAGGAAGAAAAGATCCAAAGGATCTTCTACCAATTATACATCCCTATGCTAATAGTAGCCTAGAATTTAACAGGAACTAATTGACCAAAGAAATAACATTTGTCAGTAGAGTTTATAGTTGAAGTCAGATATAGTATAATAGGTTTTTTGAAACAAAATTATTTTATGAGAATATGATTAAGATGAAATGATTAAGTAGTTAATGGTCTTTCTTATCTAACCATCAGCACCATCACTATGGGAGAATAATCATAACTGATAAATGATTATTTGACTATATTTATATACTCATATTTAATGTGTTTGCTTGTTATTTAATAGTTTATAGTATTTTTTGTACTTAATTCACTTCCAATGTGTTTATAGGTGACAATTCTCTTCTTGGACCAAAAGGAGAAGAAATTGGATGAAACTGTGGCATACAACAAAGATTTGAAGCAACTTGAAGATAAACAGTTGCATACAGTGACTGTGTAAGTCTTTATAAATGCGTGGAAATAAAAAAATATTGTTTATGAATTTGTGAAGATACATTTTTGTGTATATTGACATTATCGGTCATGTATGTTGCTCGTGTAAGTCTTTGTACCCGTGAAAAATCACAAATTTAGGTGTTTTTTTTGGGGATACACGGTCACCTACATAACTATGTAAGTAACTGTGTATATCCCAAAAACCCTAGTTTTTACTATAAAAGGATATTATCGAAGGTAGATTGAGTGGAGGTGAGTTGAGGGCATTTTTCAGTCTTAAGAAACAAAGAGAGGAGTTAGTTTTAAATAGATGATAAAGAATGCACAAAGATTAGTCACAAGATCCAATAGAGAGCATCATTCAATCCAAATTGCAAGAAGATTCATTAGAGACAAAAGTGAGGATTAGAATTTGATTTCTTTGTTTTGCATTTGTTCTTCTGAATATTTGTTACTGGTTTTGTTTTTCATATGTAGGAACTAATTTTTTTAGTTTCTAAGTATGATGAACCCTAAGTTGTGGTGAAAATATGATTTAATATTTTATTCAATGTAGTTGTATTGGTTGATTTATTGTGATTTGATTATGCATAAATTCTTAAATTAATATATCCAAAATATTAGTCAATGATTTGATTTGACATGATTGAGATTGAGAAATCCTTTTATGTGAATAGATATATCATAATGGGAAGGAGTTGTATGCAAACCTAGAGATAAATTAACATAAATCTTTAGAGTAAGGTCAAACCTAGTAGTTAAATTCACGACTCGATAACATAAACTTACGGGATTTAATTAGAACGAGATTTTAGTTAATCAATTGAAGGTTAGTTATGAATATTAGTTAATCAATCGAAGGTTAGTTATGAATAGTCCTAAGAAAGATATTAATATAAGATAGGAATTTCTACGATTTAATAATCAATAATTCAATTGGATGATAAAGTAGTGTAATAGTCAATTTTTCAAATTGAGGGATTAGAACCCTATACTATTGCATAGAATCTATAGCATTGAAAATTCATGAATTTCATTGCATTCACATGCATATCAATAGCATACACATATGAATTATGATTTAGTACACATTATATGCACTCAATTGACTTATTGTAGGGTATGAAAAGGTTAAAATGATCGCGATGTGAATTGTATAATATTTATTTCTTGAATTTTGGTTGATTGATTACAAGTAGTAAATTTGGAATTAAATTGGTACAATTGGAAAATTGATGAATTAAAATGTACATTTGGTCTAGGAAAAATGCCAAAAGGTAAGACAAATAGATACCTGGAAAATTAGAATGATTAAGCCTATAAATAAGTGACATTTGGCATAAATGAATGAGTGACAATTTGCATAAGTTATTAATTGACAAATGGCAGCAGTGGTTGTGTGAAAAATGGACTAAGTGATTAAGTGACATATGACAGCTTATATAATGACAAATGGAAACCATGCCTATGGACATATGTCAACTTAAGATGATGACACCTAGCACCTTAGGTGTTAAACTCTTGCAGGTGTAATACCAGCAATGTTCATTCTTCACCTTTCTTCTTCTCACATATTGCCGAAATCCTCTCAACCCTTACAACCCTAAGTTTTTCCATGTTTATGTCCAATTACTACATCATTAATCCAAACTTGTACCCTTCACAAGATTGTTAAAGACTTAGATTATTGTTGTCTCTTCTCCTAGTCGAAAATCATCCTATTGTTACCTTGAATATATGTTAAATCTTGCCTTCATATAAGGAAAAGTTTACCTGATGAATTAAGCTAGAATTGGAGCATAATAAGTAAGTGAAAGATTGTTCTTTATGGCATGTTACAGTAGAAAGTTTATGTTTTTTGAATTGGGGATGTTTTGCATGTTATATTGATGAAGAGGTTATTCTAGAATTTGATGGAAGAACTTGGATATGTTTGATATGTTCTTAATGTATGAACCATATGCTATAGGTTGTAATTATAAATGAATTAAATTGAAATTTGAAGTACAAGGAAGGTGAATTCATGTTAAAGAAAGGTGATAATATAGTGATCTTGAAATAGGAAAGAATTAGGACTACATGTGTATGACCTCGGCCTCTCGGGCCTCGCGTCCATAAGACCTCGGCTTCTCGAGCCTCGCCCCCACCCACTTGCAGATATTGTCCGCTTTGGGCCTCGATCTCTAGGGCCTCGTGCCTTCACGGTTTTGTTTTTTCAGGACTTCCCCGGAGGTCACCCATCCTAGTACTGCTCTAACCCTAGCATGTTTAACTTCAGAGTTCTGATGGGATCCGGTGCGTTAGGGCATAGAAAACGCATTTACAATGGAGAGGTTTCCACATCCTTATAAAGCATGCTTCGTTCTCCTCTCTAGCCGATATGGGATACCCCTATGTAACATCCCATTACCTGTGGGAAGGTTAAAACGGAAAGTGACAAGTATCACTTAGGCTTGGTACTTTGCTAAGATGTAGGTTACTGTTTCTGACAGTTGAAAAGTTAAG
>JANVCQ010000007.1:3988582-4008597 GCA_025531925.1 Erythroxylum plowmanianum
AGTATGTTATTATCATTTAACAATTATTATTCATTAATTATTGTTTGATTGTTAATTATGGTATTCATTATTCAATATTATTAAATATTTTTATTTATGTTATTATTGATTATAAATTATTAGATGTTTTTATTAATTCTTATTATTAATTATTTATTATGTAATTATCAATTATTATTATTATTATTAACTATAAACTATTACAAACATAGTTGTCACTAAAGAACCATGCACGTTATTATTATTTACTAAATATTATTCATTATTAAATATTTTATTTATGTTATTATTAATTATAAATTATTACACGTTTTTATTAATTCTTATGATTTATTATTATTATTATTATTATTATTATTATTATTAAAGGACAATTTTACCTGAATTTTCTATACGAATCCATGGTAAAAAGAGTAGTGGAAGGGTGGAACTCATCAAAAGGGGATACCTTGGCATTAAAGCAAAAGTGCATCGCCTATCTCAAATTGACAGACCACCTTGCTTGTCCTTTTTCATTACATTCAACTATTTAACTAACAAAGCTGGGTTACTATTTTAGATAGTACATAATAATGGGAATTTTAATCCCTTTATTATACGACTTAACTAAAAAATAAACGATACAATCATAATAAGATTCTATAACAATTTATAATTGTTTATTAAGATTTAACTAGAGGTGCTAATGAACAATGTACATTGGCTAAAATTCATGCAAACAAAACTATCAGATTTTCCATTGACCAAAACCACGATTCGATCTGAACAAAACAATCAATTGTCTCAATAGGGTTACTCTAAAAGACTGCTGAAAGGGGAAAGTGACAACAAACTAAATGATTGAGATTTTAGTCCCCTCATCTGCAAGGAAAGAGTGACTTACCAACCAATCAAGAAGCAAAAGCAAATGTAGTGGCTAGCAGAAAATGGATTGGTCATCTTTAATATTCTATACAACATCAAGGAGTTAAAGCAGGAAGTGAAGCTCCTGTCAAGGAAGAATCACATCAAACATTCTAAGACCTCTTAGTTGCTCTGGTTAGGGAGTCTCTCCCTACGTACTAAATCAGTTGGGTTAGGTTCTTTCCATAACCTTGCTGTCCTTCTTATATTTCCACTTCAACCGTTGTCATTTTTCCCATTTTGCCTTTATGCTTTCAGGGGCAATAGGTGCACACGAATCTAAACTTAACCAAGGGGCAGATGTACCATCCTTTCCTGGGCTTGTCGGGCTTAACCTTAGAAGGGGACTGCTCCTGCTGAGAACCGAAGTGTTGTCCTGGTGATTCATTGAACTCTTTACTCCACATTGTTGATCATCCTTTGTCATTTTTCCCATTGCAGATCTTGGAACCACCTATTAATGAGTTTCAATCGGAAGTTAAACATAAAGTACTTCTCTTAGAATCAAGAGGAATTTGAATACCTACCAGCACAAATTATAAAACCTACTACAAGTTTTAAACCATAAAATTTAAAGAAAATGGAGAGCAAGAATAGTCGTAATAGTAATTAAAATGAACAGGGGTGCAGGGATATTAGTCATGTTGATAACTCCATGAATTAATACACTGATGCAGGTAATGAATAGCAACCTCAATAGATAAGGTATTGTACTCTAAAAGCATATGCAGAGAGCAGATTGTGGATTGTTCAAGAACATTTGGCCGCCACTACATGAAAGAAAATGTAAAATAGCTTGTGCAGAGTAAAAGCAACAAAGATGAAATATGCAGGTCTCTTAAAATAAAGCAGCTGAATGTTATTAAGTAGAAACAACAAAGCAGCTGAATGTTGTTAAGTAGACACAACAACTGTACCTTATCCTGTATCTCAGCAGTTGGCTCACTGCCTGAACCCTCTTCACCATCTGAATCAGTCATCTCTTCACACTCAAACTCTACATTTTCTTCAGTTTCTTCATCAGAATCACTCAACTCTTCCTGCTCCATTACAATCTCCTGATTAGATTGGTCACCTGACTCATCCATATCACATCTATCAACGTTATTACTTGGAGAATTCATTCCATCATCATCTGGAAGAGGGTTAATCTTCGCTCTAAGGTTATTGTTGTTGCAGTCTGGATGTGGACTGTCAGTTTCAGAAAACACAATTGTACTTCCTGATATTGACGCATCTACTGTTGACCTTGGTTGACTAATTTTTCCAGAATTTCTAGTTTCCATAGCTTTGTTGTTGATTGATGCAGAACTTAGATGGATATCCAAATCAAGTTCACTAGATTTCTCAGTAGAGGTAGATGGTTTAGCGACAGTAGTCTGAACAGAGTCAAATTGGTTTCCATTTTGACCATGGTGTAAATTAAAGCTTTGTGTCACAAAGTCGCTATTGCCATCATCGGTTCTTTGCAAAAGGGGATGGAAGTCAATGGCAC
Source organism: Erythroxylum plowmanianum (assembly GCA_025531925.1). Classification (NCBI taxonomy): domain Eukaryota; kingdom Viridiplantae; phylum Streptophyta; class Magnoliopsida; order Malpighiales; family Erythroxylaceae; genus Erythroxylum; species Erythroxylum plowmanianum. The sequence continues at coordinate 3,990,981 of JANVCQ010000007.1, forward strand.
ATGAAGCTGAAGGGAATTCTGTTGAGCTAGGGCCCTTCCTTTGATAATCAACAACACTAGTTACTTGGTGAGAACTTCGAAATAGCGTCAAATTCAGTTGAGGCTGATTCCCAGAAAATAAACTAAATGAACCAGAACTACCATTGTTGCAACTCAATGAGAAATATGGCACACGCCCTTCGGATTCCTGGAATAACAACGGATGCATATTACAATCAGCTTCATTGCCTTTCTGTTCAATAAAAACTGTATCTTGAACAGCAGATTCTTCTCCGTACGAAATTGTAGCCTCTTCAGGGAATGAATTACCACCAGTATCTCTAACTTGATTATGTTTATTTCTATTAGTTTTAGCTGAACTAGTTGATTCAAAATTTGCAAGATGTGAAAGCTTGGGACTAACTTCCATTCTAGCTTCGCCACTGCCACTGCCACTGCCACTTTTTCTTGCAGACATCTGGATGGACACCTCAGACTGGCTGGTTTTCAGAACTGACTGTGGAATCACACGAACAGATGGTGGAAGATTAACAGGGGGTAGCTCTGGTGCTAGTTTCACTAAGCATGCACCATCACGTCTCCGAGTCCGGTAAGGCCACACATAGATTTTGGACTTCGATGCATTTAATCTTGCAGCAGAATTTTGACAGTTTTGTGTGCTATTGCAAGGAAAATGTCTAACATGGCTAACGTCAGATGTAGCAGGAGGATAGTGACAGTCGTGGGATGCATATGGAAAACCATGAATAGTATCTTTTAGGGATTGAGCTCCTCCAGGCCCATAAACCTTTGGTTGTTCCTTTATATGTGAACCCTTAGTCGGCAACGTATTACTGGGAAGGCCTTTTGTCGTAATGTCTAGGCAGGGACGTTCAGTGAAAAGAAGACTTGTGGCACCTGGTCTCCAATCTGCCAAAAATCCTTGATGAACATAAGCTTCATTAGCATTGCCCATACAGTCATCCTCACTATGATTTCCTTCCATTTTACTTTCAACCTGATTTTCCTGCAGCCAATTAAGGCGTTGAACAATAAACCTTTAGTCACTCATAGAGGTCAAAATGAAAATTTTATAACCTTAAGATGCAAGCCTAGTTAATCTCTTTTAAACTGATGAAATGTTTTACTATACATTTAAAACAAATTAAATCAAATAATTCATTTCCAATATGGTTAACTGATGAATTTTCACTTATACACATCCATGATATGATTTATTAAAATGCCCTACCCATGTGTCATTCAACAATGCAAACATATTGGATCAAACAATGACCACATAGCATGAACTATTGTCAAGCTCAAAAAGTCAGAGGCCAACTAGATCATAGTCAAAACCCATATGCCACAGACAAGTGATTATAATGGTCGATAGATGTCCAATAATCCAAAATTAATTAAAGAATTGCATCGTAAAATGATCCTTAATTTTGATTATACGTAATTAAATTCCCAGAAGATTAACAAACCTCTTTGTCTGACAACTCTTGCCAATTTGCCAAATTTGCAAGTTTGCGCTTTCTTCTGTTTGATTCATATATACGTCGTTTAGCCTTTTTATCTGCATCTACCTTGTATGACCTTTGAGTTCCAAGGGCGATCCTCCATTGGCGTGGTAACAAGGATGGATCCCGATGTGGGACGACAAATTTCCAGACTGACATCCAGTCAAGTTTGAAAAACTCAAGACCCTAGAGTGTTTTGGGTTAGTTAAAAGTATCAAAAAGCTATAGCAAAAGGAGTTGATCAACCACAGGCAAAAAGAAAGAGAATATGATGAATGGTATTACCTCCTCTATACGTTCTATCTCTTCCGAAGTTAGAGGAGAGGTTTTCATCCTCCTTACTGCCTGAATGAGGAGCAATACATATTCAAATCATATCAAATTATTTGTTCTCAAGGACATATTCATCAAAATGAAAATATGCAAAATCTGAATCTAAAAATTCAAATAAATTCTCAACAATTCAATTTCCCTATCTTTATCATCATTTCAATAGGCACATTACAAAAGGCTTTCATTCAAACACAAAAGATATGCACCTCTCTTGTCACTTTACTCATTCCTAAAAACTTCCCCACAGTTTAATATTATTAAAAAAAGTTGTCATAATTTGTTAAATAGTCCACACACCCTTTCTGTTAGTTCTTCCTTTAAAACATTTGATGACGAAGCTAACAGGAGTATACGTCATTTAATAAATTTAAAATATTTTTCAGGAACGAGTAAAACCAGAAGGGAGGTCCATGTCTTTATCCCTTAAAGAAAACAAGCAATTAAACCAAGTCTAAGGTCCTACCATGGAGGGATATCTTTTGGCATTTTATGGTCTATTGAAAATTAGGGACAATTATAAAAGCACCATATAGTTTCCGTGTTAACGACAATTTTTATTTTTCATGTTCATCCCAATTAAGGGAAGGTCAAAGCAAAATCTTCAAGTCCTTGACAAATATTTACCAAAATGTCAATTTACCATTTCACTTTGTACACAAATATGGCTGCTGTATAGTAAGTGCCAGTTGGAATCTTATTGGTAGCAGTTTATAACATTGAATGAGAAGGGGGAAAAAAAAGATGCACAAAGAATGAAGAAACATACTTTTGGTCACTAGAAGTTGATTCAAAATTTATCCCTACTATATGTGTGCTAGTGTATATACCTTTATTGGGTTTTCAGGTGCCTTTGATGAACAACGATTCTTTTGCCTAACAAAAATCTGCAACAGAAGTGGGATGTGATGCACAAGCATCAAAATGGCTGTGATATTGGTCAACATTTGAGTATGAAAACTTCAAAATCTAGCAGAGTGTAACTAGAAACGCCAAGACGCATGTAAAGTCAGTAAAAATTTACCATGTAAATATTTTAGCAATAAAGAATAAAAGTTCAGCAAAATTAATACACAAAGAGAATAACTTCAAATGACAGCTCAAATGAACAATCTCAAGAAGAGATCACATATTTAGATGAATCTGCAAAAATAAAAAGTTGCACATAACTACCAACTGAGAAAGTAGACTGGAAGACAAGTACGATTTATTATCATAGATCTTAGTTCATATCAACCCGTTCCTTACAATTGCAATTAACTAACTGTGTTTCTTTGAGTACAGGTCAAGGAAACAAACTACAAGCTAATTCTAAATGTAAAACATTTTAGCATGACAATTGCCATTAGACTGCATAGGCCGATTACAACTGATAACTGCCTCAGGGCTTATTTATTCACTGCATATAAATGTAGCTCAAAGATTCCTTAACAAGAAAAACAAGTGCGTGAACATATGTGCACATGTGAATCTATATGTCTATGCATGTGAATGTGAGATGGAGAGATGATAGAGGAAAAGTGATTTTGACATAACTTATTCATGGAGAAAGCATACTATGTAACATAATTTGTAGAAAGTGGATTGTAAATAGACACTAAAATCGCCATACAGAGCTAGTATTTTGGTGTATATAACATTTGCCAAAAGCTTTTGAACTACCTGATGCTTAGATTTGCATGGAAGAAAGCGTTGTTGAATTGCTTTCCAATTTGTATTATATTCCATCATACCCAATGCCAGTAATCTACATCAAAATTCACAAGGAAATCTTGAAATTTGTTAAGTACATCTTCAATTCATAATCAAAAAGCTCTTAGCAGCCACTACACACAAATATTCAAATAAAAGTGACAAATTAGTGGAGAATTTTGTCTTTATTTGAACAACCACTTTGGTGCAAACTTATCATTCCCAAATCATGGTCAAAGCTATGTAAATGTATTTGTAGAGTTTTGATTTCAAATACATGTTATTCAAAAACATGAAAATGAAAGGGATAACAAATCCTAAAATGCCAAGCATTTTAAAAATTTTCAATTCAATGCCAAACCTTTTAACTTTTTAAGTGATTAATCTTTTAGAACCCTAATAACTTAGTTCAAAGCATTAGTTTTGTTAGTATTTTACTAATAGGGGTAACAAAACCATCTTTGGCCATGAGATGAATGCATCCACGGGAAAAATTGATGGATATGTCAGCTTCCTTATGGACTCATAACATAACCCATAGCCCTACCCACAACCCATACACTATAATATTAGTCCACCTGGATGACTACGTATTCATTAATTTTTCACATGGATGTCTAAATGTTATAGCCAAAGGTGGTTTATTAGCCACATCAACAAAATATTAACAGAACTAACATTCTGAAGTGAATTGTTAAGGTTTTAAAAAGTTAATCACTTTATTGAAAAAAATTAAAAAGTTTGGTACTGAATTGAAAAAAATCCCAAAAAGTTTGGCACTTTGTTATCCCACAATGAAATGCAATGACTACTTATCTATTGACTTAGATTCTTAACCCAATATAATACTACAAATGTCGTCACATATTTAACCAACACATCTATATGCAATGATTGTCTATAATTTGTATGTTTAGAAATGATTTTTTTTCCATATCAAATTGAGAAAAGTTATGGAACATAATCCAACTTAATGATACATATAGTGAAACTGCAAAATAAAGATGATCAAACATTAATACAACTAAGGTGTGGTATCTATTTGGATAAAGTGATTCACTTACTCATCCTCCGCATCAGTAAAAAGAATACGTTTCACAACAGCTACAGGAGGTGGCTTATGGGGAAATAGTGCTGGATTAAATAATGGAATGAACCTCTGGGCTAACTTGCTAATATCTTTAGGAACCAAAGCAATTGGTTGCTTCTTTGCTCGTTCAACAATGGAAGCAGCCAATGTCTTTTTAGTTTGTTGTTCACCAAGTGTCGGTGTCCATGGTGTGGCAATAGGGGGGACTGCTCCTCTTAGAGGGTCATTATTTGACTCAGCTAATGATGGAATATTAGGAAGACAGAAGAGTGGTTGTTTTTCATATTGCGCATCAAAGTTAGAATTCGTATGACGATGCCGATAATCTTGAACAGCTGCAGAAGCAATTGTAACAATGGTTAAAGCGAATAAACTAATAAATGAGCATACTACTAATGCAATAGACAAAAACATTGCTCCAAAATACTAACCATTATAAGCATCATCTATATATTTTCTGACTAAATTGAGTGGAGCTACATCCAGGATGGACACTATTGGAGAACCTACGAAAGGTACCCATGAAGAACCCGGGGATTGTGATGAAAACATCTTCCCATTAAAGGAATGATTTTGGTTGCCTTGAGAAGAAGAAAAATCTTGAGAAGCTAACAACTGAGAGTTCTGAGTTGGGGATGATGCAATACTGTGTGCTGAGTTATTTAAGTTTGGAACTTCATTAACCACTGATGGGCACAAGTTTGAAGGGTTAAAGCAAATATCAGGGTATGATACAGTCCTCCATGCTCTAACTTCATCTCGTTTGCAAAGCATTTCAAAGATCAGCTTCTCAACTTGAGAGGCAATAAGTTGTCGAGAAGGATCAAGAATGCAAAGAGAGAATACTTGAATAAGAAGTTGAATATGCTCATGTATCAAACAATGCAACTGGCCTATCTGCCGGGCCATAAATCCATTTACTAAACAACCTTCTGTTGAGGACAACTGATAGCTTGAAGCAGTAACATTTCCATCAATAGCAGGACAGGGAACAACTCCTCCACAAGGATAAACGGGTAACAGAGGACGCAACGGTCTCTCTGACTGTTCTAAAAACTTGCCTCTATATCTAGAAGATGCTTTCTGGCGTCTATTCTGCCTAGTCTCTGGTCTTCGAGTACCTCTTTCACATTCCAATTTTTGACCCTTGTCCCTCACCACCCCATCAACATCACTCTCCAGCAACTCTTCAAGTTCTATCTCAAAGTCTGCATCATTATCTTCATCTTCATCATCCACATTTTCATTTTCTCTAATTGATTGACCATCACCATCTCCACCCTGCAAAACAGCAGCAAGAAACTTTCTGTACTCCTCTTCATCATCAACATTGTGAAGGTCATCTTCATCATCTGTTTCTTGAAGAAAAGTCTCAAGTTCGTCAAGCGTAAAACTTGAAAGCGAATAGCGTGCCCTAGTGCGCTTGCAGATAGCATCATCATTGTCACCATCATTCATATTCTTTGTTGATCCATTTTCTCCCTCACCATCAAGGGTTTGATTTTCCACTTGGAACCTGGCGTCAAACTTGTTTTTCTTACATTTCCTCCTAGCCTTCCTGGGCATCCTGATTTCGCTTTCACTCTCAAGATTTCGCATGATGACTTCCTCGCTATGCTCAGAATTCCCAACAGAATAATTCCAAACTTCATTTGTCTTGGAAGAATTACTTTCCAAAACCTCAACTTCAGAGCTCAAACTGGATGAAGCTTCAAGAGAGGGGTTATCCTTGAGAAATGGATTAAAATCTAGATCTTCCTCCTCATCCTCATCGTCTTCACCAAGCCTCTCATTACGGGTCTCCAATCTCGGCGAAGCTATGCCATTGAAATCATGCCGATTTTGATAACTCCGCCCACCAACTGAAGCGTCAAGATTGGCGATATCTCCGCCGGCGGCGCCTCGTCCCAGTCGCGATCTCCTCTGATAAAACAGCTCCGCCGCGCTTGTCATCGGTCATTTCTTGTTCCCAACCACCGGCACTTTCGGGCCTCTATAAGCACATAAAGAACTATAAGCAAGCAAGAGGAGAATTCGCCGAGTGAATTTCGAGGAAGAACGTACAGATATTGAGACAGGAGATTGCAGATATCTGAGGGTTGTTTGTGAAAGAGATGGATATGACATGAGCGTTTCAAGATCACGCAATGTTACATTTCCAATTAAATCTAGGTTATTTATTTATTTATTTATTATGAGAGTATGGAATACCGTAATACTCGCTCTATTTATTTGAAAAGTGTGTGTCAAGAATGTTGAGCAGAAGGATCGAGCGCGTGTTTTTTTCCTAATTTTATTCTCGCGAGTGTGATTACTTTTCTAGCATCGGTGACTGCTTTTTTACTGGAACGATGTCGCATTAGTAATGTCCTAAAGAAAGAACCAAAAAGGTTTACACTTGAGATCAAACGACGCCGTTGACCAATGAGGAATAAGTAACAGTTTAATTTATTAGACTAAAGTTTTTTTTTTATCGTTACAAAGTGTCTTAAGAGGGTTCTAATTATGAAAAAATACTTTTAAATTATTCATATTTAGATTAATCTCCACACGAACCCGGTAGATCCTTTGTTAGAAGCAAAATTATAATCTCAAATTTTAAAAAGCTATATATATAAGGACGGTTCAAACAAATAATTTCACTTAAACTAGAAGCGCCTCTTATCAACTCATCGTGATTTTGGTATTAGACTAAAGGTATTTTTAACGTTCTATAACGTTGTACGCACAGTACATATGATTATTGTGCGGCTAACAAGAGACAGAGATAACTTATTAACCCTTTTTCTTAAGCACTGAGACATAATCATTAGTAGAGATTGGTGGAAGTAAGGAAAGGATGATCAGAAGGAAAATCGGGGTCAGGTTTGTCCACCCCATCAAAGCTCCTGAGCCAAAAAGCCTGGTTATTACAAGACACTGCACTCTGGTATATCATCCATCATCCCTTCATGCCCTTTTGGAACGTATATGCCATTCCTAGGATGAGGAATCCAGCTTGAAGACGACGAGTCGTCGCCTGGCGACGATTGCTTGCTCATTCTGGTAAGTTGTTCTTGTACTGAGCCTGCCGGAATCGGACTATGGAAATGGTGCTTCACTTGTTTGTTAAACCTGCATCCACGTTAATGTTCGTTCATAAGGATTCTTTTTGTTGTTGTATATGTACGTAAAACTATACTGTCATGTCGTGTGTATTAATCCTGTCCACCGATAAGGATTTAAGGAGTGGCGTCAGGAAATAGTTTCAAGTGCATCATTAATTAGCTTATGTCTTGTCAACTTTTTCTCTACTCTCTACTGCAATCATAAGCCTGTTGACTACAAACAAATTAAAAGCAGAAAACATCATGAGAACAACTCGTTAAGAGATAACAAAAAAAATGGACAACACCGACATCACAGTCACTATGTAATTATGAAAAAAAAAAAAGGGATACAAATGATCACAAAAATCCGTGTCGGTGCAATCCCAACCGTAGTCACAAATGACATGCAGGTGGAAATCTATTACAGAAGCTTAAAGGCCAAGTGTTTGTATGGGTTATCACTTAACAATGCCAAGATCAGCAGCAGCTATTTATATATAAAAACATATTTGTGTGAACCTGAAAATTTGGTCCATTTTTGTTCAATCTATTGAGTTTTCTCGACAAGAATCAATTCGGATTGTATATGCGGTTAAGGGGTTTCAAGAAAAGTACATGCACTCGTAGCTGAAAGCTATTCCAGATGTCTATGAATATTACTTGAGATGATTCGACTAATGGGTTTAAACCTTAAAGTGGTAATCATTTTAGAACAAACCACAAGTCCGTTGAAAAATTACTACGGTGCTGATACCAAGCTCCTTTGCACATCTTATCCAAGCACATTAGAATATTTGAATTCCCTTCAAGAGGATTTGTTGATTAATATGGTTGGCGATGACTTTTTCTTCCACAGTTGCTCTTAAGTTCTGGTTTGGAACTTACATTATGGCACGAAATTCTTTCCAGGTCCGAATGGAATATGTGACTCACTTTTATAAAGAATGGTCATGCTACTTCTAAATTGGAGAATAATAAATTTCATGAATAATTTCTATGGAATATTTTTCATCCAAATTCGGGGTAGCTTTAATACTAATAAATGATCGAATGTTATGTAATTAGCTGGTATTAATTTCCTATTTTTGTGGTAATTGTAAATATGCTTGATAGGAGTACATTGTTTTTTTTGGGCAGATTTTTGGGATCCCTTAGCTCTTTTTCCCTCACTACAAGAAAAACAGGTTTTAGCGACAAAAATTACCAACAGGAAACAAATTTGGCGACAGAAATTACCGATAGAAAGAGTCGTTGGAGAAACAGTCGTAGGTAAAATTTAGTGATTGATATAATGAATCCGTCACAAATTTAGCGATGAAAATTTATATATTTTTTAATAAATTTAGCGACAAAATTTTGTATATATTCCATCACTAATTTTTCGATAATATTCTATTGGTGAATTTACCGATGGTAAGTTGTAGATCCATCGCTAAATTTACCGATAAACATACAACTTTCTATCGCTAAATTTATCGATGGAAAAAATAATTCATCGCTAAACTTTGACTGATGAAATAATATATTTCGTCGCTAACTTAGCAACGGAGTGATATATTCCATCGGTAACTAACCGTTATAATGATATATTCCATCGAAATATCATTTTTGATAAATTTCAACCGTCATTTCTCACTTCCTACCTGAGTTTTCTGTTGATAATCTTATTATTTTTTTGTACATTTAATTTCTATAAATAATATAACGTTGATTGATAAATGTAAACATTATCCTGAATGATATAATAAAAAATTATAATGTACACGAACAAATATCTTAAAAATAACTGTAAATTAAGAATTTATATAAAAACTTAAAAATAGCAGACTATCAAATGCATTCACTTATCCAGAAGCTATGTAGGTGGTGAAGGCAGATGCTCTGACTGCTGCGATGAGGTCATGTCCTACCCTTCAACTCATCTACCTCGTTACAGAGCTGGGTTATGCACTTCATCAGCCTCTCCACTGTGCTCTCAAGCTGAAGGACTTTCTTATTTGATGCAGATCGCCTACTAGATCCAGCTGTAGTGGATGTGAAGGATTACAAATAATATGTGTTTACAAATGAACCTAAGCCAAAAATCCTTTCATGGCAATCCTTGTTAGTATTATGATCTATAAGCCAATGATTAGGTGGTTATATTCTAACAGTTATGTTCATGAATTGGATGGTTTATATCATTTTGTTCTATGAGTTTTCATTATTTATGGATTATTCGAGTTAAGGACTCTGATTGTATAACTCTGTAATGAAAATAATGATTGCTCTGAAATATCGCTAATCTTGTTAATTAACATGGAATATTAATTGACCACTAAAAGATTAGTATGTGGATTAAATGATGGTGATGTTCTACAAGCCATTCGATAAGGAGTTATCAGTTTAATCACACAGATACATAATGGAGATTATGGTATTTGATAGACCTTTAAATGAAACATTATTAGAATTATGTTTATGTCATTAATGTTGCATACATGTCGTGAATTCTATGGTATGAGATGTTCATTTCCTTACATGAGAAATGTGTATTTGCTAGTACTATCCAACACTAACTGTAATAGGTAGCTATGCAGATAATGCCATAGTATGCGTGACCTGTATAGAGGAAAAATATTCATTAAGAATACCGTTGTCCCTTGTATAAGATATGAGCGATAATATCTATAGGCCCTTCATAAAGTAATATTGTATGCATGCAATGTGATTAAGGAGTTAATCATATTTACGATTTACTTTGGAATTCAAGAAGTAATAAATTGGCAGGAATGACATATTCCAATCTTGCATTTATTCAAGATATTATGAGACAAGAAAATTGACATGGGCAATTTTTCTTCAGGATTGTGATTTGTGTATAATACTTATCATCTATGTCAATTGAGTAATTATAATGTATTTTGCTAGATGTCACTTATGATGTATAGAATTAAAAGGGGTTTTAATTATATTGTTAATATGACATGGATCCCAATGGGTCACACTAGAAAAAGATTTGATTAGAAAAAGGAAACTATTTTAGTAAATAAAATGGAGATATGAATATGACGATAAAATCAATTTTAAGTGTTAAAATTATTTTGGCTGTTATATGGTATTAGAATAAATGTTATTAGATAACAAATTTAATCCTAGATAAATTTATTTGATATGTATGACATATCCTATAAATTTATTACTCAACAAAATAATACATATAATAATTATATGGTATAGTTATATGGCAATTGGGTCAAATGCTTAATTATTTTGAAGCATGAGATTAAATGGCAAAGTGGCAAAGTGACAAAGTGGCTATTAAATGAAATTTACAATGCCAAATTTATAAGGACATGGGTTGTCCATGCAAAAAACATAAGGATATGTTTAACTTGTGAATTTTAACCTTATGCTTTGTTCCTTTGCTTCTATTAAACAAGAGCATTTGAGACTTTTTTAAAGAAACTCTTTTAAGCATAATTTTTTCAAAAAGTATTAGGGGATTTTTGTTTTTCTAGTTTTTGAAAAAGAGCCATTGTTTTTTTTCATCTTCCTCTCTCCACGATTTCAGCTTTTTGTTTTTCTCTTTTGTCTTCTTCCAAACTTGCGATTATCTTCTTCCATCTAACAAAAACCAAAAGCTTTTCCATTTAGCTCATGTATTGAGCAATAAATCCCCATTTGATTGGTTTATTTTTGGGGATCTTAGGATCAACGATAACCCACTGAAGCACGATCTAGCTTTTGGAACCTTGGGGTCTTCTAATCGATCTTTGGTAGATACCTTGGAGTGCATCTCACTTGGTGCAAAGGAAACACATCTGTGAGCAAGAAGAGACAATCGTGAGGAAGGAGACATAGTTTTGAGATCTTCTATTTGGTTTGGAAAACAAGTTCAAGGTATAATGGTGTACATGCTTTCATTATGTGTGTTTTTGGTATATGAATAGGTTATATGACAAGATTCTTTGGGGTCTTGTTGGTTTAATTTTTTTGTTTTAACCACTTCAACCCTCACAAAGCCGACAGTCCCTACCACCAACTGTATTAAGATATGCCTGACTCTCATAAATAATTTCAGAGTTTGATACTGTCGTTCAATGGTTTCTTGCATTTGGTCCTATCATTATAATTTTATGTTAATAAGTGATACTTTTTAAGAATTAATATTAAATTATAGATTTTACATATATGAAGTTGCCTGCATCGAGTGTTGACGAAGATCACACCATCATACTTTTTGGTGTGAGTGTGCAAAAAGAATTGGCGTGGTATGTGCTTCTTACCCATAAACTTTTCTTGCATCAGAATAAATTGTTATAAGTGAACTTTAATTTACAAAAATTTTAGTAGAATTTTCTCTATTTTTATAATATTTACCTTCTGCTAGATAAAAAAATTAACTCAACAACACAATCATTATTGACACCAGACATTTATAACATTATCATTCGTCATAATGCACATATATTTTTATTCTAAATTTCATACATCAAATTGCATTGAAATCAAATTTCATACATCAAAGTACAAAAATCAGAATATAAGTGTAAAGTTTTGATACTTACAAGTTGAAATGCATGCTTTTGGTGGGTCAAAGATCTTCCAATGTATACAGGTAAACTCTCTCTGTCTAGTCCTCTACGTTTGTTGGCAGAATTATGCTCTGAAATAGATATTGCCTCGGGTGATGCCCAATACTACTGCCAACGACTCCATATTTCTTCAAATCTATATGGTGGATGTACATTATTCTTGTGCATCGAAGCAAGGAAGTCTCTATAATATGTACAAGCTCGCCTCTCCCATACATTATAAATTACAAGGATCCCAAAAAAAATCTTTCTGAAAAAAAGAAAAGCATACTATAAGTACTTATATACAACAATATTTATCTTTTGAGTAATTTCATCGATTAACAAAGTTAAACTAGGACCTCATTTGATTCACAATTTCCAAGTATCATATGCCTCCTTGAGTGATTTAACGTTATGATGATTAAAGTTGCAATTTAAAGCCTTTGAACTAAATGCTCCTTAATCTTGATTAGATCTTTGTTTCCTTTTTGCTTAGAGACTTAAGCCTTATAGAGCTTATGAATATAGTTTTAGAAGGTTCTATTACACTGATCCAATTATACTATGATATTCATATGTTTATGACCTTATTTAGTATCATAAACTTTTCAGGGAGAGGTAAAGGGGAGTTCATGTTTTGTTCAAATATTTAAAGGACTTTAGATTAAACTAGTCTGACTCTTAGAAATTTCAACCTTAAAGGACTGTAAAGGGGAGTACATTATAGATCTTTGACAAAGGACATGTCATACATTGTTATTAGGATTAGAGTTGATACATTTAGCCTAGGGATTTTGAGAACACTTAACTTCTAGAATACTACTTGAAGGGATGGTATAAGAGGGTGTTGTTGAATTAATATCATGATGAGCAACATTGGAAGAAGATTCACAAGGATAAAACAGGAAAAGAAGTGGTCTTAAAATGATATAAGAACTTCTTCAATTTTAGATAGAACTTAAGTAGTGATTATGATCTACTTTTATGAACCAAAAAATTAAGAGTACTTGTGGTCCCATTTTAAAGCCCCAATATTAATTCTAGGGACTCCACTTCATTTTAGTTTAGTTTTAAGCCCTAAAAACCACTTATAGGCATTTCATTATCCATTTCAAGTCTTATGGAACTACTCTACTATAGGCATTTTCTTTAAATTCTAACAGCTAATATTCATTCTAGGCATTAACCAAGTCTCACCAATATCCCTAAAAGACATCTAATTGAATAATTCATAGGCAAACATAATTTATCTCTAACTAATAATAAAACCATTGCATTTTTTCCATTATTCACCAACATAAACACGTTCAAATAACAAATTAATCAACCACTGTTCAAAAAAAAAAGACTACCCACATTCCATCAAAATAAAACCGATGTTCATATATATAAACATTTAACAACAAAATTTTTACAGACAGAATAAACCTGAGAGAAAAGCACCATGGATGACTAATCTTGACTTAACTAAAGAAGATGGACGATGGACGAGAGCAAAGGATGATGGACGATGGACGATGATCTCTAGAGAGAAGACTGACGATGATGAAGAACAAAACAAGAAGAAAAAATGACGTAGGGGAGGAAGGGGGTTTTCGGGTAGGTTTATTCTGAAACCAAAATGACGTCGTTTGGTTTAACACCAAATGACATCGTTTTCATTTGAATAAAAAATTACCGACAGAAGCAATTTATGTATGTAATTTATTGACGAAAATTGCTTATGATGGTAATTTACCAACGTTTATTTTTCTCACCAACCATTGCCTCCTATTTTTACGATGAACTTTACTATTTCGTCGGTATATTCCACTGACAAAATCTCAGGGATAATTTTCCTCCACCTTTATCGATGAATCCATCACAAAAAAAAACTTTTTTTTGACAATTTTACCTATGGAAAATCAATTTTCATCGTCAATTTACTACAGTATTTTGTCTGTCAGTAATTTGTAATTTTCTTGTAATGCTTTTGAAAATATACACCACCAATTTTAGATTTGAGAGTTTATAATAATTCAAAAAATGTGAATTTTTTTAGAAAAAAATCAATAGCATGAGGTACATTGATTTCTTTTGCATTCAGTTTATTTATTACTATAACATATATTACTATTGAATATATGTTGAATTGACTTATATTTAGTATCAGAGCACAATAACATCTGCCTTATTTTAATTGTTTAAAATTTCAAATTTTGGAAAAAAATTTAGATTCAAAATTTTGCATTTTAATGTTGTTTTTGGATGTTTTTCTTTCACTTAAAGGTAAAAAATCTTCTATTAAGTGTTTTAAAAATGTTCTTACATTTAAAAAATCAATTTTTTTGGTGTTTTTTTTTTAATGATTTTGTTTGGTATTTGGCGGGTCACGAACTGGGTCGTTATGACCTTGTTGAAATGACCCAGTTGAAAGTTGCAGAATACCCTTCTCACCAAGCAACGCCGTATTGTTTGTTTATTAAAAAAATTCTAATGTAGTTGCAAAGGCTTGAACATATGCACAAGTTTGAGCCTCTTCCAATTGAACTGAAGGTGATATCCTAATATATTATGCGTTGATATTGTATTTGTACAAAACGTTCAACATGAATCAAGTTATCAATTTTTATTCACATAATTATTATGTCTATATTTTGCATTGTGAATGGAATTTTGGATCAAATATTTTAGTGATTAATTATTAGGATTTAGCCACAACAACCCTAATTATATAAAAGTATATATTTATGTACTTAATCATATAAAGAGTTGAGACATTTAATTGCAGTTAATTATTTTAGTATTATAACTTTTATCTCACATGATTTTTGATTATAAGAATGATTAATTAGGATGAAATTTTATTTTTTTTTAATTTTCCTACAAGTATTAGGAATTGGAATATAATTTGATAATTTTATCATAAAGTTTAACATAAATGTATTTGAATTAAAAATTTAGCCACATGCAATTTTTATGTCATTTGATTTATGTCTTTTAAGATATGTTTACATTAGTATAACATACATATAGTTTGTTAGTCTCAATTTATTGATAAGTAACATGTATGTCTAAATTATGCAGCTATTCAAATTGATATTTTCTCTAATACAAGTTGTGAAATTCCTAAATTAAGGAACAAAAACTATAAGAATTGAAAGGAGAGAATTCTTTGTTATCTGGGGTGGATTGACATAGATTATGCTATTTGGAAGGATGAACCACCTTTAAGGGACAAAAACTATAAGATTTGGAAGGAGAAAATTCTTCGCCATCTGGGTTGGATGGACATGGATTATGTTATCTGGAAGGATGAACCACCTATAGTAATTGAGGTCAATACTACAATTGAAATTGTTTTTTATGAACGTTGGGAGCAATCTAATCACCTAAGAGTGATGTTCATAAAAACCATTTTGTTGGCATTCATGGTTTTGTAAAATAGCATGATAATGTTTGTGCTTTATTGAAGGTTTTTGATGAGTAATTTGAAACTTTAGAGAAAGCATTTGCAAGCAACCTGATTATGAAGTTTTTATCTACAACACTCACCGATGTTCAAGGTGTGTGGGAGCACATCATGAAAATGAGAGACATTACGACTCAATTCATTGAGGTTGAGATGTCTGATTCTTTCCTAGTGCATTATATTTTGAACACTCTTCTGCCACCATATGAGCTCTTTAAAATCTCTTATAATACACATAAGGATAAGCAGTCAACAAATGAATTAATAATTATGAAAACTATAAAATGGTCTTTATTTTCTCTTTCTATTTTTTCATAATATGATGTATTATCAACTAAATATATATTTTTCAATTATTTGATATATTAAATTTTAATAATAATTATGAATAGTTTAATTTAATAATATAATTTTTACTCAATTAAAATTCATTATTAGGTAGGCCTGAGTCTTGGTAACCCAGACTTGGACTCAATTAAAAAATATTATTTTATCGTTTTGTTTTGAAGAATTGAGCCTTAGGCAGGTCTAAGTCTCAGTAACTCAAACTTGGACTTAATTTAAAAATATTATTTTATATTTTAATTTAAAAATTATTTTAAAAAATCGACCAAATCGGACCAACCCATGGGCTGGCCGATTACCATCCCTACCAAACGGACCTAAATTCTTAAAGAGACTCTATTGTTTTTTATATCTTTCTTCTATTTCCAAAGTGAAATGAACAACCTCATTTATATGTTAGTTTTTATGTTTAAGATCGGTTTCTTGAATTCTTTTCTTGAATTCTTAAAGAAATCTTTTCTGGTTGATGTTTCTTATACTTCTCAACTGGTCCATATGTTTCAATATGATTCTTTAAGTAATTGGGTTGCGAATACCTTGAATGGTCTACAAGGAGCTTTATAAGAATGACATAAGCGGGAAAATTCCTAAGGAGTTGGGCAATTTGAAGAGCCTAGTTAGCTTGAATTTGTATGGCAACAAATTCGAAGGAGAGATACCTAAATCTTTTGCCAAATTGAAATCACTAAGATTCCTATAAATTACTTAAGTTATGATTTGCTAAAATAGGTTAGCACATCTAAACTCATATTGCATGGAGTTCTTACTTTTGTTTGGTTGAATCAATTAAACAGTCGGTTGAACAACAACAAACTGACAGGATCAATTCCAAGGGAGCTAGCCACTCTCAGCAACCTAAAAGTTTTGCGAGTATAGATAAAGGGAAAAGTTTTAAACTTTTGCTTTGATTACTTGTTTCTCCATAATTCTTGTATTTGGGAAATTTTTGTTTGTAGTGATCTATCGAACAATGATTCTATGGAACAATTCCGGCTGATGGCCCTTTCGTCAGTTTTCGGATGGAGAGGTATGATTCTGCTATCAATTGATAATGATATTCTCTATATAGTTAAAGTAGCATGGTGTCATTCTCTGCATGTTATTGGACTACTCCATTAAGGGATATGTGAAAAGTGTGTAATTATAAAAAGTTGTGTAATGGTTACAAGAAACAGGTGTAATACAAATCTGAACTGAACATGTTCCTAGAAAAGCATGTAGAACTAGGCAATAGTCCACATTGACTTCCTGCATTCCTGTGTAGATTTTAAGCTTTCCTGTAACTATAGTCAAAAAGTTATGCATAATACAGATAGAGATAGATGTTTGAATGATAAGAGTAAGTTGTAGTAGTAATGTAACATCCTACCCCCGATAGGAAGGGTAAAATAGTAAATTGGCATAGGATGAGATTGATAGGGATTTATTAGTATTGTCTATGCATACTGGTACTAGTGAACAGTGAAATAACTGTACATGCATACATGACATTCCCGGTTTTGTGCCTAATGTAGTTTTACTGTGATTATTGTGGTTCTTGTATTTGAAAAATTATT
>JANVCQ010000007.1:4022342-4055289 GCA_025531925.1 Erythroxylum plowmanianum
GTAAAATGCATCCCTAACTCTCATTAGTCACTCACATTTACCATTCTACCCTTCCCACTAGTAATGGGATGTTACAAGGTACACCTAATATAGTAGAAATGACGACGTTCAACAAAAAGATATCGTTTGACAATTAGGGTAAAACGATCTTTGCCTTTCTCGAATCTTCGAACCTTTGCTCGATTAAGGAGGATGATTATTGATGCTCCGATAGCGATGCTTACAGTATTCCATGGAACAACCTCTTCTCAGATCTTCACTCAATTAGCTACTCTTCTCAGGTAACCGACTTCATCTCAAACAACCTTTAGGGATTAGGGCAACTTATGTGTCGCTATGAACTTTCTTTATTTTCAAAGAAGGGAGAAACTCTCAGATGTTCGCTCTTCAGTGACCAGCTAATGAGTGAGGTAATGACTCAGGTCAGCCTGCTTTATAACCTAACTCGATGCCTTCTTCAATCGAATTCTATTGACATATTGGGTATGGCTAAACTAAATTCCATTTGTCTGGGATTTACAGAGACTTTAGAGACTAGCCAGAAAGGGAGGATGGGGAGGAGATATCATCCATGAAAAAGGTACTCGATTTAAAGGTTTATAGATCTTACTTTCTTTTTCTTAAAAACTCTACTATTTAAACAATTATCCGTTGATGACAAGGATATGGATGAATAGCATTGATCTTTAAGTAGTGTTCAACCCAATAAAAGGGGGGAGATTCCACGTGAGTAAGTATTAAACCACTTCTGTTTAACTTATATACTGCGAAGAATAGTCTACTTGTATAATCATGGGTACTGTTGTGAGCTATGGTTGGATTTTATTTCTACACTATGAATTGAGTAACTAGTTCGTAGGATAGATCTGAACTAGCTAATTGCTATATTCTCCATAAAAGTGGCCATTCTCCTACTACAATGTAGGTTTAACTGATCGATGATCAGTTACTCCCTTATGCTGGCAGTAGTGAGATCTATTAGAGAGACTGTCAAAGTAGATTGTTCTTTAAACTATCTGCTATTCCTCTCTTTCCAGATAACTTGAAAACAAGTAGCCATCGAGAGTAATATAATAGCCCTATCAAATTTTGAGATATTCAAGTTAGGTGATTCCTATATGATATATGTGAGTCTGCTATAGTTGAAATCAGGGGCACGTAAAGTAGAAATTTCTTCCCATATTCCTCTGAAGAAAACACATTCAAAGAAGAGGTGATCTTTGGTTTCATCCTTTAGATTGCATAGGATCCATAGCTTAGAGGAGGTTAGGAATTTCAACCTATCCAAGGTACTTAGCATGTCCCATATTGCTAGCCAGAGCAGAAAACTAAAATTAGGTCTAAGGGCCTTATTCCAGATCAAAGTATCCCACCCTACTCGATTTAGAGACCTTCCCCTCATCTTTCTGACTTCCTTAATAGTAATCACATAAACAGGAATACCCTTCCAAAAATATGTATCTCCCTCCCCATGACATCTAAATTGAGTAATGTTCAGAAGTGAAGTCTCATCTGAGGAAAGAGTCCAATTCCATTCCTTATTATTTCTTGGAGCTTAGTATCCTTAGGGAATCGACTTAATAGGGAATTTGTCATCTAGTTTTGTATTAAAGATCCATTCCCTGTCCAGTTGTCATACCATAAGAAAAGCTTGTCTCCTACCCCTATCTGGCAAGTAATGTGTTGATACATCTCCTCCCTTATTATAAGAAGTTGGTTAAAAAACCAGGTGTAGCTAACTTTGGTTTCTAGAGCCCAAAAAATCCTTCCTGTTAGTAAATATGAATGAACCCATTTAATCCAAATGGATTGTTTATCACTTAGGATTCTCCAAATCCTCTTGGACATAAGAACTCTTTTTTTAGTAAAGATTGACTCCAATCCTAATCCAACTTCATCTTTTGGTTAACAAATTGTCTTCCAATTTACTTTGACTAATACTTTCTCTCCATTCCTTTTCTCCTATAGAAAATGCTTCATCAGTTTTTCTACTATTTTAATCAACTCTTTTGAAAGAAAAGGGTATGAACACTAGTAGGTTTTCATAGACATAATAACCAACTTCAGTAGCTAAAGTTTCCCTCCATAAGATAGTGCTCTATTTTTCGATGACCCTAATTTTCTCTGGATTTTTTTATCAAAGGAATACATTCACAGAATCTTAGCCTCCTTGATGAGATAGGAATCCCTAAGTAGTGTAGAGGGGGAGCTTTAGTTTCCATACCCGTAGCTTAAGCTAAAGCATTTGAGAGGTGAGAAGCACTTTTAAAGAGTATGATATAGCTCTTATGCTGATTGACACATAAGCCCAACATCTCCTTAAATAACTTGAGAGTTTTCATAAGAAAAGAGACTGAGTGAACATTTGCTCTGCAAGGTCATCTACAAAACATAAACTAGTTATAAAACCTTCCTTACATTTGGAGTGAAATTTGAATTTAGGATCAGTTGAAGTGTTGTGCTTCAATAACTGGGTGAGGACTTCCATACAAATTAGGAATAGGTAGGGGGAAAGGGGATCTCCTTTCCTAAGTCGTTTTTTTCCTTTAAACACTTCTGTGGGGCTCCCATTAATCAATATCCCATAGGAAACTGTAGAAATGCATTGTTGGGTCCACTTGATGAATGTTAAAGGAAAGTTTGTTATCCCTAGGGTTTTTAGCAAAAATCCCAAATCTACGCTATCGAAAGCTTTCTGTAAATCCACTTTTTCAGTGCAAATTTGGGGGTTTCTCCTACAGTTGTACCCTTTTGTAAGCTCCTAAACTATAAAGATATTGTCCCCTATATCTCTACCTGTCATAAAAGCACCTTGATTCTCACTGATGAGATATTTTAGAACTTCCTTCAGCCTATTTGCCAAAATCTTACCAATGATCTTGTAGAGGAAATTACTAAACAAAATAAGTCTGTAGTCACTACAAGTTTTCGGACTGGAGTTTTTAGGGACCAGGCATAGAAAAGTCTTGTTTATTTCTTTTAGTAAAACCCCTTTTAGGAAGAACTCATGCACTGCCTCCTTAACTATCCCCCCAAACTATTCCAAGTTTCTTAATAGAAAAAACCATTCAATCCATTTAGGCTTGGAGCTTTAAAGCTATTCATGTTGAAGACTACCTTATTGATTTCATGGTTTGTAACTAGTCTTATTAAACAAGAAACTTCATGATCAAAAATTTTAATGGTTACAAACTGTCTAACATCATAATCCAACTCAGATGGGAGAGCTTCTGATCCACATAGATTGCTGTAGAAATTCATAACTTCCTTAGCTAAGTTATCTTGTCCAAAAACATCCACTCTAGCTTCTATTTTAATGGAGGTAATTTCGCTAGTGTTCTTTCGAGCTAACATAGCATTGAAGAAGAACTTTGTACATCTATTTCCCTCTTTTAACCAATTTATTATAGCTCTCTGCTTCATTAAAGAACATTGGTTATCCACTGCTTCCGAGTAATTTTTAAGCGCATCATTCTCTGCTATAGCTATAGCTCCATCTAAAGGATTCTCTGCCAATGCTTTTTGAATAGAAGAGAGTTTATCCCTAGATATATCAATCTCCTTAGTAAGATTCAGACCTCTCTTACAATTAAGAAACCTTAGCTCCTGTTTTATAGCCTTGAGCTTTTAAATACAAATATATTGCTTAGTCCCATAACATTCGTGCTCCAACCCTTTGGCTATTACTTCTTGAAAACTCTCCATGTTGACCATAAATTTGTTAAATCTGAAAGGATGATAGACTCTGGAGGTGGTGAACAAATTACCAATCTTTAGGAGTATGATCTCAAGTAGCAGGGTTTAGGAATTTCACAGAACTTCTTGAGAAAGAATGTAGCCATTCCACATTAACCAAAGCTCTATCCAATTTTTTCCTGATGTGCCAAGTAGAACTTTGTTTATTTATCCAAGTAAACTTATGACCTTCAAATTTTAGATCTATAAGTTTCACCTCCTGCATACATTCAAACATATTAGGGGAGTAGTTAAGAAGGTTACAATTACCTTCAGCCTTATATACGAACAAAGTAGTATTAAAATCCCTGCATATAACCCAAGGGGAATTTACTGAAGACTTGATCCTTCTTAGGTAATTCCAGAGGTTAGTTCTTTGGAATGCAGTGTTGAATCCACAGACAAAAGTAGCTAAAACCCAATAATTTTCCATTTTGAAATAAAGCTTTGTGTGAATATGTTGTTGACTAGAGTCTAGAACTTTCACTTAAATATAATCACCATCATAAGCTATAATAATCCTTCCATATGCATGACTTTGATCGTTTGTAATGAACTGCCAGTTGCTACCTAGACAAACCAATTTATTCAGATTAACTTCTCTAATTTTAGTCTCCAACATACAAAAAATCTAAGGCTTTTCCTTTAGCATAAAATCCTTTATAGCATTCAGCTTTGAAGGATTATTTATTCCACGCACATTCCATACATTCAAAGTCATAATCATTTTGCTTTCCCTTTGGAGCTTTTCCTATTACTCCTATTACTTTTTTCAAGAGGTGACCTGCTCAAACTGCTCCTCTTGATTATTACCATTTTGCAAATCAGCCCTTGATAGACTTTGTTCATTCTGTTGCACATCCAAAGATCCTTTATTTTGAATAGTACCATTAGATTCCTGAACTTTTGCTCATTTGTAAAAATCTTCTGATAGATTATGAAGACCTTCTTTCAGCTAAACATATTTAGTTTTATTTCCCTTCGAAATGCTAACCCTTTTTTTAGGGAAGAAATTTACTGACTGAACCATCTCTTGGTTTTCTGCTACTTATTATGTCTCCTTAGTTTCTTTGGTTTCTTCAGGCTCATTTTTTTTCTGTTCCCATCACTTCCTAAGAGTCACCTTTTATAAAGACCCTACTCGTCGGTTTCCATTCTTTTCCTTGAGCTCTAAGAGATGGTTTCCATTGGTAAGTTACCAAGACTTTATCTTCTCTAAAAGAGTTTTTATCCGCCAACCTTTAAATAGGGATATTATCCTTCATTTCCTTAGACATATTCATGCTCACACATAATCGAGCAAATCCAACTCTTTTCCTTAATGCAATATTCTCATCCATGCAGATAGGTTTCCCCAAGTAGCTCACAAGCATACTCAACCCCTTTGTAATCCAATACTCCAATGGGATATTGCGAATGTTCACCCATAAGGGAATCTTTTTCGTTCTAATTGTTTCAAGCTCCATACCCGGTTGCCAATTTTGGAGAAATAGTGTAAGTTGAAAGATATGCTAGGGGCCCTCTTTTATTACTTTTTAAGCTTCCGAATTGGAAGAAAAGGTAAACATTATATTGTCTTCTTCGATAAGCATTACCTCCATTAGGCCTCTTCCTTTCCAATTTCTCAAAGCTCATGCTTGTATAATCAAAAATGCAGGTCTTTTTTCCATTAAAAAATCCCATAAGAGTAATTTCCCATGTCTTAGCTCCCTACTGCAAAACATCTAGACTAAGAGCCACCATTAGCTTAACTTCAACCTCTACCAAAGGGTTGAATACCAAAGAGGAATTAGAGTTATCACCAACCATTTGTTTCCATATTTTCCTAGGTCTTTTAGCTAAGTCTAAAACGATAGGGATAGATCCTTTAGGTGGAGCAGCCGTTGTAGGGAGTGAGATAGTTGTAGAAAAGGATGGGGAAAAGGGGAGTGGTGGGGAAGGTTTTGAAGGGAGGGATGGGTGGAGTTACGGTTAGGGTTAGGGGAGATGGTTTGTTTAATGGTTGAATTGTAGGTTGGAAATTCTGACTCCATTTGTGTTTTGTAACTAAATTTTCTAATTACTTGCAGATTTGAGCAAGTTTGAGAAAAAGATCTGAGGGGCTAGAGGCTAAGCTAAGCTTTTCTTTATGGAGTTTGAAAAGATGACAAAAACTGCTACGCTTGTTACGCTGTTTGGGGGGAGGAACGAAAATGGCGAAGGAAAGAGGGTGAGAGTGATGGAGTTGATGGTAGAGGTCAAGTGGCAGAGAGGTCGTGGTAAAGAGAGGTCATGGTCTACAATTTAGGTTGCCACTTTGAGTCTTACCTTTTATGTGTTGATTTGTTACTTGCTTTATTAGTTTATGTACGCTTTTTAGTAGTTATGTATATTTTTGTGCCTACGTTTTTTTGTCTATTTATCTACATAATATTTATAAATTTATCATGTTTTATTTACATATTTTTTGCACTTTTTTTAATCTTATATTTTTTTCTCATTTTAATTTAAAATCTTCTAAATTAAACTTTTAGTTCATAAGTTCTAATTATATTGGAAATACCCTGTCTACCATATAAGGGTAAGGTTACGTACTATTGGACCTCCTCATATCTCATGCTTCAATGGAAATTTCTTTGAGTGTTGTTGTTTTAAGTTTTAATTGTAGTTTATAATGATATGTAGGCAAATTTGCAAACAATTATATGAATTCCTTTAGTGGAGGTTGTATTAACTTGATCATTATTTTTTAAAAAATTGAAGCTTATAGTATCTATATTAGATTCTAATGTAGATTAAGTGCATTTTAAAGTGAAATGCATAATTGTCTAATCAAATATAAGATTATTATATTTCCCATAAAATTATCCAAATATTTAAAACATATCAAATGTTTATTTTAAATTTAATTCATTTACTTCAAGTGGATGTCTATCGTTCATCCCAAAAAGTTCTAAAAATTATCTAGGCCATCCTATTCGCAAGTTTACGAGGTAGTTGTAGTGATTAACCAGTGTCCTCTCTCATGAAGGTGAAATTGGTCTACTCAAATTAATCTTGAACAAAAATAAAATAGATGCAATCCTAACACTCTATTCCGATTTATTGAGAGAAGACTTTAAAGAAAATCACAAAATAGATTGAAAAGTTAACGAAATCAACTAGAAGTAAAGACGAATAGATTAATTGAAATGGAAAATTCTTGAGAATTAATTTCACTAATTTAATATCTTATGCATGATTAAGGGAAATGACTGGATAGTTGTCTTATTAAAATTAACAGTTGGGTTCTAAATCAACTTGAATAATGAACTAATCTAACTTTCGTATTCAACCAATTATCATCTGAATTAATTATGAAAGCCCGACTAGTAATTACCACTTAAGTTAATATATCTCCTAAGTGTTCATAGTTTTTTGATCCATATTAACCTTCTTCTATCGATCCTTCATTTAATACTAAAATGATGCAAGGTTTGGCCATGCCATAACATCCATTCATCTTAGAAACCACAACAATTAATAAGACAACAAAACTGTAACTCATTCGTGCATAGTTGATTAAAATAGCTTCATTAATCCTCAAAAAAAAGATTTAGCCCATCATAGCATAATCATGGTTCATCATTCTCAAATACTTAAATCCCATATTCAAGAATAATAAAGAAGTATCAAAGTAATAAAATAGTGAATACGAAAATGGACTATCAATCTTTAGCAAGGAGACAAGTTTAAAAGACAAGTTTAAAAGACAAATATAAAATAGTTTAATAATAGTAACACAGATGAAACAAGAAATGACAAACAAAATAAACCCTCGGATCAGAAAGTCGGCATTGGATCTCCTGCCCAGCTTAGAACTTTGGCGTTAGCTTTCAACTTTTGCCTATGCTTTACTCCTCACCCAACTACTCGTTCTTCTTCTTTTTCCTACCTTTTCTCTCTTGTTTTTATCTTCATCTCTCTGCCACACCTCTCCCTCTGTTCTTTTTGTTCCATCCAAATCTGTCTCCAATGTGAGTGAAGAGTGAATAATAAGTGATGTCGCTGCCACGCTCCTATCCTTTCTATTTGTAGCCTCGTCTAGGTTTAGGTTTTCATGCCCCTTCAACCTACAACTACCACGTAATAAAATAGACATATTAAAGGAGTGCATGAGAATTTGCACGAGGTGACTTTGTCTGTCACCTCGTAAGGGTTGGTCACCCCTATGCATAAGCTTGCACGATGATGACTAAAGACACATTTGTCACCACCTTATACATGGTGTTGACACTTTAGTCACCATCGTGCAAGTGGTGACATTCTTATTATTATATTCTTCTATTTTTCGTGCAAAGTGACGTGAACTTTAATTTTTCATGAGAAATTCATAAAATAATCCAATCAATATGCATGCAATATTCACACCATTTTCATTCAATTTATCTCTCATTTGGATCAAATCACAAGAATTTGTAACCAAAATGAAGATATGAAGATAATTAAAAGCAATAGAAACTAGATATAACATATATCTATTTACACATTGATATAATATAATTTCTCTATCTTAATCTTTATATCTCATGATACTATTTCACTCATATAGGAAATGAAGGCACTAGTTGACAAGATAATATATCAATAATGAGATATTATATTAAATTATTAATAAACTAACATTACATCTCTATAAAAATAAAATCTCATTATCTACCTTAACTTGTATGATCATACAAACAAACGTCTTTATTCCTTTATAAAAATATAAAATATGACTTAAACTATTTTATCATGTATGTGCATTTGTGGTTATATCAAATCAATTTTAATTATAAATTTTCAAGCTATGATTCATAAATGATAAATTCATGATATAAATTCAAATGTTTTTTCCTAACATGATACTAATAAGCTTTAGATTAACTGCTTTCTTAGACATGCTCCACCAAATTTAGTACCTTTTTTTTATCATAGAAGTTAAAGTAACAAGATCAGCCATATACTTCATAATATGACATTAAATATCTAATGATCTAAATACTAAGGTCCAAACCTTACCCCTCTCGAATTGGTTTGAGTTCTTATATATTACTAGTATATAATCTCATCTCCTAATGCTTCTTTTATGTTCCTTAGTTATATATATGAAATGAATGAATTGTTAGACATGTTTCTTAAATTATAGCTAATTTCCATGATACATAACTTAGAACTTCATCTCGTAGATCTATGCCTTTGGTATACTTTTATCCTCTTCTCTTTAGTTAGTTAAACTTTTTATTTTTTTATTGTTTTTTAATCACAGTTATGATGTTCCTCTTTGTGTGCTCCCTATTCCTTTAATTCTTCTTTCTTTTATAAGATACCTCCATCATCATCATTTATACCTTGTTTTATAGAGGGTGCATTAGTCTCATAAAATACAATATTTATAGACTCTTTTATCAATTTTTTACACTAGTTAAGGAAAATACTAGAAATATCTTTTCAATTGATTTTGTATAAACTTTTCTAAACTCTTACTAGTATTGATAATTTAACATTTGTAACCAAATACTCTAAAATAGTTGATCTTAAGTGTTCTATTAAATAAAAGTTCATAGGTGGTCTTTTCTAAAGAAGGTCTAACATATACCTTATTCATAATATAACTAGTCATTGACTCAGCCTCCATATAAAAATACTTAGGCAATTTATATTCATTGATTATATAGTCTTATCTATTTCTTAAAGTGTCTTATTCTTTCTCTTATCCAACCCATTTTTTTGTATCATATACGTAGGGAAATTTTGAGATATTCCCTTATCCATGCAAAATAATTCAACTCTATCATATTCAAAATCCCTATTGTGTTACTTATAATATATTTAATGGCTAAAATTTATCTATTATAGATTAATCAAATTATGAAATCAAAAGTCCTATAGAAGAAGTAATCATCTAACATGATAAACGAATTACTAATGGTACTAGAGTGAATGGAGACATGCATTTTGCTCCTTGTTGCTCCTATCTACATTTAGTTCTCACTCATTTTCCCTTTTGGCATCCATCCTATATTTTCTTCTTTATCTTTTCATATCATTTAACACATATGTTTGACCAAATCCTCTATGTCATTTTATACATGTCAATTGTTTTTATTAGCTTATGTATCATGGTCTATATGATATTGCTTCCAATTTTTCTATAAACCCATTTTGAAGAAAATTTGTACAACGACACACTCAATGCTTTGGGAAAAGGATGCAACAATTGGGTCAAAAATTAAGAAACTAGATATAGAAAAAGGAACTCTTTTATCAGGTGAAATGGCTTTACAAATGATGGTTGAAGGAGAATTTCCATCTGTGATTATCATTTTTGCTCATCATTGAACTTTTTACTCTTCAATTTGTCTATGTTATAAAAGACAAAAGTTGAGATGTTTATGGATTAAAAGGTGTGAAGTTATGGTGGGCTATTGTTAACATTTTTTGATACATATGGTTTCATTAGGAGATGATTAATATATATATTTTTTGGGGAAAAGAGTTACTTTTAGGTCAAATTTTTAGGTTTCAGGTTGGGTAATGGGTTATTGAGTATCTTAAGAAGTGATTCCTCATTTGATTGTATGACATGTCATAAAAATGCTAAATCAACAAAAGTTTTTGAAAAAATAAACAAAAAGACTTATTATGGACTTTCCACAAAATACATGTATTAAACAAATGAAGTATTGGTATAATTCATAAAACTAAATGGGTGTCTTTTACCCTTCAAATTATTTTATATAATTATTCCATAAAGGAAAATCTTTAGTCTCATTTTGAATATATTTCATATTTGTACTTAAAGATAAGAATAAAATTATCAATCATATTATCTTATCAAATTAGGAAGATACACTCATATCTTTACAGGATTATTTACGTATCAAAGGCCAGGAATATTCTATTGGAATATTTATATAATTTATTTTTTTGAAGAACATATCTATAATATTCATTTCTCCTACTTTATAGGCTGCACTTTCTTTATGACCATGAGCAATTAACTTAATTATTTTCTAGTCAAGGAATAATTGAACTTTAAATTGAACTTTGGTTCTAAAAGTTTTAAGATTTAATTTGGTTCTCTTTGTTCATTATTCTTATATTTTATACTCTTTGTAACTTATTAAGACAATTATTTTGATTGATTCAACAAAAGTAATGTTATTTAACTCTCAAGATTGTTAGGTTCTAATTACAATATCAAATTCATATATGTTTGATTGTTCTAGTATTTTTGGTATATAACATTATTGATTGTGAATAAATTTTCAATCTATGTTATGAGAATATACAATCTAATTTAAATAAATCAAGCTTATTTATTTATTGATTGGAAGAAATAGTAGAAACGATCCTACTTGTTATAAAAAATATTTTAAAATAAGAATTTTTTTTCTTAGATTTAGCTTGCATATAAAATAATCTAAACATGATATCGAGCCTAATTGCAATAAGATAAGGAAATTCATCAATCATACTCAATAGAACTTTGCATCAATGAGTTTTTCATCATCATTCTTGCTTAACTTTGTTGTGATGCTTAGTTTGTTGATTCAACCCAAAGAACTTAAAGTAGTTCTTTGGTATAGTTAGTTTGATTGACGAAAATACCATCCTTCATTTGTATGATTTATAGCCTAAAAAAAGAAATTGAGCTCTCTTGTCATGCATATCTCGAATTTTGTACTCATACACTTAAAAAAAATTCTTGGACAAACTTTCATCAAAATCATCAAGAATAATGTCTTCAACAAAAATTTGAATGATTATAGTATCATTCTTATGATTTCTAATGAAAAGAATTGTATCAACATTAATAAATAGACTTATCTTTTAATCAAAAGCAATAGGAACTTTTTTCAAACCATATAAACTTTAGAAAGTTTATAAACATGATTCAGTGCATAATGCATTTCAAAATTGAGATATTGACTGACATGAATTTATTGAATAAAAGCCATTAAAGTTTGCTTTTCACATATATTTAAAAAAAGCTTGAAATTCTTGTATCATGTAAATGCAATCATCAATCCAATAGCTCTAATCTAGCTAGCAATGTAAAAGTTTCTCAAAATATATATCCTCCTTTGGATTGTACCCTTGACTACCAATCTAGCTTTTATTTTTCAATATGGTACCTAATTCATTTAGTTTATTTTTGAAGGTGCACTTGATGCTTATAATTTTATAGAATTTAAGTGTAGGTACTAAAGTCAACACGTTATTCCTCTTAAATTAGTAACTTCTCATTGATAAAAAGAAAAAAAAACTCTTCTCTCTAGGGGCTTCTTATATGGTTTTAGGCTTCATTTGAGAAATAAAAGAAAAATGAGATAAGTCCCCAAAATAAGATCTAGTAGTTAATCCTTGTTGAACATCACCAATTGTTTGATATGTAGGATGACTCTGCTTGAATTTTCAATCTCTTGGAAGATCCTTATCCTTTTTATCATAATATGTCGATTGAATAGTTCTTTTTCTTGAAAATGTGAAATATCTATCAAGTGTTTGAGAAATTGTAAAAAAGATATATTACTCTAGAGTCACTCAGTTCACTCCACTTTTAAGTCCTATTGGGTGAACAAATAGAAAGAGAAATATCCATTTGAGAATAAAAGCATAGAATCAAACAAGTTCATATTCAATAGAGAAAGAGAGAAGATTAATTTGAAAGATTATAAGCATTTATACTATTTCTCTCTCCTTATCCAGTCTTGCTAGAGTTACATGTAATAAAATACTTGTTCTTAAGTAACTAAGCCCATAATTTAGGTTCCATCTAATGAGATTAAGTAATGAAAGAAGGATAAGAGCTTAAATAGGCTTATTAGGTATTATACTAACCATCAGGAATTAATTAGCTTGTTACATAGTCTTAGTTAGAATTTTTTTTCTCTTTTTAAGCTAATGAAAATTTAGTTTTCTTTCTTTCTTTTTACATGAGGTTACAGAAAGGGTATTAAGAACATGAAAGATTTAGGAAAAATATATTTTTATGCTAAGTATTTTATCATATGAAATTGTATCCATGGGGAGATTTATGTGATATATTATGTCAAAACAACATTTTATAATCTCATATTTGAAAAAACAATGTCAATCTTAAATTAGGGTAACCTAATATATAACTTTATAGGGTTTTCTCAAAAAAAACTTTATAGGGTTAAATATTTGATGAATACTTATATTGATTACATAATTTCTTTATTTTATTAACAAACCTTTATGTAAAAATTTTTCAAGGGTATATGTTGCAAATTTGAGATAAGTATAATGGGATAATTCACATCTTTTTTGGCATCCAAATCAGGAAAATGAAAATTTTAGTCTTTATCAAGTTAAATATACAAAAGAGCTATTGAAACAATTTGGATTAAATCCACAAAAAATACTTATAAATATTAAAACTAAATTGAACAAAGATGAAATATATAAAATTATAGATGGTGAAGTCTATAAAGGTATGGCACATACTTTTATCTTATGAGTAAACACAACATTATGTTGAACATTTATTTTGTTCACGGTTTGAAGCATTACTTACATAATCACATATTTAGTTAAGACCATAGTGCAAGGAGGCTTGATATGAGTATCCAATAATTAAATTGAAGGAGTTGACTGAATATGGTTATTCAAAAGACCCAACATACCTTTTAATATAGGAAACATGATTGTCAATAATTTATACAAACAAGTAATGAATAATTATGTTTTTCATGTAAATAAAAATGATAATACTTATCTAAGCCTTGGTATTTTGATCGTCTGGAACTATTTCAAAGCGAGGTCGGTTCAGTGCTCGCAAGTTACATGAATGTCGAGCTTCAAATGTGGAATGGCTCGGCAGCAGCTATTGTATAGTACATGATATGATACTGAATAAGTGGAAAAGGGAGGAGGAAAAAAGGTGTGAGAATAGTGTCATAGCAGAGAGAAATAAGTAGACTAATATTAAAACAGTATGCAACATGGATACTATACCCACAAGGTGATTCCCAGCATCTATACATTCATTTGCTGGGCAAAGCAATGTTGAAACCCAGCATTAGGAAGCACTCCCGCTGGACCCTTGTATGTCCAACTCATGCTCAGCAACCATGATACAGGAATCTGCTTCTAGAGATGAGACTGAGCTTTTGTTCTTCAGCAATGCTTCCTTGGGCAATTTCAACATGTCTGTTGTGCACTGTACATCAGGATTTATGCCTACCTGATCTATATCGTGGAGTGCAGGCGATAGATACTTTGCTACTGTGACAAATAAGGCTGATCCATCCTGCAACTCTGTAACACTCTGCACAAATGGAACATTTCGAAGTTGAGTGTTTCAAGCTACAACTAGTGACCTAAGTGCAATGTCCAACCAAGATTAAGCGTTATCCTACACTAAGTTAAAGAAATAGCCTCCTCCTACTTTTGACTCTTCTTCAGTCTTTTACTTGACCTCATAAAGAAAATGAATTAACAGGAAAATGAAAACCTGAATTTTTCCTTTGCCAAATGTTTTGTGCCCAACAAGAATGGCACGGCCATTATCATGCAGAGCACCTGCTAAAATCTCACTTGCACTTGCACTTCCCTCATTAACCTGTTCAATATTGAAAAAAAAAGAAAAAGGATCAGAAATCATTTACTATGATGTCACAGAATCAAACATTTGGGAACTATAAGATCAAATGCAGAACAATGTACTTCTTCACGGTTAAGCTATGGGAAGTTATAAAACAGTTCACCATCAAGAAGAAATATTTTATGGTGAGGAGGTATGAAAAGCAGGCCATCTTGATTAAGGTAGTTATGGACATCTCGTGTTCAAAATAGATAAGAGCATGAGAACCAGATACATCACGAGGAAATTATGTAGTTTATCAGAAATTGTCCATGGGATTAGTTTAAAAGAACAAAAATCTAATACTACCACCTAACCTAATTTTCTCCTCTTTCAGCTGGTGCAGCCCATGAAATTAGATGGATCAATCTACATAGCCTCCTATCTAAATCTATTGCTCAAGACAGATGATGTGCCAAGAAATCACCAACTCTTTTGGTGAGCACAAGGAAGGTAACTAGTCTGCCAAAACTGACTTTCCTTTCAGCAGCTATTAAGAAGAATTACCATGATGTTACCCTAAAAAGGACATAAAAAAGGGCTCAAGTGTAGACAGGCTATTCTTACAAGCACAACAAGGGGGTCATGTGTGATGGCATGACCATTCATCATGTTAACAGGTAGCAATTGCCCGTCCCTGTCAATAGTGTTCACCAAAGTCTCATCACCATCCAGCCATATTTGCGCAACATCAAGTCCCACTTTTACCAGTCCCCCCTTCAGACCAAAAAAGAACTGAGCCATCAGAAAACTAAAACTTGAATGCCAAAAAATAAATTTTCCCATATAAAAATTAATAACAGAAGAAGTGTTTGTTAGATACTGCCACAGTAGTCACTGGTCTCCACTGGTGCAAAGATGAATAAATTAGGGGCTCACAGGGTTGTTTCGCAGATCCAATATGTAAGACTCTACACCCTTTGCTTCCATGTCATTTATCGCATTTGCCATATCAGCAGCAGCACTCTGCCAAAAGGAAAGGACTTTCTTAATGAAGCAACCAAGGGAAGAAAATTACCATTCATTAACAAGATAAATAACTTGCCAAGGAATTATGCTCAAATACTTGTTTGACCTAAATGTTCTCTGATCATTACCTGAGAGAAGGTTGACAACTTCACGTAACCTGTCTTAGCTATCTGCCCATTTGGAGTTCTATGAGGAATGATGGCACTTGATATTGGGGAAATCCTAATGTACTCACGTGGTAAGTTGACCTACATGAAGATGGAAGCTATGCTTATACCAATTCGCCAGAATTACTTTGAAGCTATCAAGTGTACTGAGCTGAGAATGAAGCTCCTCAATCACTCTAAACATGAAAATTATTAGGCCTTTCTATGATTAAGGAACAAACACATGCATCGCACAATTAATAGTAACCCATGCATTACGAAATGCATAAGACTAATACCTCTCTGAAACTTGAGTCACTTCCCCGATCGTTTCCCTAAACAAAATCACAAATGTTAGCTCTCCTCAATATATGCAATGTTCATAAACATTAAATCTTGTCCAATGCACTGCCAAATCAAAACGAATTTTATCATATTAAAAAATAAAGAGAAACATCTGTTTTACTTCAAAATCATTTTCTTAACCATTGAAACCAGGTACATAAACAATTTCGAAACATGTTAATTTGAACTATTTCTTCTGAAGGAACTTTTAACCATAAAAATTCAACAGTATCTTTTTCTGACAAAACCAGAGATAACTAATTTCTAGATTACCAAAGCTCTGTAAAGAACATGTAGTAGACAAGACAAACCGGATGCAAAGTCTCTACTAATACTCAAAAGTTAAGTGCTTCTGAATGGAGGGAAATAGGAGAATCTAATACAGAGGAATAAATAATTGAAGTAGCTCTATCATGCTTGAGAGAGAGGAAGAGAAGGAGAAACATAAGACAGTCAAAAATTAATATGGAAATTGGAGGTAACTTTTGCTTCATGTTTAACTTATGACTCAGAATGTTTGCAAAAGTGAAAGAAATGTTTTCCTTCATTTGCTTCTTGAAATGACCTATACACCTTACTTTATTTTGTACATTTAACAATTAATAGGCTACGATTTTATTTACACCTAATTCCTTCATATTCTTAACTTTAAAATTCTCTTCCTCCCAAATGCTTCCAATCCCTTGTCTTCATGCCTCACTCTCCTTCCATATTTTTCTCACAAATAGTTTCAGCTGCAGTTCATCATGCTGAACAAATATGATTAAGGTCCAAAATTTGCATGCAAAAAATTCTTATTAAGAACTGTAGAAACCAAATCAGTTAAAATCAGCATAATTAGATTACTTGTTAATGTAGATATATGATGAAATTGTGATGACCGGATGAGATGACAAATGGTAATGTCTGCATGGCCATTCCCCACAATGATAAATCAATAGAACATATCAGTCCTATATCCAAATACTACCAAGAGGAGAAAAATTTGACAGTTACACTGTGGAATTTGACAGTAACGGAGGTTCCAACACGACCTCTAAGCTTCTGCGCAGCACTTTCACTATCAACACCATCGAGTCTTTCACCTGATATCACATGGTTGAAGTGTTCAGAGTTAATTCTGTACTAGAATGGAATACCAAAGTACATAAAATAAGAAAAAGACTGCTTGATTGGTCATCAGAGACACTCCAGAGGTATAAAACTGACTTTTCACAGACACTTGCTATATATGTTAATAAGAGAGAAGGATCGACACCAAACAACTGAGATACAGCAGGTCAATATGCAGCAAAACTAAATACACTGATATTGTCTGCAAGTCCCATGAAACAAAAACAGAAGCAAAGACTATCCATGAACCACGCATTTTGACCTTAAGAATCAGAGATTCCGCCTAAAAATATTTATTAGCAGAACATAGAATATGAGGTCATCTCCACTTAAATCCATGTGACCTCAAAATTTCTTTCCTTAAATATTATTGTCATTATCTAATGCTGAACATGATGGTTTAAGTCCTATGTTGTCCACCAAATTACTGCAATAAAATAACAGATATCTTGTATGAGACCTTGATAAGGTTCCTTTTACTTTCACAATGATTGGATCATGATCAATGGTGCTTAATTGTATGTCATATATTGTTTACTTTAGCTCACTTGACTTGACTATTACATCATACAGAATGGACTTCCTGAGGTTGAAACCTTAGCTGAAATCAAAATTGCAGAACTCCTTAGCATTCATCAATGTAAGACTCAGAAATTTAAGACATATTTAAGAATCAGATGATCATGTAAACTCCCATGCCTTGTTTACTCATGATCGGATTGTGATTATATGTTCTATAAATGCTAAGTACTTCCTCTGGAAAATTAAATATTCTGTCCTTATACAAGTTGAGTTATTCCATTTGAGTATGTCCTTTACAAGTCTTTTCGCTGCCATACCTACCATGATAAAGACTGAAGAAAGTTGATGTCGGCCTCTAATAGAAAAGTACATTTACATAAGTAAATTACAATGATTAATGAAGTTAATAGAATGGATGTCATTGATTTCTTTTTAAGAGCATCAGCTTGGACTTGGCATTAAAATATGGAATGAAGTGAAAGAGAGCAACAAGGTTACCATTCAACTAAATCTGTAGAACCAATCAGCTCATTATTCGAAATGATATAACTGGTTGTATGAATTTATGATATGCATGTCCACTACCTCCACAGTTAAGTGGTTCAAACTATTTGAACTGTAACACATTTCATGGCTGCATGCATCATCTCTCATCAAGGTATTAGGTTCTCCTATCATAATAACCACTACAAAACAAGGAAAAAGAGATAAGGTGACGAGCAAATGCAATAATCTACGGACCATTAGCAATTTTGGTTCCATGGACTATAATATCAATCAGCAAGTGCAGAGCAACCTTGGGATAAACATAAGTAGTAGTTCCATAGGTATGATCAAGAGATTCATGATTTCATCATGCTTGATCAAATTAGAATATCAATTCAAGAAAGAAAAATATGTCAAGAAAATGCTAATGATATACCATTAATCTCAACTAGTTCGTCCCCCTCACGTATGCCAGCACGAGCAGCAGGACTACCATCCAAAGAAGACAAAACAACCTGGAGACAACAAAAATAGCATTTGACTAATGTAATAACAACATAAATCTGTTCATCTTTGGCGAAACTGCCTATATTAGGACATTACAAGAGAAAAACAAGAATGTATAGCTATATGAATAAAGTAACTACGTTAAAACTTTCTCCTCCAATAGTGCTCAAAATTTTTGTATTCATTTATGCTCTCTGATGTACCAAAAGAAAGAAATTGAGAAATGGAAAATAAAAGGAAAACAAAAGGCAACGCAAGCCAAAGAGTCCATAACTTGGAACTATTGAAATTAACAAGTCAAAGGATGAATCTGTTTGTGGTGGTTTTTGACCCTAATTGGAATTACAAAAATATAAGAGATGGACGTATAATTCCACGAGCATGTTCAGTAAGCAAAGCATGACTTGAATGAACAATGTAAGAACTTTAAGAAACCAAAGAAATCTTTTATTCATTTGACTAACCAAATGCCCTGTTTTTGGTTCCACATTTAAGAAAATGCCAACTCCTTGTAAATTCCCATCATTTCCAATTCTGAAACTTTGATATTCCTGTAAATTAAAGCCAATATGTTAAAAATTGCACAATGATCACATTGAACTCCCATGTAAATTACTCAAAAAGTAATATTATGTCCTGAAACCAAAAAATTCATTACAACCAAGAAAGTGAAAATAAACCATGGTCGGTTTATTATTGCATCTTAAGCAGGCTTTTCTTTTCACGTATTAATGGTATTGATTCCTGGCCAGAGTAATATGCACTTATTTGTTTTTTACCAACATCAAGAATACTTAATCTAAAATAAACATGGTTGTAGAAATACCTTAGGACTAATAATGCGAGTAAAGGGGTCCCCGAGAGTTGAAAGCATGCCACTGACTTTTGTGTACGCTGCTTCAGCTGAATTTAAGGGAAACATTTCAACCATCGTTTGCTGCAACTTTAAATCCCAATCTGCAATGCAAAATTAAGGAATTCGAGAAAAAGGAACGAGAAAAAGACAGACAACTAAGTCCCTCTAACAAGAAGATCAAGTACTGGTAGGCAAACTACAAGACCATGTTATACAGCAAAAGTGAGAGGAAAAACATAATTTCGTCTTCTTTTTTTCTTTCTTGGTATATCTATCATTGAGTTCTAGCTTACCAAAAGTTAAATGTTCAAAATAGCCAATTACCATGCAATTGTAACACTATACTTAAATTTTATGCCTATTTCTTTTCTACGCAAATGGTTAATCACTAAAGAGAACAAAGGTTAACTTAAAGGGAAGTAAATAAACCAGAAATGGGCAAGGAAGAACGTATACCAAACGAATACCTTGATGATTAAAAGTTGGGTCAATAAATGTTTCTCTAATCAAACCCCAAGCTTCAACCAGCGTTCTTTGAACTGTATTCACCTAACAAGAAACCTTATACTCACTCAGAACAACTAATCAACCATTCACCAAAAAAAATCACTAAAAAGAGAAAATCAATAAAAATTGGTCACCTCTCGAACGCGGGAAACTGGAAAAGCGACCGTTAGGGACTCCGCAAAGGCTGGAGAGTCGCAGCAAACCGACGCCAGAGCAGCGGCAGTAGCTGCAAAACCGACAATCCCTTTACCGAGTGACTTGATAAAACGGTAGTGGTCTGGCTGTTCCTGGGACTCTGTTTTAGCCACCGAGGACACAGTGACAGACAAACTGGATTTATGTCTCGCATAAGTTGCCGTGCGCAGTCTTGAGCCTGAAAATGGCAAGGGGAAGGGCGGTAACGAAGAGGGTTTGAAGGGCTTAGCGGGAAAGACTGGGGAGACATCAAAAGCTGGAGACAGAAGCTCCATGTGCTGTGACTTGCGAGAGGAAATGCAGCTCGAGAATGGCTCGGAAAAAGTTGTCCGACATGTACGTTAATATGAATTAACTATTGCGTACAGAGTCATTAACCAAAGGGGTCCACAAGAATCTAAGCTTACATGTTCTTACATGTGGTCATGGGATCTCTTGCGTAGCTGCTTTGGACTTGGCTGCTTTGAGAATCAATCAATCGAGTAGTGCTA
Source organism: Erythroxylum plowmanianum (assembly GCA_025531925.1). Lineage (NCBI taxonomy): Eukaryota > Viridiplantae > Streptophyta > Magnoliopsida > Malpighiales > Erythroxylaceae > Erythroxylum > Erythroxylum plowmanianum. The sequence continues at coordinate 4,042,830 of JANVCQ010000007.1, forward strand.
CTACACGTGTTTGGAGTTTACCCAATCAACCTCTTACGTCTCTCCAAATGTTTAGAAAGCAATCCTACCTGCAATTTCATATAATGAGATGGATAAATTAAGGTTGAATTGAGTACAGTGAGCATGAATGTCTCACGTTTAATTCATCTTCAACACAGCTGTTCCATTAAGATGTGTTGGCACGACCTGTTAACTGATATTATTGCCCAAAAATATTGGATTTTTATTCTTGGGAATTGAGAAATTTGTTTGGCCAGCACTTTATCTTTTATGAGCTGACCCGGTGCGAGCGGGGATTAGTCTAAGAGTGGATGATTTAAAGGAGCCTGCCTATAATTGTTGGGATCCTCTTAGAACACCTCGTGGGCTAACAAAAAAAAAAGAGTTAATTGTTTTCAAAATAGAAAAACACTTTAAACCTACCCCACAACCTTGGCCAATCTTTATGTAACATATGTACTCTAGGTGTAATAAAAGTTCATAGTATTGAATTCAAAATTAACAGTGAATATTCTTATCATTTTATCATGGAATTAAAGCCTCAGACATGAGACCCACTAGGTTCTTTCTGTCGGAAACAGGAAGAAGGAAAAGAGGAGATAGAGAACTAAGAGGTTGAGAGTAATGTTATGCCTATTGTATTGAGATTAATACCAAATTTGGTTTTGGTATAGTATTGCACTGATACAAGTCAAAGAAAAATGATAAATTTTAATATTCAATTTCTTATCAAAATTTAATTTTTATTTTAATGTTTGTCAATGTTTTAAGCCTATAATGAAGACGTTGTAAGTTACAAAATAAAACAAGATACAATGACAACGTTGGACTAGAAGAGAGCCATCTTCTTGATATGACAACATTGTAATTATTGTTTTTATAGAGCTGAAGCATACTAAGTGAATAAAAGAGAAGAAAAATTGCCGTAGAATACCATTACATTTATTGACAGCAATATAGCTCATTATATAACACTAAAATATATTAGAAAATCTAATTTATTTGCTTGCTATCACAATAATATCTCTAAATTGATTCCTAAAATCAAGTACTAAATATCATAATCAAATCTGCCTAAGACCTATTCTTTGATCATTTATTTCTTAAGAATCTACAAGCCTAAGGGATTTTCCAGCAAACTCCTCAATATTCTACAAGCGCACGAGTCGTAGCATGATATATAAGGTGTTGATCCCACGAGGAATTAGTAAACTAACCGAATCCTAATTTTTCTAAGGCCTAAAAGTGTAATTAAAATGAAAATAAAGATAAACAGATAATTAAACAATCGAGTAGTGGTTAAATGAACATAAAATTATGAAATTAACATAAATAAATCAAAATAGAGCACAACCACATAACAATTGAGATATCGCAAGAAGACAAGATCTAAAAATTATGAAAAGATGGGATTAATCTATCATCAATTTTTTACCTTAATCACTTTTTATGTAATTTGTATCAATCCTAGTATTTCAAAGGTTGATTACTCTCCCTCAATATCTAATCAATTAACCCTAATTAGTAATTCCTATTTGATTCTGAAACTCTGATATTGCAATCTCTTGATTAACAAAAACAACTCGAGTTCTAGTTAGTTCTTAAGCAATCTAATAAACAATTGAGTCCTCACATAAGATATTTCTTCATATGATTATTGATTTGATAATTGCAGGACTTATTAGGTTGTTAACTCTCGTTACCTAACCTAATAGGATTACTATCGACTCACTCTCTCAATTTATTGTCGACGTATATGCAAACACAAATATCACAATACTAATTTCATTAACATAAAAAACAAATAGGTCACAAAATGATTCAAGATTCAATCCCAAAATAAAACTATAACATCATTAATAACATGTTCAACATTCTCAAACCCAAGTCATACATCAAGATGAAGTAAATAAACAAGAGAAAGTATAAAAGAACTTGAAATGGCTGGGATGGAGTGTCTGGACAATAGTTGTAGATGCTCCTCTTCGCTTCTCTCCTTCTTCTCTCTTCCTTGTGTTCTTTCCTAAAGTGGAAAAATGGAGGCTCTCTTTCTAGGTCATTTCTCTTGTCTTATATAGTCCTTTACTAGTTGGGGTAAAAACTAGGTTTTACTGGGGTCCAAAAGTCCGAAATAACCCATGAGAAATTAAGTTCGAGAAGCCGGTCCGTGTTTATACTTGCACAGGCCTTTACCGTGGCTCCCTAGGCCATGATCGTGGCCCTGGGCCCTCCGTCGAGCTTCCTCCAAATCTTTTCCGTTTTTCGATATTTGATCTCAAACGCTAACAAATATATTAAAACACCTCAAACACACAAAATTAAAGCTCAATAGTATGCTCTAACTCACATAACACTTAAAGGACAAATATCTAACCAACTTACACAATTCTAAACCAAAAAGTGCATGAATCGATTAATTAACAACCATAAACATACTAAAATGTCTACTAAAACATCATGCAACCTACAACTATCAACATCCCTATACTTGAACTTTTGCTTGTCCTCAAACAAAAACAAAACAAACATAGCACAAACACGCCAAACAACAACACACATATGTAATAATGGTACAATAACATTGAACTTCACAAAACAAATATAACTATAAACACAATCGCTCAAGTTGTTTTAACTTATTAACTTAAGAAATTTGTGTCTAAGTACTTTAGACTAAATATACATACTAATCAAAAATTAATGTCAAATTCATACACTCTTATCACACACACACACACACACTGATAATTAGTTAGTCAATCAAAATTGCTATCTTTAAGTTGTTTTTCATGAGAAGTCATGCTATTCACAAAGATCGGTAGGATTTATTAAACAATGAACTATTTTTGTTAATTTTCATTAATATGAGCCTAATCTTTTGACACGAAGGCAAACATTTGTGATGAATATCCTCTAGTTACTTAACTAAGTCATGTTTTTATTAAGCAACTTGGTTGGAATGTCATTATAGCCTTTTGATGCGAAGGCAAATATTTGTGATGAATGTCCCTCGGTTATGCTATATCACATTTTCAACTAGCTACTAACTCTATTCATAACTCAATTTGTTTCAAAAAAGGCTAGCCGAATAGTTATTCATTAAACAAAACACACAATTTTTTAAATATATTTTCTTCCCTACCTCATTTATTTAGCTAATCATTCTCATGAAAAGATATTAATGATGTTACTTATTCAATTGACCTAAAAGTATAAATGATTGTGTCAATTCCTAGGGTGAACAAACTAACATCATATCCTAATTAGCATGCATATTTAACCAAAGTAATCTTAGATACTAATTTCACCATCTAATAAATCTTAACAACCTAAAAGACCATGCTCAAAGATAAATTGATTCCATTAAGTTTTAGCCAATAGCACATTCAAACGAGTCAGATTATGTAAACCTAAATAAACAGATAATTTGAAAAATTCATACTCAAAATTAAAACATATAATGCACATGATGCAATGCTCCTCACACTTGGACAACACATTGTCCTCAATGTGAGAAGGACAAATAACATACAAGGTGGGAATCAAAATAAAATAATATGAAAACATATGAACAAAATTAAGATAGAAATGAAAAGATAAGGGTTAGAGCATAAAGACCCATCATGGCGATTAAGGTGGTGATGTCATTGGAGTTTGAAACCAACTGTGCTTAAAGCCTAAGATTGCTGCCCTTACTTAAATTTTTTTTGAAAAGAATAAGAGAGTTAGCAATCCAAATCATTCCACATCATCAAAAACTTGTTTTTATAATTTAAAACAAACCTAACTACATAACAATTTCAATCTAACTATCAAACATGCGAAGTTATGGTCATTAGCTTGACTTTGCATCCTTCGAAACTTAGCCGAGATCAATTATGAGTGGCTTGCTTCCACCCTTATTGCCTAATTTTAGCTCTGTAACATGTATATGCTACATGTTGGAAGATAATCAAAATGGCAACATTGATAAAATTAAGCAAACTAATTAAGTTCAATAATGTCCTTTCTACTAACAAATTGTCAATCAAATAGGGAATAATAAAACTCCCTGAATCTTTTATTTAATCCAGCAGTTTTTCTTGTAAGAAGGCGAGTTGTTCTTGTTCTTCCTCAATCATTCCTGTCTCCTCTTCTTCTTTCATTTCATGAATAGAGACTTTCGTATCTTCTTCAACCTTTATGTCATGTATCCTCTGTTCTTCATTTTCTTCTTCTTTAGCTTTTAGAACAAAAACTTCCTTGTATACTTCAAACTCAATCTTTGATGTCTTCTATTCTTCTTCCTCTCGCTTCTTTGAAGATTCAACTTCATCAATTCTCATGAATGAGCTACCCTCTTTTGGATTCTTTAATACCCTATTCATGTTGAATTTCACTTATTCATCTCCAATCTAAAGGATGAGGTTGTCTTCATAGACATCTACTAAAGCTTTTCCGATGGTCAAAATTGATATACCAAGAATTAATAGACATTTTTTTTAATCATCTTCAAAATATAACACGACAAAATTCACAGGAATGATAAACTTGTCCACGTTTACAAGTACATCCTCCACCACGTCAAATGGTGTCTTTATCAACTAATCCGTCAACTGAATATACATAGATGTTGGTTTCACATCTCTTAGCCCTAACTTCTTAAAATTTAATAAAGGAATAAGGTTTATACTTATGCCTAAGTCACATAAACATTTTGAAATCTAAAAGTTGCCAAGTACACAGGGTGTTCTAAATCTCCCTAGATCTATCAATTGTGAGGGCATATGGTTGTTAATTAAGAAGCTGGAGGTTTCCTTTATGACTACAGTGTGATTATCATCCCAAGTCTGCTTGACAGATAATATATCTTTAAGGAACTTCACATACTTGGGCCTGCGTTTTAACACTTCCACAAAAGATAAATAAATTTTCCATTTCTTTAGCTTTTCCATGAGCTTTGTGAATGGTGCAATTCGGTCTTTTGAAGTCTTTGCAGAAATGGTAATTTCAGTGGACAAGGTGGAGGAGGAAAGTATGGAGGGTCCTCATTCTTTTTCTTCTTCTCTTAATCTTGTACAAAATGGGTCTTAGCTTGTCTTTCCACCAACTCTTCTAACTCTTTCCCACTCTTAAGTGTGATAGCCTTACATTTCTCTCTTAGGTTTACTTCCATGTTGTTCAGAAAGTTTTCCACACTTCTTTTACAAAATTCCCTATAAATTTGACTCATTTGAACCTCTAGGTTATGAATAAAAGAGGCATGATCTTTCGTTGCTTAAATTTCCCTTCCAATCTCTTCTGGGTCTGTTCCATGTTCATGAGCTTATCCATGATCTTGTCAAATTTAGAAGCCCATGAACTGAACTCATCTTTTGAAATCCTGACAAGCCTTGAATTCCCATTTGAGTTATTGTATTGTTAGACCAAAAGAAATCTGAGTGGTTTTGCCATCCTGGAATGTAAGCGTTCCAATAAGGATGGTTACTTCCCCGACCAAATTATGCCTCATTGAAGTTTACAAAGATCCTTTGCTCCCTACGATATATTTCCTTCATCATCATTCTTCCTATCTCTTCTTGGCATTTAACTTTTTGGATTCCTCATAGTTTCCTTGTGAAATCCAATTCGATGTGTCTTCAACTTTGCACCCAAACTTCCTTCTCTTATGTTTTGTTTATTTCTTATGATTAGGTACCACAATCACAAGAAAGGGAAATAATTCATTAAACAAAAGAATTCAAAAAAGTCTAAACTAGTTCCTAGATAACGATGCCAAAAACTTGTTAAGCAAGTTTTAATCTTATAAAACCCATAATATTCTACAAATGCACGAGTCGTTGTGTAATATATGGGTGTCAATCCCATGAGAAATTAGTGAACTAATCAAATCCTAAATTTTCTAAGGCCTAAAAGTGTAATTAAAATAAAAATAAAGATAAACAAAAAATTAAACAATCAAGTAGGGGTTGAATGAAAATAAAATTTTGAAATTAACATTTGAAAAAATGGACCACTACTAGTTAACAATTGAGATATCTCAACAAGACAAGATCAAAGAATTATGAGGAGATCGTATTTATCTGTCATCATTTTGCTACCCTAATCACTTTCGATCTAATTTGTATCAGTCCTAGAATTTTGAAGGGTTGATTACTCTCTCTTAAGATCTAATCAATTAACTCTAATTAATAATCCCTAATTAATTCTAAAATTATGTTTTTTCAATCTCTCGATTAACAAAAACAGCCCACGTTCCAATTAGTTCTTAAGTAATCTAATAGACAATTGGGTCCTCACACAAGATCTCTCTTCGTATGATCGTCGATATGATAATAACGTGACTTATTATGTTGTTAACTCTTGTTACCTATCCTAATCTAATTATTATCAACTCACTCTCTTGATTTATTGTCGACATATATCCAAACACAAATATCACAATACCTAAAAAATTTCATTAACATCAAAAGCAAATAGGTCACAAAATGATTCAAGATTGAGTCGCAAAATGAAATTTGAACATCATTAACAATATGTTCAACATTTTCCAATCCAAATCATACATCAAGATGAAGTAAATAAATAAAAGAAAGTAGAAAAGAACTTGAAATGGATGGGTTGGAGTGGTTGGTCAGCAGCTGTAGATGCTCCGCTTCCCTTCTCTCCTTCTTCTTTCTTCCTTGTGTTCTTTCTCGAAGTGGAAAAATGGAGGCTCTCTTTCTAGTTCATTTCTCTTGTCTTATATAGTTTTTTAAGTTCTGGAGGTCGGTTAGTGTTTGTCCTCGGGGGGCACAGTTGTGGCCTACTAAAATGGTCTCTATCATGATCATAGCCTTGGGTCCTCTGCTAGGCTTCCTCCAAATCTTCTCTGTTCTTTAATATCTAATCTCAAACACTAACAAACATATCAAAGCACTTTAAATATACAAAATTAAAGCTCAATAGCTTGCTTTAACCCACATAACACTAAAAACATGAATATCTAACCAGCTAACACAATTCTAAACCTAAACATGCATGAATCAATTAATTAACAACTAAAAAAAACTAAAATGCCTACTAAAAAACATTATGCAACCTACAATTATAAGAGATAGAGCATTGTGGGAGGGGGGTTAAACTATTTTTTTTACAAAATGGTCTTTCAACTTTTTGATGTTACGGTATTAGTTGGTCTAAGAATAGTTATTGAGTAAGATTTAATCTATTTAAAACCCTCAAAATACCGTAAGCACATAGGTCGTGAGTGTAGTATAAGAGATGTTGATCCCTTGAGGAGTTGGTGAACTACTCGAATTCTAAGTTATCTAAGGCCTAAAAGAAAATTAAATGAAAATAAAAATCAAACAAAAAATAAACAATCGAATATGGAACGATTGAAATTGAAGTTGTAAAATTAAAGCAAAGAAATCAAAATTGAGCAACACCAAATTGACAGTGGAAATCACATAATAACAGTTTTAAAATTATGAAAGAGGGGACTTTTCCTATGATCAATGCTAATCTAGTCATTTATGTGTTATTGTGGTGTCGATTCTACACTATTGTAGAGTGAATTACTCTCTCTCGAGTTATAATCATTGAACCCTAAATCATGAACCCTAATTGAATTATGAAATTTTCAATCTCTTAAATAACAAAAGACCCATAATTCTAGTTAGATCTAAAGTCCTCTAATAAATAATCGGGTCTCACACGGGATCTATCTTTATATAATAACTGACTAGATTGATTGCATGGTCAATTAGATTGCTTAACTCTCATTGACCTGATCTAATCATTTTTATCCAATTCACCCTCTCAATTTATTACCGAAATATGTAAATATCACAATCAATCACAAACCCAATCACAACATTAGATCAAGGTCAAATCCTAAAGGAAAGTTAAAACATCTTAATCAAACTCAAATCCATACATATATTCATATTCATCTTTGTATTCAAAGAAAATAACAAAAAGATGAAAAAAATACACGATAGAAAGGGGATCTAGACACCTCGGGACACTACAAGAAAAGAAGTCCTTTTGCGACGTTTTAAAAACGTTGCAAAAGATGATAAAATGTTGTAGAAGATAATTTGCGACGTTTGAAAAAACGTCACTAAAAACGTTGTGGTATGTGGTGTAGGCAAAAGGTATCCGCTACGTTTCTCGAAAAATGTCGCAGAAGACTCCAACATTCCGCGACGTTTTATAAAACGTCACTAAAAGCATAAACAATCTGCAACGTTTTAGAAAAACATTGCTGATTGTTATAGTTTCTGCGACGTTTTTTAACGTCGCGGAATAGGTAACAATCTGCGACGTTTATTTGTGAAACGTCGCAGATTGAAAGTAATTTATAATTTTTCCTTTTTCATTTATCTAAAAATAATTTTAATTTAACAATTTTAATTATTTCCTTTTTTTATTATTCCAATAATAATTTTAATTTAATAATTAGCTTTCTGTTATTTTGTTTAAATTATCCGAAAATAATTGTAATTTAATTATTTTCTATTTTAATAGTTATATTTAAATAAAATTTTTTAAATCTTATTTATTTAATAACTATTCAATATTATTTATAAATTTTATTTATTTAATAACTATTTAATAATTCATGTATAATAAGAATTTAATACGTACAGACAATATATTATTTAATTGCAATTCCCAAACATGTCATAAAACACTAATTAATATAAACAATAAATCAAAAGTGTTTAATATATCAATATGAGTACATATCTAATCTAAGAGAATATTATGTGTAGCACATAAAAGTTCCAAGACCTTTTTTTGTTGTTCGACTTCGGTAGTTAATCGATCTTGCATTTCTTCAACTTTTTTATTCAATTCATCGACTTGAGACTACAACCCCTGATTAACCCTCTTCGACTCCTCCAATTTTTCTCGAAGTCTATTTCTTGTCGAAGTCTTTCCTTGTGGTCAAGGCTCAATTCTCATGCCAACAACGTAATCTGATCTAGTGCCCAAGACTTTGTCGCATACTTCATCCACTGTCATCGGATGACCTAGTTCTATTGAATGTTTCAATTCGTGACACATTAATTCCTGAAAAACCAAAAATCAATTACATACACAGTCTTATTTAAGAAATATTTGTAAATGAACTATATACTCACCCATTTTTTTCTGCATTCGGTAGTTGTCCATTGACCTTTTCTTTCATCATAATGAGTGTGATACTATAGTTTAATCCGGTCACACTCTTCTCCATCTCTGTCACTTTGTTGTATAGAAATATGTTACTAGTAATATTCATTATAAAATTTGAAATTTCAATTAAAGAAAAATATAATAACTCACAATTTCATGTCGTATCGCTACAAAGGCCTTGGAGTCGGAGTTTGGTCGACATTTGACCTGACTCCTAGCCAATTTGGCTTTTTGACTTTTTTCCTAATCGTACATGTAACAAAATCTATTATAAAAAAATCTATAAATCACAATTCATAAATTCTAAAATATTATCAGTTGTCAAAAAAGTTGAGAAATTATGTTTTTTTATGAAATAAACTAACCTTTGTAGCTGCTTGCTCCCAATATTCGCATAAATCCATCCACTCCGCTACTGTGACATTATGCGGCTTATCATCTTTTCCGTGCTTGGTAAAATGTCTTTTTAAATGAAATCTTTGATCTTTAGATCTTAAAGCAAGAAATTTCTTCACAGCAGCATGTACTTCATTGTCAGTCCTCATTCCCTTGACTTCCAACTTTTGCTATAAAAAATTATAAATTATTAGTTAGAGCTTTAGGCATATGGAAAACATGTACAAATTAGATAGTTTTATAATACTTACGTCTAATTTATCAAATGCAATGTCCAACTCCTCATTAGTAATTTTTTTCCATTTTGTTCTTTTAGGTAAGGAAGTTCGGGATACCACACCAATCTCACTCGATAATTTGGCAGACTGTACTGAGTTGGTTGATCGTCCTTCAGCAGGGGAGATCTCTATCTCCAATCTCTTACCTAACGCCTTATTAATCTTCACCAATCCGTGTCCTTTTGTGACACCTCTTGTCTTTTTCGGATCAGTCGTGGATCCTAAAATAGCAAAGGAATATTTTACAGTTAGCATATAACATACCCTTAATTAGTTTGATAAACAAAATAATTAAACTTAATAAATTTCACCAATGTGATATAAAAGATCATACCTTCAGTGCTTGCAGAGCTAGGACTGACAGTGGGAAGAATAGTGTCATTTAGTAGTGTTTGATTATTAGAAGCTGGAGGCATCTCTTGAGAAGTTGATGAACTATTGATATTGCGTCGCATATTCAAAAGTTGTTCATACGTATCTTTAGGATGCATAATAGGCACATATGTAACATCTTTTGGTGTTGGAGTAGGCTCACAACGTGCAGGTGTGTGATCTTCTGGCTGTGTACGAGCAGATGACTCATTAGCTCCACTTCCAAGAAGTTTATGGTACCGCGACTGCAGTTGTGTCGGTACTAAGCTGCTTGGTGCAACCTTCTTATTCTTCTTTGGTAGACCAGGTCCCATGTGAATCACCTACGTTCATATCAACATTAGATTTCAAATTAATATTCATCAACCATATTTACAGACTGCAATGTATACCAGAAGCAACATTATTCCCTATAATAACAACATCATCAATGCATACCAGAAGCAAGAATATCTATTCTGACAAATTCTACCATTAACATGTCACCCAATCAACATCACCATATATATACCAGAAGCAATGTATACCAAAAGCAACATTATTCCCTATAATAACAACGTCATCAATGTATACCAGAAGCAAGAATATTTGTTCTGACAAATTCTACCATTAACATGTCACCTAATCAACATCACCATATATATACTAGAAGCAATGTATACCAGAAGCAATGACCCAAATATTTAATTTTGTTGGCTTCAAAACTACATTTGTTGACTGCATATTGTCTGATGAAAACCTTAAATGCATTTTGGAAAAGGAATCAGACACCATTCCTCTTTCCACTATTTAGTCCTCTGAAAAACTAAAAACAAAACATTATAGAGATCAAAGCAATTAGTTTAAGGTTGGAGATAAGAGTTCTAGATTTTTCTTTAATCCCATTCTCAGTAGTTCTTTAACAACTAACAATTAAGAAGTCTCCAGGGAACAATTAAAGCTTAAAGAACTAGCTCTTAATCATTTCAATCATCTTCTGGGCACTTCCAACATTACTTGCTCATTTCTTCAGGAGCTACGAGAGTTCATTCCAAAGGTTATTTCTCATCAGTTCAAAATATTTTTGAGACCCAATGATAACATATAGATTGGTTCAAAAATTGACCAATGTCTGCGGTTGCAGGTGGGTTAGTAATAAGATAATGAAAACGATAGTCATAATATAATAAGAAAACACAGCTAATTAATTCAATTTTTAAAGGGTAAATGAAGATACTTTGTTTAATCTTTTCAGCTACAAAAAAATATCAATTCAGTACAGACATGCCTTATTTCATTCTTTTGGTTTTCAATATTCCTTTGTTACAACATGGGAGAGTCAAATCAGTTAAAATCTTGATTAGTGGAAGACATTTAGATGAAGCTTAAAAAAGGGAGAATCTCTTCAAGAATGCTTGTGAGGTAGGACGGGGTAGATTGGGACAGCCCCACCTTGTAGAGAAACTCCAAATTTGAAAGCAATTGCTAAAGCAACAACAGATGAAAATGGAGTGAACATAGGATTAATCATTGTAACCATATGAAAGCCAATGCTACTTTTCATGATAGGCTTAGCCGATTGCATTGGTGATTTTAAGTTTGTAATTTGCTCTTGAAAAGCTATATGATGAATATGATTTGGTCTAACACTTCACTGTACTTTGAGATTTTGGATTCTGGGATTAAGTCTAAATAAATCCCCCATACAAGGCGTACAAGAACAAGAAGACAAAAGGAGTTGTTATTGGAAGCCTATACAAAGATATTATATATGGATTCTTATTTCTCCTAAATTCATCCAATTATCAATTTGGTTAAAGGCAAAATACACAGAGACCTACACAAGACATGTTTCAGGAAGTAAGAGACTCATTTATGATTCTATTTAAAAGGCAGCATGGATGTGTAATATATTCCTCTTTAGGTAAGATTTAGATATAACCAGGTTGAGCTCTATAAGAAAAGACCATTTGATCAAAATGCTTATCATTCATTCAGAACCCTAACAGCTCACTAGATGAGGCACAAGAGGCTGGCTCAGGTTTCCCAACTGCTTTGTAAAGCACACTAAGAGCATTACAGACGAGGAAACTCATACTGATCTGCATTTCTTAAGCATTATAACTCAATATAAGGAATTAACTGTTTTAAGGTTTTTAAAAAGAACTTGCTACCCTCGAAACATAAATTATTTCAACTAAATTCTTGTCGCAACATCCTTTACATGTGTTCATCAAAGATACTTGCCCATACATCAAAATCTTACCTGCATTCCCTCATTACTCCAA
>JANVCQ010000007.1:4063596-4076960 GCA_025531925.1 Erythroxylum plowmanianum
CAGAAGTAGAGCATAAACACATAATTCCACTGAAGAGCATCAAAATGCAGTTCCTAACAGAAAATATTAGAAAGTGACTGTCAAAAAGGTTCCACACACGGCTCACAAGAAACTAAAGCTATAGGCAAATTAAATCTTATCATTTCATTAAAAATCCAACAGAAATTCAGTCAAATGCGGTATCTCAGAAACACACTCATTGAGATTGGATTCAACTAAATCTCACAGAAAATTCAAGATAACCCCAAAAACAAACGAAGGGAGAAAACCCGGATGGAGAAAGATTGAAGCTTACCTTTAGGTGTTAGGACAGTGATGAGATGAAGTAGAAACTAAGCCAAACAGAGAAGACTGTTCAGCTCTTGCTGATTCTTCACGCTGCGTTGGAGTAGTGAAAAGAGGAGTTGATTTTGAAGAAAGAACTGTATAAATGGGAAGATTTGGATGAAATTTGGACTAAATTTGGGCAACATTCAACACCAACTTCCTTGATTAGAGAAAATGGGTATGGAGACGAGAGGAAGTTTTGGTCGTGAGAAGCGTATAACAGAGAGAGTAGTGGGCGGGCGCAGTACTTTTTAAGAAAACTGAGAGCCAAAACATTTTAAGTAACCTTTACGCGACGTTTTCTTCGAAAAAATGTTGCTTCTTTTTATTTTGTCACGTTTTATTGATAAAACATCACACAAAGTATTATAAATCTACGAAGAAAACGTCGCATAACGTTGCAAAAAATTACAATTTTTTGTGATGTTTTTTAAACATCACAAAAAATGCTAATAATTTGTGACATTTTATTAATAAAACGTCGCGAATTGTATATATTTTTTGTAGTGGGAGAGCAACAACCATGAAGACCTACTTCTTTTTCCTCTTCTTTCTCTTCTTAGTCTCTTCTTTCTCTCTTGTTGAAGCTTTCCCAAGACGGTAGAAATAAAGGCTCACTTTACGGTTACATCTCTTTCTTTTATATAGTTTTTCCAATTAAGGTAACCCTGTGGTCTTTTTCAAATCCTAAAGGTTTGAACAGTCCCTCAAAAACTTAAAACAGAAAGCATCCTCAAGTTTGTCCGCGCGCAGGCCATGATCATGGCTCCTTGCACCTGCTTTTATCATGATCATGGCTTGCTGGCCACGAACATGGCCCTGGGGTAGCTCCCTAGTTTTCTTCGAATCTTCTCCATTTTCCACTCTTTGCCCTGAAACATTAGCAAACTCATCAAGGCACCTCAAATATGTAAAATTGAAGCTCAAAAGCATGCTTTAACCCAGAAAACGCTTAAAACATAGATATCTACTAACCAATACAATTCTAACCTAAAATTATAAATGAATGTGATAAATTCTTAGGGTGAATAAACTAACATCGTATCTTAATTAACCTGCATATTTAGCCAAAGTAACCTAGGTTACTAATTTTACAAGCTAATAAATCTTCCCAACCTAAAAGACTATGGTCAAATTTAAACTAATTTTGTTAACTCCTAGCCATTTACACATTCACATAAATCACATAATGCACCCTAAAACAAACTAACATGCAAAATTCACATTCAAAATAAAAGCATACAATACACATCCCTCCTCACACTTGAACAACACATTGTCTTTAATGTAAGAAGAACAAATAACAACACATAAGGTGTGAATATAAACATATAAAGTAAAGCTAAACATAAGAACAAAATAAAGATAGAAATGAAAAGATAAGAGTTAAGAGCACATAATCGTCATAGTAAAGGAGGTGGTGATGGTGATAGTGTTGACACCAAATCCACTTGATGCCCGAGATTGCTGTCCTATCTTTTAATTGCTTAAAGAGAGTAAGATAATTAGTAATCCCAAATCATTCCAAATCATTAAAATTTTATTTTTTAAAAAATTCAAAACAAATCTAACTACACACAAAAATTTAAATCTAACTACTAAACATGCTAAGTTATGGTTATTAGCTTGACCTTCATCCTTTACAACTTAGCTAGGATCAATTATAAGTGGTTTGCTTCCACCCATGATGCCCAATTTTAATTTGTGGCATCCAAGTAAGCCGCAAATTGTAAATGATCAGAAGGACAATATTGATAAAGTTGAAAAAACCAATTAATTTCAGTAATGTCCTTTTCACTAACAAATTGTTAATAAAATAGGGAATGACGAAACTCCCTAAATCTTCCATCAAATCCAATAGTTTTCCTTGTATGAAGGTGATCTTTTCTTGTTCTTCTTCATGTCATCCTCATCTCTTCTTCAGCTTCTACTTCATGAATAGTGTAGTACCCCACTCTCGCAAGACACGTACTCAACATCTTGAGTGATGTCCGAATGCGAATCCCACAAAAGTGGCGTGCTAGTAGCAGACAATCAGACAAACCTTCGTACAATTTTTTTTTGTTTAATTTATCATATGCATATGAGGAAAACAATAATCACATTTGGGCCTATACTCTTATTTTATAGAACTCGAAATCACAATTATTATTACACTTTGATCAATCTCTTTTGCAAAACATTCCCAAATTTCGGAAGTTAATACATACAAAAACAAATTCAAATACACATGATACAGTAATTGCAGAAGACTCAATTTGATACAAAAATAAGAAAATACAAATGCATACTCAAACTGATCCCGACCTTTACCTCTTAATTGAATGCAGTGACTATACTCCCGTTTGCTTAACAGATATAAAAATAAGAAAATACAAATGCATATGCAAATTGATCCCGACCTCTACTTCTTAATTGAATGCAGTGACTATACTCTCGTTTGCCTAACAAGGTAATTCTTCTGAGCCTGTAAAATATTGCAAATTTTAGGTGAGTTTTCCGAACTCAATGAGTGACCATCCTTGATGGCTCACTCAATCACAAAACACATACAAATCATGCAATTACTTAATTCACATCATTTCAATCATAATCAAATAGCATCACATATCATTTTGATCACTTATTTCCCAATTTACATTCAGAGTAGTCACACAGTTCATTTTGTTCATTTGAAACATACATATCAATTTTATATACAATGTACATGAGATTCACTTTCATTTATTACTTTGTTGTGACCGAGTGCCTATAATTAATTTTTCGATTGCCCACTTATGGGATATGAGCTCCAAAAAATGGACTCATTTTGTTCATGGTGTAAACTTTGGTTTCACCATTTCGTACCCATGGGACCCCTCGAGCTATTTGTTGTGTATTGCATCTTTGGAATTATCAATTATGATGCAGTTGAGTGTTTGCTCAATGGTTAAATTCTATGTTATGTGTTATGCGTTAACTTGTTTAATCATGATTTTCTAAGCTAATTTGGAAATGTTCGAATTGTTGGATATATATATATACATATGCATGAATTTGTGGAAATTTTCTGATGGCTAAATATATTAGCTACTGAGCTGTATAGCTCAATCCATCATTTTCCCTCCTTAGGTGCAGAACTTGACAGTTGATCCTTGCAAGGCATTGGGAAGTCCAGGATAGTTAGAGACTTTTGTACTAAGTTAGTGAACACTTTGGAATAGCTCATTAGACATATCAATATTAAGCATCCTTATGTATTTTGTTTTAAGCTTTGATGTGTATGATGATATGTATTTGCTCAAACTCTTTGAATTAGTAAGGAAATGAAGAATTGAAGTTCCTTTTGTGTATGATTATGTTTGTTTGGTGGGTGAGATGGATGGTTAGAATTTTTATGGATGAATGTATGTGTGTATACTGTTTAGTATTGGTTGTTGAATGTTGGGAGTACGGGTTTCGGAATTTGGGAGTTTGCTACGGCGAAGCCAGCCTTTCACCGCGGCACATTTGTCCCGAAGGGTGAGGAGTGCTCGCTTCGCTGCGACGAACTTCTCTTTCCAGGAGTTTGCCGCGGCGAGCCACTTTTTCATGCTGCCAATCCTTCGAATTTAAATTCGTTCGACCCTCCGTTCTCGTGAACCTTACGTGATGACCTCAAACAGTCACCTCGAGATAGGAAACAAGACCCGGGCCTAACATTTAGTATCAGAGCGATAATTGGACTCCGAAAATGGGGTCTAACAGATAGACCAAGATGCAAATCTGACATGGCCAAGGCATCTATTTGTTTCCATTTGACGTCATCTTTGAAATCTGCTTAGTATGTAATAAGACTGTAGTACATAAGGAAAGTTTCCAAGAAAGGCTAGAGGGGTCACAAATGGTCTCACTTAAAACTTAATCTCCTTAGATAGAGCTTTTTTTAGACATGCACTCAATCACCTCAAATACCAACAAAAAATACCCAAAAAATGACAATACGAACCTGAGATAGAACCACCCTTAACCTATAAAAACACTAAAGAAAGACTTGTTTTCTGATGTGGAAGATCATACTATGTTACAACCACAAGGCATACGCAAACTGTAGCCTCTTGTCCCAAAAAGGTGGAATCAGCCACCCCAGCTGCCCCCACAGCCGGACCCAACCAGTTGTGAGGGATTAAACCACGGTTTGATCTCGGTCGACTACCTAGCAGAGCGACCCATGCGCTCCCGTTTTCGAGAATCGAACCTTGATCCTTGTCCCAAGTTACCCTGCTAGATTGTCAACCGAGCTACCCGTGCGGGCTCAAACTGTAGCCTCTAATACTACTGGTAGGAGATAAACTCCACCCGAATAGAGTAAATGTAACAATAAACAGATCAGAAAGCAAATATCGGTAACATTATCATTGGACTAGATGCCAAAAAACAAGCCCAAGGCCTCTACTTTACTATAATGATAAGTCTATTGCAAGTCACAAATGTCGGGGACCATAACTACTGTTACTAGAAAGAACTGAGGATGACCATAGAGAAACTAAAGAGCCGGAGATATCACTCCATTCCCTATCTAAGTGGTCTTCTTATTGAACTATTGAGTATAAAGGTCAAAATCGACCATCACAAGCTGAATGTTCGCATCAACAGCGAGTCAATGCACAATTTCATTAGCTAAAGGCTGGCTAAGATTTTGCAATTTCCTTCGGTTCCTATGCAACCTTTCCATGTGAAGATAGCAAATGATAGTCTGATGTCATATTAAGGACAATACAAAGATGTCTTAATTTTGATTCAAGGCATTCCATTCGTTCTTACCCTATATGCTTTACCATTGAATGGGCCAGACTTGGTGCTAGGAAGCACTTGGCTCGAGCAACTGGGGGTTGTTACATGCAATTGGAAGCAGCTAAACATGGAACTTGTGTGGGGTAACCAAACTTAGCAAGATTCAATGTACTTCTAAGAAGGCTATCTCCAAAGACATCTAGAATGGCTGGATGATATTCGCCATGTGTCTCGACCCTTCGGCTGACACACCAATGCAGCATATCCACCAAGATATGAAGTAGCTAATACAATCACTTAAAGAAATTTTTCAAGAGCACACGCCCCTGGCCCTATCCTAGAAATCGACCATCACATTAACATGAAGGAGGGAACTGAGCCGATCAACGTTCGTCCATATCGTTATGCTTACTTCTCGAAGTTTGAGATTAAAAAAAAGCAGCAGGTTAATGACATGTTGAAATCGGGATTTATACGTCCCAACACAAGTCTGTTGTTGTCTCCTGTCTTGTTGACTTTTGCACTAACTATTGAGCATTTAATAAGGTTACTGTCAAGGATCGATTCTTGATTCCAACTATTGATGATATGCTAGATGAGCGCTCTGAAACTTCTTATTTTACAAGCTAGATTTAAAATTCAAATTCCATTACGAGTCCTCCCCAGTATATTCACAAAATGACCTTTTGAGCTCACAATGGCTATTATGCTCACTTGGTCATGCCCTTTGACCTCCATCCACTTTTAAAGTCATTATGAACTTAATTAATCTTTTAAGATCACCTCTGAACTTCTTTAATGACATTCTTATATATAGCTAAATTGGAACATGCAGCTCAAACATGTCTGAATTACCTTGGAATTGCTGAGGCAACATCAATTTTTTTATTAAAGTGCAAATTTAGGCGACGAGAACTATAATATATAGGCCACATCATTACTCCAAATAGTAGTGTCAAGTTGGATCAAAGCAAGATAAAATCTATGCTCGATTAGCCCTAGCCCACCTATATATCTAAGCTATGTGGCTTCCTAGGCCTTATTGACTATTACCAAACATTTGTTTGTGACTATGGAATTCTAGCCCAGCATCTTACTGACCTCTTAATGAAGGGATAATTCAGATGGAATGAAGAAGCCGAGCATGCCTTCAGAGATTTTAAGAAAGCTATGACTTTAACGCCTATGCTTATATTGCCAAACTTAAATGAATCATTTGTCATTAAATTTAATGCCTTGGGTGATGTTATAGGGGTTATATTTCTCACCAAGAAAGAAACTTTGTCACGTATATGGGCAAATTGTTAGGAGCAACCAAGAAATCATGGTCCACCTGTGCAAAGTGTCGACCAGCAAGCCAAGGATAATTCAGGTGCCCCGTATTTATGGCATGATGATTTGATCTACTATAAAAATCAAGTGATGGTGCCCACCTGATCAGCTCTTATCCCGTAATTATTATATGAGTTCCATGAGTAACATAAGAGGACATTCTGGGGTGCTTTGGCACTTCAAACGACTAACATAATAATTCTGTTGGTCGCCCATGTATAACATGATGAATGTTTCCTTGTGTCAAGTATGTCAGAAGGTAAGAACCAAAACCCCATCGCCAGCCGACCTCTTATAACCATTACCGATACCATGCCAAGTGTAGAAGGATATAACCATGGAATTCACTCATGATCTTCCACTGGCTAATGGCAAAAATGTCATACTAGTTACTATCGATAGGCTTACCATGTCAATCCATTTTCTGGTCTTAATCTATATACGACAAAGATTGTGGCCAAACAATTTGTTGAAAGGGTGGTCAAACTTCATGGCAATATCATGTTGGATTTTAGAATCAAAAACTAATTAGAATAGAGTAGGATAGAAAAGAGATAATGCAAAGGGCAATTTGCTTATAGGTGCACTTTACATTGACACTAAAGGCCTAAATATATAAATAATGAAATAACAAACTGAACTAATATCTTAGTAAAGATCAACCAAACAAATAAAAAATTTAAAGGTTTAAATTCTATAACAAATAACAACTTTATCTTAATAGATAAAATTTTATTTTTTAATAAATAATAGATCTTATCATTATCTTACTACTCTCAAATTTTATTTTTACACAAAGATTACATTTTTAACAACTTTGAATTATTCTCCATCATTCCCTCTTGATTCAAAGTTATAAAACTTTTTGAATTTGATGATATACTTCCCATCACCTTTCAATGGTTGGAGTACATCTCTCCACAATTCTTTTCTTTGAAGCACTTCTCTCCAATCTTCTTAATAGAGCAATTCTCTCTATGATTTGTCTTGGTGCACTTCTCACCAACTACTTTAAAAGGGAATTTCTTCTTGTGCCATTTGTGCCATGTTTGTTTCTTCTTTATTTTGAAATTTATAGGTTTTTTTTTATAAATGCCCAAACCTTTTGCACATTACGGTTTTCCTTTGTGCCAACAATCCTTCTCTTCATAGCTGGGTTTTTACAATTTGTACATTGGAGACTTTTACTTTTACCCTTTGAGGAGGAACTCTAGACCATGCATGCTTCCTCAACCTTATCATCATTTTCTCCATCTCTCATTATTCTTCTTAGGTCCACAACTTGAAAAGCGTTTAGTTACTCCACATAGGTTGTATTTGATAGATATTTAGAAACTTCAGGTGATAAAATTTTTGACTCGTACCTTTTAAAAAGCGTCATAAGAAACTTGTCTTCAACCCTTTGAGTATGAAATTCTTCACCAAGTAAATTGATTTGATTGACAATGGACATAAGTTTGCTCCCATATTCCTTGACACCTTCAGAATTTTTCATTTTTGTCATCTCAAATTCCCTTTCAAGATTCAAAATTTGTATCATCTTAGTTTGAGTGTTGCCCTCAAGTTTTTCTTTTAGTTTCTCCCATGTTTCTTTAGGAGATTCACATGTCATTATACATGTGAAAATTCCTTCCATCATGGCCAAATGGACGTAAGATAAAACTATTGGTTTCTGTGCCCTTTCTTCATCATTCTTCTTGATTTGGTTTAGGGTTGGATTTTGCGGAAGAGGTGTAGGCTCAAACTCATTTTCAATAACCTCCCATAAATTGATAGCCTGTAAATAGGACTTCATTTTAATGGCCCAAGAATGATAATTTTCTCCATTGAAAATAGAAATTGGATTAGAGAAATTGTTTGATGTCATTGTTAGGGTTGAACACTCATAATTTTTTTAAGATTTTGCTATTCAATCCTTACAAGCCCAAGAATAAACGGAGCTCTAATACCATGTTGGATTTTAGAATTAGAAACTAACTAAAATAGAGTGTAATAGAAAAGAGATAATGCAAGAGGCAATTTATTGATAGGTTCACTTTATATTGACACTGAAGGCCTAGATATATAGGCAATGAAATAACAAATTTAGTTAATATCTCGGTAAAGATTAACCAAAAAATAAAAAATTTAAAAGTTTAAATCCTATAACAAATAACAACTTTATCTTAATAGATAAAATTTTATCTTCTAGCAGATAACAGATCTTATTTTTATCTTACTACTCTCAAATTTTATTTTTAAACAAAAACTACATTTTTAACAACTTTGAATCATTCTCCAACATATTATAAATGATCGTAAGTCACTAAGATATGATTTTCATGAGCCAAGTTTGGAAATCATTCTTCAAGATGTTAGGCACCAAACTAATTACCATCCTCAAATGGATGGCCAATGATTAACCTAAACTTATTCAATTTTGAATTAATCGCAAGTGTACAGTGTAAATGTAGCTAGTATCGACAAGTACGAGTTGATCCCACAAAAACGATGAATATTGGTAATTACCGTTATCCTATTATATAGTTTATGAATTTAATTATGATTTATAATTAAAAAAAGAAATTAAGCAATTAAAATAAAATAAGCAGCAACATTGAATAGAAAAATAAGAAATTGTTAAGAAAACCATCATTATCAATAATTCGTGTCTAAGTTATGATTATCCCTAAAAACCTTAAAAAGTTGACCTTTATTATGCAATTGTTTTATTGACTATTAGACTATGGAAATTTCTATACTATGCTAATAACTCACTTGAGACTACTAACAAGTAATCTTAGAATTATTATTCGATATTATTCAAGTTAAAGGTACTAAGATTGTTTTATCGATTTGTGAATTTGTTATTAGGTTTGGCCCTAATCTAGAGGATTTATGTTGATCTATCTCTAAGTTTGCAATCAACTCCTTTCAATTATGGTAGATCTATTTATACATAGGATTTCTCAATCTTTATACTATAAAATCATATTACGAACTAATATTTAATATCTATTAGAACATATATTAAACACATAATTGAATCGCAACAGATTAATTGAAACAATTGTATTAGATAAAAGAATCAAACATCATCACACCTAGACAGTCAAGATATTTAGTCATACATGATAGAAAACAAAATCAAACATAAATATAAAGAAAAAAATAAAAAACAAAGAGTTCATAATTCTAAACCTCCCTTCTTTTCTATCAAATGTTCTTGCAAGGTAGAGGTTTGATGTTGTAATCCATTAGATCTTTTGATGATTTCTTAATCCTTTCCACTTCTCTTAATCAATATCTAAAATCATCTTTAAAACTCCCTTTTTTCCTCCTATCATATTTTTATAGTAATTTTTAGGGTTTTGGGAGATATACAGGCATGTGTTAGATCATGTATAACCTAAAATCTTCTAAATTTGCAATCATGTATCCCTTTTTTACTTCAAATCTTCATTTTATGTCATATTTTCATCTAAATTCTTCTCTGTTTAGTCCATAAAGGCAATTATAACCTATAAACACATTTAGAGCAAATTAAATACTAAATAATGATAAAATTATAGAATATCAAGCAAAAATACATCAAATATAAGGTATAAATATAACCAAATATGCATCTATCAGTCAATCTAAAGTCATAAATCACTACCATAAATAGTATCTTCAGAGCTTTGTGCATCACCTAAAAAATGATATTCATTCTTATCGTAGGCTAAATTTTGATACAACGTCACCTAAAAAATGATATTCATTCTTATCGTAGGCTAAATTTTGATACAACGCTACCTATCATGCCTTCATAAGAATGACTCCTTTCCAAGTTTTAAATGAAAGACCACCACTGACAATTTCACACGATTATGAAGGCATTTACCTAATCCATGAGGCAAACAAATAACTAGCTCACTAGGATGAATTACTAACATAATTAAAGCACAATCTCAATATGGCCAGCAATTGTATAAGTCAAAAGGTGGATCTAAAAAGGAGAGACATCAAGTTCCAAGTAGGAGATATGGTCTTCTTGAAGTTGCACCCTTATTGGTAACAATTTGTGTTCAAATGAGGCTACAAAAAACTTGCAAGCCAAATTTACAGGTTATACAATGTCTAGAGAGAGTCAAATGCATTGCTTATAAATTGAAGTTACCCCTTACTCACAAATACATATGATATTTCACATATATATTCTTAAAAAACATATGGGCAATGTAAATGTCTCAAGTTTAGAACTATCACCTACCTTTAAAGATGGGGACTTCATTGTGGAACTAGAGGCCACATTAGATTAAAGTTGGCTAACAATTAGGCAAAAATTTTTGGAAGGAAATCTTATTTAAATGGAAAATTCTTCCAATCGCAGAGGCAATATAGAAAACTCTCGAGAATTAGAAGAAAGATTTCTAAACATTAAGGACAAGGTTGTTTTTTCAAAAGGATATGGTGATCATATGTTGAGAAAATCATTAAGTGCTAAATTAAACATGAGATTTTTTGCCTAAGAACCTGAGATTCCTATCATTGCATAGGGTGCATGGGAAGCTGCTATTGTATGGGAAAATGATAACCAAGATAATGTCTGAATAATATCATATGGAATTAGTCTATATGTCATTGGTAACTCTAGCTTATGACCAGACCTACTAGTTAGTTTTTCCTTTCAATAATTATTGCTACATTTTGTAATTGGAATGTTAAAGCAACATTTATAAGTAGGGAGATAGATTTAATGTTAAACTCTAATATGTTAGGAAGTTTATTATTCTCCATTTGTATATTTAGCTATGGTATTGAATGAATGAGGAAGACAATTATTACTTAACATTATGATTTTGTTCTCACCCAAAGTTGACACTAGATTCTCTATCTATCTATATTATTTGTGATTGTGACCTATCAAAAAACGGACCTCGATATCCTTAATCTGACTATGCAATACTAACTGAATATCTTTTTAAAAACAGTTGGGTAGTACAATGGCTGTATTTTAAAAATCCCAAAACTCAATCAAAACACTTATAAATCAATTTTAAATGCAGTTAAATGCAGTTCTATATTAACATTAAAATTCTATCACAACTTTTGGAATTTTAAGTCCACTCAAAGTAATCTCAACAACAGTACCAAATGTTCATACATAAGGTCTTTTACAAACTATAAGATAGTTAAGAGTTAATTTATAAAATCATAAAGCATATCAACATAACCAACCTAATAAGAAAAAAAGTTCATGAGCCACTATACAATAAAAGTACAAAACAGAGACTACCCACATGTAGTAATGCCCCAAAAATGTCAACAAATTGCATAATTCACTTAGAGTTTCAAGCTCACTAAATTAACCTGCATGGTTAGAAAGCGGAGGGGGTGAGTACACTATGTACTCAGTGAGTAGGACAAACATATATCACTAGAACTCGATACAAACAAAGATGGTGTAGATAACCTATGAAGTGAACATATATGGCATAGGCCTAGCCTATGACTCAACGTATACTAGTTAGGAATCACATAGGCCTAGTCTATTAATCACTCACCTGGTGAACATAAGTTCCAGTTCTAGTACACAAAAGTAGAAAAACATCACATGTATAAATCAAATATCGTCAAAAAATAAATCTCATAATAAGCCAAAACAATCATGTGTGTCACCATTAGTGGGCCAAACTAGTGTGCACACCAACCGATTCACAGTGTTGGCTCGATTTTCATCCATGGTGAGTCTAGATTATAGTCGACAAGAGCGTCATGACCCTAAGTGATGACCTTATCGGTGACAGAACCTAGGTGTAGAATCACCTGCAAGTCCCATAGAAAGGTGTCAATAAGGGGACTCAACTTTTATGTACTAGCATTAGGGTATGGGGTCATTAATCTGTTGTTTTTAGCGCACGATTGGCCAATCTTTACCTCCCCAATTACAAAAAAATCATATACAAATATTAAGTATAAAAATCAAGTAAGGCACTATGCTTTTATTTATCAGTCCAACTGATAAAATGGAACCTTGCCATAGCTTTAAGCCAAAAGAGAACACATACACGTAGCATACATGACTCAATTATGCATGTGTAAGTTCCAAAACATTATTTCATGCAATAAAAGTCATCTTTTGCACTCTAAGTGCAAAGTTGTTCAAAAATGTAGTTTTAGAAAGTAAAACATTGTCCTTTGCACTTCAAGTGCAGGTTTGTTGAAAACAATATCATTTCTCAAAATACATAATAAAAATATCAGTTGCACTCTAAGTGCAAAGAGTTATTTAAAACAATGTCGCTTATTAAATAAACAAGTATACTAACATCCATTTGAGATTCAATTCTACTATGCATTACCTAGGTTCAAAATTCATATACAACTCATCATGCATGTCTTGGGATGTCCTAGTCCCATTTGAGAGATATGGTTTCCTCAACTCACCTCAAAAGAAAGTGTACGCTCCCTTGACTTCAACAATCCTCAGTATGAGCTCCTTGATCTATAGTTTTCGAGTCTTTGTACATACAAATATACAATATATTTACTACTTAAACATATATCTCATATTTATACACCACTATAACCAGATTCATACTTATTCAATCATCATAAATGATATTCTAACGTATGTCAATAGGATAATAATTCACTTACTAATTTAGCTCAATGTCTCCTTAACCATCACGCTAACCCAACCCTATGTGCAATGTTTACATCCTTTTCTTCCTAATGTTCCTTTATGAACAAGATGTCTTCTTTTAATCATAACTCTCTTTAAAAAAATCCAAATATCATGATTCTTGTTCCCCCAAAATTAGACTTACATTAGTTTTAATATATCCTAAAATTACACAAATAGCATTGATTGAACCAAATTTATTATATATATTGGCCTCATTTTCTCATCTATTTATGCACTTGTTGACTCCTAATTGATGCTTTTTGTACTTAACTTGGTTCCTTGCACTAAGTTTTTAATATTTGCA
>JANVCQ010000007.1:4085052-4108542 GCA_025531925.1 Erythroxylum plowmanianum
ATTAAACATTTTTACAAACCATTCATCCACAACTTCCTACACATATTCAACCATGTTTTCACTTCTAACTAACCCTAGCTATGCTTCATCCAACCATCAAGAAAGGTTTAAAGCTTATACTTACTTGTTTAGCTTCAAAATCTTCAAGCTCTTTAAAAATCTCCAAACCCTAGCTTTTCTCTTCTTTTTCCCTTCTTTTCTTCTCTTCTTCGCTTCGCCCACGATTTATTCTTCTTAAAAATACAAGACAACTTTGTCTTCTTCTTTTTAAACCCTTAATGAGGGTTAAATGTCCATTTTTCCCCTTCCCTTAAGCCTTATGTCTTATACCCTTAAGTAAACCTCCAACAATGCCCTTCACACATTCTTATAACATTAATACTTCAATTCAATTAATCTATGTCATAAAATCTTACCAATATTAACATAATAATTAACTCCACAAAATAATCCCTTAAAGACCTCATAATTTATTTAAATCATGCTTATTCCTCAAGAAAAATTTTAGGGGGTCAATAAAAAAAATTAAGCGATTTAGGGTTCATTGTTCTGTATTATTTTAAATTCTCAATTTGTGTTGTGATTTTAAACTATGGTTTTCCTTTTTCCTACCTTTAACCTGATCCCATTACAACTAAAATAAAGACCTTTGAGTTGATGTTTGTGTTTGATATGACTGGTGGAGATTGGATCAGTAAGCAAGCTTATGGTAGATGCCTTACATGAAACAAATGATAAGTGAATATATCCTACCTTTGATTGCTTAAAAGGATGAAGAGTGGAGTATGTATATATCACACTTGTTGATGGTCTTTGAGTTAAAGTGCTTGTTGATTTAGGCTAAATATGTGAAGGATAGCTTGTTCATGGAGTATTATGAGTTTCAAGTTCTTAGATTGTGTTTATTGAAATGATTGTTGATATTTTTTAATATTATTAAGAAAATTGTTGTTTCCATTGTTTGTTCTATAGTCTATTTTTCTTGAGGACAAACATATTTTAAGTGTGGGGGAATTGTTGTGTTTAATTTTGTTGAATTTTTCTTCCATTCATACCTTCATTTTTCATCCAAATTTGTAATGAATTGAGTGAAAATGGTGTGAATATTGCATGAGTGCTAATTGGATTGTCTAGTGAATGTTGTATGGAAATTAGAAGAATTATGCATGAAAATGGGTATGACATGTTAATTGCACTTCGCACATGTTAATTGTATGTCACACACTAATTGCATAGTCACACTTGTGACCATGTAAGTCACGGGTGTGGGTGTGACATGTGAATTATATGGTCACGGTATGACCAAGTAACTCACGAGCATGAACTATATGGTCACACCCATGACCATGTAACTTATGAGTGTGACAATAGGTCAGACCCATGACCCTGGCTGTATGGGGGATATGGTCACACCTGTGACCATGTAACTTATGAGTGTGACAATTGGTCATACCTGTGACCATGGTTGTATAGGGGTGACGATATGTTATACCCATGGTTGTTGTACTCACCCCCATGATATGTTTTTCCCCTAACTCATCTAATTATTACATGGAATCTGTAGGTTGAAGGCTTGAAAACCTATACCAAAAATGAGACTACAAAAACAAAAAGATGGAGGGTGGCAGCAAATTCGATATTCGATCATTCTACACATTCTACAGATAGTAGGAATTATTCAGGGAACACAAAAACAGATAGACAGAAAGAAGGTGGAGCAAGAGAGAAACATAGTAAAGAGGTGGAAGTTTAGGATAGAGGCAAAAAGCGAGAGCTGAAGCTGAATCCCAGTGAACTTAAGCAACCATTCAGCTAGATGAGAACCAAGCACAAATTTAAGGCGAGAGATAATACAGGAAGTTTGAGAGTGGAAGGAGATCAGTGGTTTTTTCCACTTTAAAGACCAATCTCAAGCGAATAAATTTCTCATTTGTTGCCAAGGACTCCACAATCAATAATTCCCCCATTATATACAATAATAATGCTTACATAGATATGGAAATGGTGATTTGAGATAACATTCCATTGAGTTCCTAAGCTTATCAGTTTATTCAAGTTTTTCTTTTTTAATTTTTTTCAAAAAGAAAAAATAACAAAGGCTTTTCACTTAGCATAAAATCCCTTAATTCGTTAAGCTTTGATGGGTTATTAATATCTCTCAGATTCCATACTACAATGATTCATTTAATAATGCCTTTACCTTTGGAGTTTTCTTATTGCTCATGTTGTTTCTTCAAGGCCGTAACTTCTCAAAATTTCATCCTGATTGATTTCCTACTGATGATATGCCTCTAGTTATAAAGGTTTTTTGGTTGAAGTCATTTGCTCTCTACCAAGATCCTGGGTTTGAGGACGAGCTTGCTCTTTTACTAAGGTAGTATCTATAAAATTCACTATCTAGTTTTCTACTTCTATCTTCTTATTAGCCTCTTCTAAACTAGGTTCCTCTAAACACATCAACTCCAAAAAATCTCCCTTTTGAACATTTTTCTAGTGGATTTCCACTCCTTTCATTGTACTCTTAAGGAGGGCCTCCTCTGATAAGTTACTAGGACTTTGTCCTCCTTAAGAGAATTGCCATCTGTTAGTCTCATTATAGGGATAATATCCTTCCTTTCTTTACAAATATCCATGCTAATGGCAAATCCAATTCTTTTCCATATGGAAATGTTTTCATCTATGCGTAATGGCTTCCCCAAATAACTATATAGCAAACTTAAGCACTTAATGGTCTAATATTCCAAGCGAATATAATGAATATTCACCTATAATGTAATGTTCTTCATTATGATTTTCTCAAGCTCCATTCCTAGTCGTCAATTTTGTAGAAATAAAGGAAGATAAGAAATGTGCCATGGTCCTTCCTCAATCACCTTCTGTGCTTCTAAATTTGAGTTAAATGTGAAAATTAGATTATCATCCTTTGTCAGCATAACTTCCAACAATCCCCTACCTGTCCAACGTCTTTGAGTTAATGCTTGGATAGATAGAAATAGAGGCCTTTTTTCCATGAAAAAGCTATTAGTGATGCTTCCCAGTCCTAGCCCATTCCTGTAGTGTGTCAACTCTTGGATCCATCATTATGTTCCTATAATGCTTAATAGGGGTTGTTAGGTTGAACACAAACTATAAACATTGATAATATAAGGTTATATTATGATTCTAATACTAAATATTTTTATGTAGACAGTAGTGAAACTGATGATGAGTTCAACGCCATTGAACAGTGCTCTTGTTCTTGAGACATGGTATTTATGAAAATGATTTATGATAATGGAAAGAAATTGAAAGTCATTAAATTTTAATCAAGGTTTGGATTTCAAATTCAAATGGAATTGTAAGATTTATTTATTTTTAACTTAGATGATAAGTTTGTAATTAACTTTTAAAAAAGCACATATAGATGTAAATGTTGGGATATAAGTGGATACCTTCCAAATATGCAATTATTTTCATATATTACCAAAGGTTTAATCCAAATGAAAATTTCAAAACTTATTATAAAAGAGAAACCTATCTTAATTATTTGTAATAGTGCATATCGAATCTCTAAATGCCTAAGGTAATGTTATGTTATGAAATATGAGCTGACTTGCCCATTAGAAAAGATAAAAAAAGACTAGAAAAGCCTAAAAAGAATATAGGTGATCCATAAAATGATCTAAAAAAAGTTGAGAAATGAAAGAGTCTCAATGAGGTTTCAACATTATTTGCAATATGGCCAAAATAGAAGGGGCTGCCCAGGAATGATAGATCACTAATAAGTGAATTTAGAGATCATTACAAGTTTTATGTATCATTGTAGACGCCATTAATTTGCATTGTAAATGTATAATAAAATGATTTTTTTATGCCCATTATAGAGAAAGAGAGGTAGAATAAGAAGGATATGAGAAGATTAGATTGGATCTGATAGGTTCAAATTCCACCAATCCAGTCGATTTGGTCTGGTCTTATTTGACCTAACCCTATAACTGTGAATGGTTGACATTTTTTGGCCAGTAGAATGGGAAGAGAGGGAGTAGCATCCATTATCTCTCCGGGTATGAGCAGGGACATCAAAATGGAATTATTGATCGAATACATGTAAATGAGGGTACGACATATTACAAAAAAAGTTTTCCTTTAATAAATCATATGGGAAAAGTGTTTCTAAATTGTTACTGCCTATCATCTCATATATGATTATTGTTTGAACCAAAACAAAAGAGTTTTTCTTAGTAGGTGTGGTTCGTTGTATATAGATATAATTTTTGGCTTTTTTTGCTTCCTTAAAATGGGTTTTTATTGTCCTCTAGTCGACAAAAGAAGAAAAGAAGTAGGGAAGATGACCTTAAACATTTTTTTAATAGAGAAGCAAACCGTACTCTACTGGACGGGAGAGGAGCAGATGAAGAACTTTGAATAACCAGCTAAAGCTAAGCCTAGGACTGCTTTTTCTCTATCTCAATCCAAAAAACTAGCCCATATGATTCTGGTGACTATTGGTATGTTTAGTCGAGCATCGATCATTAAACTACCTATTTTGAGTTATGGACATAGAAAACAAAAATATGTGTACCGGGCACGTAACCCATCAACTCAACCAACTAGCAATGGGGGAGAAAACATAGCATGTTAGAATAAAAGCTTGATTCAAGGAGTCAACGAAAGACTCCTGCTTATTCCATAAACAAAATCGAGCCCCTTAGTGCCCAAGAATGGGAGTGGAGAATGTAACCCCTTTGGAAGACTGCTCTGTGCTTGCCAATATCATTCGTTCTTCTAGCCAGGATCAATTTTTCCTAAGGCCATGCACAATTCATGACGAGCTAGATTGATGATGATCTTTCAAGAACCAAAAAAAGTATCTAATAATGATGATCAAACCTTGCTTTGGATGTGTATGAGAAGGAACCTTCTCATATATATTCACTATTAGTTAGAGACTAGCATAGTATCTTAATTGACAATTTCTTGAACTTGCTTACATTCGTAAAGGCTCATCATATGTTTATTATGGGCTTAGATGTTGATACCCGTGCCTATATCACTGCAGCTGCCATGATCATAGCAGTTCCCACTAGAATCAAAATTTTTAGTTAGATCGATACCAAGTGGGATGGTTTGATACAATACAAAACACCCATGTTATTTTCTGTAGGGGTCAAACTGGTGCTTGTTCTTGCACAAGAGTCAATGCAATAGGTGCGTTAGCATTAGTGTTTTGTATCCATTAGACAAAGAAAGGTTGTTGTTGTATAGCTGTATCTGCAAACTTAGATTGAGGGCACCCTAAAG
The DNA here is from genome assembly GCA_025531925.1 of Erythroxylum plowmanianum. Taxonomy (NCBI): domain Eukaryota; kingdom Viridiplantae; phylum Streptophyta; class Magnoliopsida; order Malpighiales; family Erythroxylaceae; genus Erythroxylum; species Erythroxylum plowmanianum. Next base: position 4,090,333 of record JANVCQ010000007.1, read on the forward strand.
TGCTCATAGTATTATTATGAATATACAAACCAAAATTATGAAAACCTAAAAATATACAGACCCAGTTGAAATGTGATATGATTGCATCACAATGCCTAAGAACACGATCTAATAGATCGTTCTATCTAGTAGTTGGATTATAGTCTCTTACTTATTGAATCCATCGTTTGGGCTCATAATAAATTCAAAGTTCCTCTTGCTACTTAGCCTAGAGACTTGAGCATTATCCAAGGACATGTTGTAGGAGTAACCTATTACCTTCTGGGTGGAGCCTCTTCTTCTATTGATACTATAATTCCTATTCCTATCTCTTCATATCCTCTTTTGGTTTATCTACATTCCAGGCCTCGAACCAATGTAACTTAATAACAAAAATTGTGGAATCCAAATTGCACTAGTATATAATATCACCTCCCTGTTTTCCCGCATCATTGTATAATGAAAATTTCCTAATTGATTGTGATAAACCACACCAATTACTGATAGGCTAGACCTTGAAGAGAGTCAGAATAAGAAGGAATTAAGAGATAATTAAGAGTCATATATTAACAAAAGCAATCAACTTACTCTTGGCATCGTCTCAAAGGCTCCTAATGAAATTGTTCCACGGAGAAAGCTAGTTTAGTTTAAGGGTCACTACTCAAGGCTTCTTTCGCCTTATAAATGACCATTAGAAAGAGGCTTATGAAACTTGATAGGATAAAGTGGAGCTCTTCTCATAATGGTTTATACTCTCTGTATAAAACTTCCCCTAAAGTTTTAAGCACTTATTCTTCTTATATTTTTATACTCATCATATATGGAGGCAAAAACTTTTTTTGGTGCGATCTACATATTCATTTGAGTTAATGAGATCAAGTTATTAACTAGGCTTTAACAGTGAAAACTCAAAACAATTGTGACTTGATAATCTTTAAGTTATGTATGAGTTATTGTATTTATATTATACAAAAGAAACATTAGAGTTTTCAAGAACAAGCAAATGGATCCTTATGAACTCATTAATTTATTCTATAACTAGACAAGAGAACTTGTAATTAGTAAAAACTTACATCTCAAATGCAGTGAAAGAAGTATCACTGCTATGAACCTCCCTTCGATCTCAGGACCTTCTAATACCTCCTCAATATAAGTTTCATTCAGGGTGAAATGAAACATCTTGATTATTTACTTTATTTTATGTTATAGCTATAAAGAGATTCCTCGCTAGTTCACTTGTTCCATAGAGCATACATATTTCTTTAGGTTATACTCTACACTATCTTATATGTTGGGTTGCTTTTTAATCCCCTATTCTTATAACATTTTTACTTAGATGGTTTGGTATGGAATTAAATTACAATTCATTTCACTTTTTGTTAAAGTAAACTTAAGGTTATGTGGTTAAAAAGGAGAAAGAGAGGGAGAAGGAGAAATAAAATATAGAAAACATTAGAGATAAAAAATTAAAATGTTAATAGAAAACATAAATTAAAGACAGTTAAAGGAGGAATTGGAATCCATTATGGAAAATACTCAGGTACGTCTAATTATAAGGTAATTTGTTTTATGAATTTCATGCAATTTTTTAATTTTTTGTGTGTTACTAATTGCTAAAATTCACAAGAATTGGTATTCATATCTATAAAGGAACATTTTTCAAGCTTACAAACAAACCAATTTCCTTAATATCTAAGATTCCACAAAACTAGCTAAACCAAACTACACCTCACAAGAATAATATACCGTGCTCTCAATCTACCCAAGTTTCTCAAACTATAGTTCCATATGACATCATATCTAATCAAGATTAGTTTTATAAGTATTGCTTAAACTCAAGAAAGATATGGGCAAAAAAGGCTAGTTTTGTAATTGTTTAAAATTAAATGTACTTATTTTGTGAGCCTACAGTATAATGCCAATTAATCATATCATTTTTTTGGTTTTAAATTTCTTGATTTTGTTGTGTAAGATTTAGTTAAAAATAGTTATCAAACAAAAACCACTAAAATTGCCCAGCCAAGTAAGTTTCAAAATATTTATACTTTAAAAATCTTAATCTATTTTAGTACATAATACTATAATTTATCAAATATGATATATAAATGTAAAATAATCTAATAGTATGAATAACATACTGAATTGAATTTATTTGTTAATTTGAAAAATATAATGTGTGTGAATGTCTAAGCCTTCTAGCATTTTTAAAGATTTAGGCTTATAAATTAATGTATTGACAATTTTTATATCCTAAATAATTTAATATTTTTTGGAATTGCATTGTAAATCTTTTACAAGTCATAATTGAGTTACATATTATCAAAAAGTAAGACTTATAACTACTAAACATTTGTTTTTGTTAGGTCCTCATTATAGGAGATAAGAGAATCTTATATAGACAAGATAAGAGAATCTTAGGCAGACCTATACATATATATTAGTTTTTTAATGTTAAAATAATTTCATTAATGGTATACAAATTGAGGAATGGTCATTTAATGTCTTTACATTAGGCATAATCCAGGGGTATTAAACCCTTTTACAAGTTTGTTCTTGCAAAGATTGCCTCATCTAAGTACATATATCCCGATCCACTAGCTTTCTTTCTTCCTCTCATTGCCCTAATTTCCTTCAATGTTTTTCTTGTTCACCTGGATTACACGTCATTGATCTAATTGAAGATTTGAGGGAGATTGGCTTTAATTCTCCTTTATTCTAGTTAGTGATTATGTGCTTCACGCTATAACTGATTTTGCTTCTTCTTATGTTTCATTCTCCACAACTTAATTTGATTTACTTAATCTATTGTTTGTTTATCTAGTTAGGTTACTATCTATTCCTTTTACCTGATTGTTAAATATTACCCTTTCTCATCTTAATTAAACTTCGATTGCATGAATTCCTTATTCATTAACCATATATAACTAACTTTGCTTCTAATTCCTTCTTGCAGCTTAGAATGACCACACCTAGGCAAATAACTTCCTTTACTTCTTTTTCCTTGATTTTTAAATTAAAAAATTAATTATTGCATTAGTTCTTTGGATTGAGGAGACTCTAAATTGGTCCCACCCTCATCAGCTTCCTTACATATTAAGCATTAAACTATAATGAATGTAAGGTTTGTATATTCTTTACTCTCTTACATGATTATTTATTTCAATTCCATCACCCCTGTTTGTTGTATAAATTATGGATTAAACATCCCTAATTCTTGGGGAGTTTAGGAATTTAGTTCCCATTTGTTTGTAATTGCTTTGCTGCACCATATGTGTAGTTAAAGTGTAAGTAGTTGTTCCTTAATTTAGCTATCAGTTTATATAATTATATCCTATCCTCCTTCCTAATACTTTGAAAACTCTCCTATTGCATTTTCATCATATTGTAAGTACTGTTAATGTTGTTGTTACCATTTGGATCTTTCTATCTAATTTTCCCTTTTGTTTAGGTTTATTCAACCATTTCTCCAAATCTTGAAGATTTTCCCCAACATTCTCTATGTAACATAGTTTTTGAATTCTTCACCGTACTTCCTTTGCTACTTTCGCATATAATGAAGAGATGTTCTTTGGATTCAATTTCATTTTGGCAAAGCATATAGCTAAGGGTTATTCTAATGAATATAATCAATTTGTCCTTTATGTTAAGTCTATTTTTGTAAGCTAGCCGTAAATTTGCATCTACCCATATACTGAAAATTTTATTCTAAATCTAAGAAAACCACCTCACTTTTCTATTGTGTTCCCTCAGCAATTCCCTAGATGATGCATTAGTGCAAAGACCACAATGAATGCCTTTTCATATTATGAGATTCTACTTGGCCACGTCCAATCTAGTGTTCAAATGCTATTGATAATTATTGTTCTAGGGAGTTATTACAACAGTATCATATTATCCCTTATTACCTAGCATATCTTTATATTATCTAGTATTTTTCTTCTAATTGGGTTGAAATTAGGGACCTTAATGAGTGGTCCACCCTGTACCCAATTATCCTAATAGAATAGGGTTATTCTTCCATTCCATATTTTGTAAAGGAATTGATCCCTTGCCACTTATCTAAACTTGAAGAAATTAAAGAGAGTCTATGAAGTATTGTTCCGAGGATGAATGCTCCATGTGCTCTTAACATCTAGATGGTAGGCATGCAACCATTTTATCCATAATACTTCTTTGTTCCTAAATATCCTCTATGATTTCTAGATGATTAGGGCTTTTAGTGATTATTATAGACTTAATCCCTAGACAAGCCTTAACTAGGGGCATATAGTCCCCTCCAATTTACTTTGGGAATTATTAGCTTGTTTAGATCCCTTGCCCATATAAATTGCGTTATAATCTTCTTAATAGACCTAATTCTTACCTAGTAAATGTGAAGATTGTTGACTATAGTGTTTAATAGTTAAATCTTACCAATAAAAGAGACGGTTTGGTTGCACTAATTAGTGCTTTTTTTTTATTTTCTCAATTAGTGGTTTGAAGTTTGCCTATTAAGGCCCCCTAATAAGTAATTGAGTTTTCCCAATTTGTAGCCTTATAATAGCAAATAACTAATTAGTAAGGTAAATGACATTAGAAGACATGTATCTTAGTTATTGTCAACATCAAATAATATTTTATTGCTCTTGTTCACATTTAACTTGGTATGAGGATATCATTAGAAACAAAAATTTTTGGAAATTTGATAGATGTATAATTGACCATATTTATACCTCATATTTGATGTACTTTTGCTTGATATTTTACACTTTTATTGTATATATGGTACTTAATACACTACAACTACGTTATAGGATATGATTGCCTTTATAGACTAAAAGGAGAAATATTTGGATGAAAATGCGGCATAAAACAAAAATTTGTAGCAAATAAGTGATACATGGTCGTGCACATTGTCTTAGAAATCTTTTATGCTGTGCAGAATCATGAATTCTGGGATTTTTAAGTATAACTTGTGTATCTCCTAGAAATCCTAAATTTTACTAAAAAAAGATATGAGTTGAGGAAAAATTAGATAGCAAACTTTAAAGACTTTTAAAGGCAATTCAAGGTGTAGGAATCATTTATAAGTGGTGACTTTGCTCTAGAGAGGTGGAAAACACGAATAAATCATCTATAAATCCAATAGAATTCATCATCAAACCTCTAACTTGCATAAACATTCAATAGGAGATAAAGGTATATTTAGAATAATAAAATCTTTTTTAATTCGTTTTTCTTTTTGGTTATGTTTGATTTCGTTTTCCATCATGTATAACTAAACATCTTTAGTATTTAGGTGAGATGAACCCTAGTTTGTGCTATAACATGTTTTGATTTTTTTATTTAATGCAATTGCTTCGAACGATCTATTATGATTCAGTTATGTGTTTAATATATGTTCTAATAAATCTGGAATATGAGTGCATAATCTAATTTCGTAACATAGAGATTGAGAAATCCTATGTATGAATAGATCTAACGTAATTGAAAGGAGTTGACTGCAAGCCTAGAGATAGGTTGATATAAATCCTCTAGATTAAGGTTAAGCCTAATAGTAAAATTCACAAATTAGTGAAGCAATCTTAAGTACCTTTAACTTGAATAATATCAATTGATAATTTTAAGATTAGTTGTTAGTAGTTTCAAGCGGTCTATTAGCATAGATAGGAATTTTCACAGTCTAATAGTCAATAAAATAATTGTATAATAAAAGGTCAATTATTTAAGGGTTTTAGGGGGGTTCAAAACCTAGACACTAATTCTTGATATTGATTATTTCTAACTGATTTCTTTATTCTTTGCTTCATATTGTTTCCTATTTATTTTAATTGTTTAATTTTTCTTTATTAAAAACTAAAATCAAATTTGTAAACTAGATAATAGGATAACGATAATTACTAGTATTCGTTGTCTTTATGAGATTCGACCATACTTGCTAATACTAGCTACAACTATATTGGCACAAAGGGATAAATTAATATTGGTATAGGAATAAATCATTAAGTTTTTAGCGTTATTGTCAGGGACATTAATATTAGAAAAAACTTAATTTTATTAATCTAGTCATCACTTTACTTTATTTTATTATTGTTTTTATTTTACATTATTTTATTTGTTTTATTTTCTTTATTTTTAAAAATAGACTCTTGGGCAGTTTGTGAACCAAAGTACATCTAAAAGCATAACAGACATATATCTAAAAATTGAAAGAACAATGTAGAAGAATTAACCGTGGGAGTTTGAACTAGACCATCGAATATAAGTCTTGGAAGGTCATGTAAAACAAAAGAATCATACATTATGGCAAACCAACCTCTTACCATGTTTGACTACGCTAGGCCAGACTTAACTGGTGCAAAATCCAGTATAATGAGATCGACTGTTCATGAGTAAACAACTTTGAGATGAATCCCAACATCATTCAGATAGTGTAACAGTCAGTCCAGTTTAATAGAATCTAGGATGAACCCTAACGTGCACATCTCTGACTTTCTAGAGATCTATGATTCATTTAAAATAAATTGAGCTAATAAACATCATCATACTCCTTCTATTTCCATTCTCTCTAAGAGGAAAGGTTAAGTAATGGCTAAATTCCATACCACGCTCGTCACTAACTACATGGGAACAAATGGTGGAAATTTTTTTACTAAAGTCCTTTCCCCCTGTAAAGAGTGCAAATTTGAGGAATGGCATCTCTTTATACTCCTAAGTTAAATGTGAATTATTGTATGACAAATAGGAGAGATTCAAGGAGATGCTTAGATGATGTCTATATCATAGAATACCCCTATGAATGCAAATCCAAACCTTTTCTAATGGGTTAAGTTAGATCACAAGGCAGCCCACAAATATAGCAGTTAGAGGGATGTTAAATAACAAAACACCTAAATCAGCCCTAGAGTTGATTGAGGATATGGCCATGAATAAGTACCAGTGGTGCTTAGTTAGAGCACGAACCAATAGGCCAGCGAGAGTTTTCAAAGTAGATTAGATGACGCAATTGGAAATCTAAGTGAAAGCCCTCAGCAAGAAGATGGATAGACTGACTATAGCTCTACAAGGAAGGGTGATGCATTGTAAGGCGTACGGGTTAAATCACCAAAGACAATAATGTTAATCACTCTAGCTTAAGCATGTGCATTAGTTAGGGAATGCTCTAAGACCCCAAATCCCTATAGTAGTACCTATAATCTTAGTTAGGGGAACTACCTCAAATTTTCATAAGGAAATCAGGGGTAAGAAAAAAACAACCCTCTACCTAGATTTTAACAACAAGCATCCTAGCTTAAGAAGCCTAGTATAGATGATCTGATCATCGAATTCATTCAGGAATTAAGAACAAAAAATCAACAAATGGACTCATCCATGCATAACGTGGAGGTTTAAATCGACCAACTTGTAAAGTTAGTGGCAAAGTGACCAAAGGGGGAGTTTACTGAGCACAACAGAAACAAATGCCAAAGAAAGAATAAAGGCAATCAGCTAGAGTTTTGAGAGAAATATCTAAGAAGAGAAGGAAGTGACTATTGACGGTCACTAGAATGTTGAAAGTGGATAATACCTGAAGAGAGTCAAGGAGTATGAACCTTTAAGTACATATCCTATCAGAGCAAAGAGAAATTCATTGAAGGTAGAGTTAGATAAAGTCCTTGAACTTTTATAACAACTGAGGAATGAATTTCCTCGTGTTATATCTCTTTTGCAGGAAACAAAGAGCAAAGAATCTTTAAAAGAGAGATCATCACACAAGGAGGAATCAACAATGCTGGAGACTACAGTGTTGAGTTAGGAGCACTTAGCTAAGAAGATCAAACTATCGGGGAAGCAAATTGACCCAGGGAGCTTTTATATCCCTTGTACTATAGGTAGTTTAAAAGTAGATAAGGCTCTAGTTGACCTAGGGGCTACAATAAATATGATGCCTTACACTTTATTTCAGAAAATAGGAATAGGGGAAGTTGAACCGACTAGGATATGTGCTCAAATGGATGACAAAACATTAAGACATCGTAGGGAAATCATAAAAGATGTACCAGTTAAGGTCGATAGGTTCACATTCCCAACTAATTTTATAATTTTTAATATAGAGGAGGATTCAAAAATACCTTTAATCCTCAAATGACAATTCCTAACAACTATCAAGTCAATTATAGATGTTGACAAAGGTATGTTAACTTTAAAGTTAGGGGATGAAGAGGTTACCTTTGTGGTCTCTAATGCTACAAACAATTCTCTTGAATTTTTTTGATGTTATTGAGGCTAATGAGTCTTATTATGTGTTTTGTAGGACTTATGTTAGTCCACCTGTAGGTTATGGACTTACGATAAGGCAATAAGAACACAGTTTATATAAGCCACCTTAAATAGAAAAAAGGGTATGTCAGGCTAACGACGATAAAGAAGTGCTACATGGGAAGCAACCCATGAGTTAGTTTTAGTTTTTTTTAGTTTTGATATTATCTTATTTTAGCTTTCATATTAGTATAGGTTTGAATTAATTAAATTTTTTGGAATGTTTTAGGATAAAAAAGTTAATTAAGCATCTTGGAAAGAATTGTGTATAATTGTGACATTAGGGGATGCGTGTTATGAGTTATAATGCTAAGTTGCAAAATTTTCATTTTTGAGCATAAATTTTAAAGTTGCACACATGTATAGATAGTTATACACTTTTTGGACACTCTCGTGTAGTGTTACACATTTTTGATACACGCCTATGTACGAAACTGTGTAACCTGCAAAAAGCTATAATTCAGTGACACATATGGTTTGATACATGACCATGTATCAGACTATGCGATTTTGTGATACACCTTAAAAAGCCTTAAATGTTTAAAATATTTCATTCTTTGTTTTGTTTTTTCTCAAACTACCGCTACCCCTCTTTCTTCGATTCCAATTTTGTTCAATTTTTGGCCTATCCAACGATACGTAAGTAAGTAATTATTTCAATTTCAACTGTTTATACTTGTTTAGTTGCATGTTTTGCTTTATTTTGCTTAAAAATGCTTAAATTGAGAAATTGGAGATTTATGAATTTTTTTATTTATTGTCTAATTATTGTTTGATAGTTGATTATTTCTAATACCTAATTGATTTCATGGCTTCACTTGAAAAATTGCATGAAATTTAGGTGAAAATTTTACTTGAATTGCATCAACTTGTGAATTTTTCTCACTTTGTTTTCTAATTGTGATATTTTTATATCGATTAGGTTAATTAGTTATTTTCGATGTTAATTAACATTGGTTTGTGTTTAATCGCATGGATTTGGTGTTTAATTTTGTCAATTTTGTGTAATTGGTAATTTAAGGTTTTTAATTTGAATTTTAGGGTTAGAATTGTAATTTAACAGCAAATTTAGTTTAATTCGTTAACTATAATATTTCTAATTTTAATTTTGAGATTAATTAATTAGTTAGTTGATTTTCTAAGTAAAGTTATTTGATTGTTTATTTATTATTTTATTTATTAATTATTTCTTTGCGTTAAGTTTTCATAGAAATTTTGTTTTGACAATTAATAATTTAGTAAACATAATCGATTTTAAATGATGGAAGAAGCGTATCCTTGTAAGTTATATGTCAATTTTCTCATACTTATTCAAAGTTGTAGGTAAAATGACAAGATCATGGTGTGAAAAGGAGGCCCCAAGGAAGAGACAACAAGGCGAAGGATATTCCACTATAGTCTAGTCCTCAGAGCAGCTGTCAATGATATTATTCAATGTCGAGGCCTAAAAGGAACAATATTAGCAAATAAAGGACAAAATGTTCAGCATAAGTAGATACATTAACTGGGAGCCACTAGATTAGATTGACTTAGCCCATCAAGTTTGAGAGCTTGCAGACATTGGCATATGGTCTTGATTCTTTGACATCGTAGAACCGTCATATTGGGAGCTTACATTAGAGTTCCTCTACATACTTTTGAGAATGGATTTATGATGATGATCATTTGAATACAGTCCATTTTCAAATGATAGGGGAAATGTACTAGATGAGCTACACAGAGTCCTTCATCACGATGGGTATTTATGATTGGGAGTACGTGGAGACACCAAAGTATGTTGCATTACGACATATTTTTTATATGGATTGTCTCCTTAAAAATTTTGGAGTAGGATCAACATCAAAGGTGACTATGACATAAGCAAGTCAAAGACTTCAACCTTATGCCTTCCAACGCTTAGATACATCGAGGGAATTCGAAGCCACACGCTGAATGACTGAGGAGAAAGATAGGGAGTCTTCGAGAACATGGATGTATATTACCTTTGGAGCATGAGTGAGCAGATGTCAATTCACATAGGACATAAACTTGTCTAATTTAACAGGCATTAGAGTGAAGACGGGACGGTTGACATAATTTGGGATAGACCTTATATGACTCGAATGGCATGACGATGGGTCTATCAGATTAGTTACTATCAATGCAGTATATGATGACCATGGTAGCACTTAATCTAGTAGTGATGTAACATATAGTATGTCGATGTTGAGTTCCCACGAGAGATATGTGACGAGCCAGCAACGTAGGGTGGAGATAGAGTAAAGCAACATGTTGAGAGGAAAGATTCCATTCTAGAGTTGAATATCTTGAGAGGTCCTAAAGCTAAGTTGCACAATCCGACATAGAGGAAATCGATATTTATATAATTGTGACATTGATGATCCCAGACAATTGATTGTTCAAGGAGTTTGATATCCGGGACTATATTGAGAGTGTTTGTGATTTCAATGTGAATAAGGAAAATGAATTATCAACTATATGTTCAATGTTGGGCATAGATCTGATGAATTGTGGTGATTGAATGTCTTTCTTGACTGAAAAGTGATTGATGATATATTATGTTAAAATGTTGCAGTTCATTACAAGAATATGTAAGTTCAAATAAAGGAGTTGTGACTAAAGCAACTAACATGAAAAGAGGTTTAAGCTCAGATATGTGCATATAAAACTTTAGGTTCAACGTTTAATGAACCCAGTATCCACAACGGGTATGAAACAATACTGAAATGAGCTCAGTATCCATAATAAACACGAGACCGATAACCAATAAATAGGCACTCAATCACAACAAAGTAAAAATGGAAGTGAGGATCATTTGCATTTGCGTTTGTATCTTTACATGTGTTTATGAAATTGCTTGCAAATGAATGTTGAATTATATTGAGATAACATTATGAAATGCCTATGAACTTGATGGTGATATGATGAAATGTGATCAATGAGTGAAATATTATGAGATGATTATATGAAGTTTTTTCATTTTGAAGGTGCTTCTGAAATGATTAAGTAAAATGATTGTATTGTTAAGGGGCTTGTTGAAGCATGATAAATAATATGATATATGAGGCATAAATCTATATGATGTGTTATGTTGATTAAGTTGGGTTTTATTCATGTGATATATATGATCTATTTTAAGTGAACACATCGATGATGGTTCACTCAGTGAGTTCACAAAACTCATCAAAATTGCAATATTGATTTTTAGGTACGAAAAGGAGACCTTGCTTGTCAAACAATCTAGTTAGAGTTTAGTATTATCCATTTTGGGATCAAGATATGGCTCAAAGTTCTGGTTAGCTATCATTTGAGAAGTTTAGATAGAGTGCTTTTGTATAGTTTTTCATCTCATGTAGAATATTTTGTATAAACAGTATGAAAACATATTGTTTTTATATTGTAACTATATGGATGGTTTGTAATGAAATTACAATGTAAAACATGTTTTGTTAATGAAATGAGATATGTTAACATTTTAAATACTTCTGTTCTTTATGATGCTATATAAAGTGAATGTGATTACTCTAACATGCCATTCCAGTAGGGTATGTGCTCGATTATTTTGAAGAATGTTGGACATATCTCCTATGGTAGTGGAATGTTACAAAATTAGCTTGCTCCAATTAATATCCCTTGGTGCAGGTTGTTTGTTACTTATGATTGAGATGTCCCCCACTATAGATGTCATAACTTCTTACTGGCATCGATTTAGCTACCATGCTAATGGTATCAATCTTCCTATTTAAAGCCTCCAACTTTACTTCCAATATTGTAACTATATCAATATTATAGATCCCATTTGTCCTTATCATTTTTCTTGTGATGCCCCACTAAAATTATTTCATAGTAACATTCTCTATATTCTTATCTAATAGAGGTATATATAGGACTATCGCCTATTAATTCCATCACATCATCTATTAATATAAGATCTACTAAATCATCTACGAGGACTCTATGGCAATTGACTCAGCCTCTCTGTGATCCTTTGACATTGTGCCTACTGGTGCCATCTCTCCTAAAGGCTCTATTGATTTTGCTTGCATTCATATCTTGATTTTGGTTACAAATTCTTACGCTTTTAATCCAAATTTGAAAGAATTAAGTGAAAATGTTTATAAATGTTGCATGAAGGTTAAAGGGAATGTTTTGTGAATTTTGCATGAGAAATGGAAGGTAATATAAATTTTGCATTAAGAAAGTGGTGATTAAGGTGTCACCACTGTGACTAAGCTTGTCATAGTGGTGGAAAAAGTGTCACCGTGAAACTTTTTCACAATCTTGTTAAGCTTAGTCACAGTGATGATCAACCATAACAGGGGTGATAAACATGGTCACCCTCATGACTACTCCTTTACACTAACTTTAAGTCTAACATCTGTAGGTTTTGGGGACTCAACAACCCTACAACTATAAACCTATAGTCATATTATAAACAAAAAAAGGAATGGAGCTGAATCGAGAGGGTGGGGGTAAAAATTGAGAGACACACTAGGACTTATTCTGGAACATAAAATAGACAGTAAAAAAAAGAGAGAGGAAGAAGGCGAAAAAGAGTGACGATTGAGAAGAGAAAAAGAAAAAGAACAGCAAACAGGTAGAAGCAACATGAGCAGTCGAGTATCTGGGTAAGAACTAAGTAGAAGCAAAAGGTGAGAGCTAGTGCAGGAAGCTTAAGAGTGGCAGGAGATTATAGTAACTCCCTCATTCGAGAACTTGCTTACTTATTATGTTTATTATTTCTCTCTCCATTGTTTTACCGAACTTACTCCTCTTTTTGATGATAAACTCATACTTTGTTAGTTTTTGATAGTTCATTTTAGTTATTCACTTGGTTTATTGCATTATTACTTCTCTTATACTGATAAAGATGGGATTGAAGAATATGAAGATGATGAGTGTTGTTTATTCCATGATGGGTTGATCTCTTTTTCTTGAGGATTTATCGTGAAAGTATTAATGCGCTATAGGGATATGGTTAAAGGTATGCTTGACTTTGGAGCAAGTATGAATCGTATCCCTCACTCTACTTATGAGAAATTGGATATAAGACCGTTAAGACTGAACAATATGTGCTTACAATTAACTGATAGTTCAATCCATTATCCAAAAGGAGTAATGGAAGATATGTTAGTGAAGATTGGCAGATTGATTTTCCCTATAGACTTTATGGTCTTAGACATGGGGGAGATTAAAAAGTAAGGGAAGGAGTACACCATACTCCTAGGGAGGCCTTTTATAGCCACTACTAATACCTTGATTGATGTGAAGAATAAGCAACTTGGTGTGGCTAATTTGGGATAAACAATAGAATTTTCAATTTTTAATGTTAAACACATTCCTACTACTACTATTTGTGAAGCATGCTTTCTTGTTGAACAATTTAACTCAACAGACCTTGATTTTGCATTATAGGAAGAAGAAGAAAAGAAGTTAGGCTTCGTGAAAGAAATTGATGAGTGTTGTCAATTGCTAAACAATGGAATTGTGGAAGAGTTTGGCAAATTCTTGACGAAAGATCCTAATGACGAGAAAAAATAGTGGAATCAATCACTTTGAGCAATCAACCTTAAGCTTAATGGTTAAGGTGTCCATCTAAAAGATATTAAATAAGTGCTGAATGGGAGGCAACCTATATAAATTTTGTTTTTATTTTCAATTATTGGTTCGTTGTTCCTTTTTAGTGAGACTCGACTTAATATGTTGACTTCGTTACACAAGCCTACTTTGCAATTCTTATATTTGTCTTCCTTATAGCTGTTCTCCACTCCTATACTCCACACTGCATCAACACAACCACCACCCACACTTTTGTATCATATTTCTATCCTTATTCTGTTTATTATTTCTACTACTTGTTAGTTTAATGTCTTTTAGTTTTAATGCTTATACTTATTCGTATTATTTTGTGTCTTAAATCCCTTTTTTACTTTTTTCTTTATCGTATTAGGAACAATATGATATTTAAGTGTGGGGGGTATTAGTTAAAAACATTAGTTTTTTGCCATTTAATAGTTAGATATGCATAGTCATGACATAAACTCGATCGGGTTTAGAAATGCATAATATGAGTGAATGAGTATACTTGCATGCATAGACTGATTAACTTGGATTTTGATAAAATGGACATTAACGTGTTGTGATAAATGAATGTCACTTTTCTTTGGTAAGAATTTGAGCCCTTTTGAAATACTGAACACAAAATTCAAGCATTCTTTGTTGAGAGTGCTCTTTCATAATTAAGGAACTCTAGAACTTACTTTCAAAAACTAGTTAAGATCACACAATCTTATGCACATAATGAGATGATGAAGGCAATTTAGGATTTACCATTTTTGGGTAAAAAGCCACCATAATGTTACCTTTAGTGAACCCCCTTTGAGCTTAACATGAAACCTTCTTTCTTTAAACCCAAAATATAAGCTTTGACCTTAATTATTTATTCTCTTTGTTGTACCTACCATAATACAAGTTGAGCATTTGAATAGTTATGATTAGGCTTAAGGAATAATTGGTTGAACAAGTGTGGGAGAATCATAGGATATAGTTGGCTATTAAGTTAGAAATAGGTATGGTTGTAGCAACTTTGATCTCTCCTCTACATTTTCCTCTTCTAAACTTGATATTGTTCTAAATAAATAAAAAATATTTAATAAAAAAGAAGAAAAGAAAATAAAAAGGAAATAGAAAAGGAAAAGGAAGGAAGAGAAGATAATGGAAAAAAATGAAAAAAGGTAAGAGACATAAAAAGGGGAGTGCTAATCTTGTTAATTTGAAAGGAAAGAATTAAGTGTTTTATATTTTGTTGTTTGTATTACTTTAAATGCTCAATTTGTTTTTTGGTTTTAAACTGTCATTTTCCTTTTTCCTACCCTTAGCCCGACCTTACTACAGCCAAAATAAAGACATTTGGATTAATGTTTGTGTTTGATATGAGTGGTGGAGGTTGGATTAGTAAGCAAGTCTATAGTAAATGCCTTATATGAAATGAATTATGAGTTAATATATCCTACCTTTGAATGCTTGAGAGGACGGAGAGTGGAGTGAGTGTCTATCACACTTACTGATGATCTTTGAATTGAAGTACTTGTTGATTTTGGCTAAGCATGCGGAGAATAGTCTTATCATACAATATTATGAGTTTCAAGTTCTCAGATTGTGTTTATTGAAATGATCGTTAATATCTTTGACTATTATTTGTGAACATTGTTTTTATTGTTTGTTCTTTTATAGTCTAATGTTCTTTATTTTGCTTGAGGATAAGCATAGTTTAAGTGTAGGGGAATTGTTTTGTCTAATTTCTGATGATTTTTCTTGCATTCATATCTTAATTTTGGTTACAAATGTTTGCGCTTTTAATCCAAATTTGAATGAATTGAGTGAAAATGGTCATAAATGTTGCATGAAATTTGAAGGGAATATTTTGTGAATTTTACATGAAAAATGAAAGGTAACATAAATTTTGCGATAAAAAATGGTGATTAAGCTGTCACCACCTTGACTAAGACATTAAGTCATGGTGGTGACTAAGCTTGTCACCACCATGACAAGCTTAGTTATGATGGTGACTAAAGTTTGACCACTGTAACAAGCTTAGTCATGGTGGTGACCAGCCCTTACAGGGGTGACAAACATATTCACCCCCGTGACCACTCCTTTGCACTCATTTTGAGTCTGACGCGTGCACGTTTTGACGGTGCAAAAACCTTACAACCCTAAACCTAGATTCGTGCTATAAATGGAAAAGGAGAGAAAAACCTAGAGGGTGGGGGCAAAACCAAGAGATACACTAAGACTTATTCTGCAACACAAAATAGAGATAAAAACTAAAAGAGAGGAAGGAGGAGGAGAAACAGAGTGACAGTTGAGAAGAGAAAAAGAAGAAGAAAAGTACAGAGGTGAGATCAGCGTAAGCAATCAAGCATCTGTGTGAGCAGTCGAGCATCACCGTAACTCCCTTTTCGAAACACTTTTTTGCTTATTCTATTTACTATTTCTCTGTTGTTTTACTAAACTTACTCTTTTATTAGTTGATAGACTCATACTCTATTAGCTTTTGATAGTTCATTTCGATTATTCACTTAGTTTGTTGCTTTAATACTTCTCTTATAATGATAAAGATGGGATTAAAATATATAAAGATCATGAATTTTGTTTATTCCATGATGGGCTAATCTCTTTTTCTTGAGGATTAATGTAGTTATTTTAGTAAATTGTGTATGATTAAGGGACTGTGTTTTTTAACTTATGTTTGCCATAGTTTCTGAACTAAATGGATGTAAAAGCATGACCAAACTTTGCATCATTTTGGTATTAAATGAATGATTAAGAGAAGAAGTTTAATAAGGAATGAGAGATTATAGCCGTTTAGGTTGAGAATTAGAAAATATTAACTTAAGTGGTAATTATCAATCAAGTGTCTATAATTAATTTGGATGATAAACTTGTCGAATATGAAAGTTAGATTAGTTTGTTATTTGAATTGATTTTAGATCTCAATTGGTAATTTTAGTAAGATAATTATCCAATCATTTCCCCTTAGTCATGCATAGGAGATTAAATTAGTTAAATTATTTCTCAATAGTTTTCACATCGATTAATCAACCTATTTTTTCTTCTAGTTAAATCAGTTCACTTTTTAGTCTAATTGAATAATTTTCTTTAAAGCTTAACTCAACAAGCTGGATAGAATGTTTAGGATTGAAATTGTTTTTATTTTTATTCAATATTAGTTTGATTGGACCAATTTCACCTCTATGGGAGACGACCCTAAGTAATCAACTATAACTACGTTGTATACTCACGAGTAAGATAGCCTAGGTATTTTTAGAACTTATTTTGGGCGCAACAGGTCTATCCTAGATACTCTAACTCTAGCATAGGTTTGTCATGTATAGGATCAATTGGTTGGATTAGTGGTGGTAGGATTTTAGTGCTTATATGTTCCATCCTTACTAGCGTGTCTCTAATCTAACATATATATATTACTCTATATATCCTAAATTGGGTTGTATTTCAATGAATGTCTTAGAGCTTTAGGTGGTGTAGGTGCTCTCTCTTGCTCCTCACCTTCAACCTTTTGTCTCCTTATAAGGATGACATTTACTACTTATGGTGGTTTTTCAATGAATGTAAAGTTTTGATCCTATGCACTAACTTAAAGTTCAACTATCCTTATGATCCTTTAAATTTCCATATTGAGTAGGGAAAGAGTTTAAATAAGAATAAACTCATGCTCATCACCCAATATTCCTAATCTCCTTACCAATTAGATGATCACTAATTTACCAGTGCTCACACTAAAGTTTATTCGATATAAGTAACCCTTGATAAGCTAAATAAAAATATGCCCTATATGGATTTGAACTCGATTACATATGTAATATATAAAGAATAGGTCTCGATAGGTCAGTACGCCTATATTATCACATCAAAAACATAAGAAATGGATAATTAACTTGTCAACCAATGCCAAAAATAGGAAATCCTGGACCTTATGGGTAAAAAAGTATCTATTGAGACCACTATATGCCAAAATTTGGCTAAGTGGATCCCCAGTTAGTGCAAATCAGTTTTATTCATATCAAGATGCATGGTAAGCATATACTCTTTAGTATAGAACTATTCATATAATCAAAACTGATTGTAAATGTAATGATGATGTATAGCCCCGACTAGAATTGGATGATTGAGTCAACTTGGAAAGTACAAAAAAACACTAGCACTAACTTCTAATATATTGACTCTTTAATGTTAAAAACCTACAACAAGTTATCAAACTTAATTTTTCTCAACACCCAAGTCTCTAAGTCTAACTCTCTCTTGGCACCCTAATCTATATGTTCCTTAAATTTCTTCATACATAGGTGACCGCGCGTCGTAACGCTAATCAAAATTAAAATAACTAGACTACTACTGTAGCAGTGGCGAGTCTAGGTCGATCCCACAGAGAGT
>JANVCQ010000007.1:4142537-4153393 GCA_025531925.1 Erythroxylum plowmanianum
ATGTCTTGCTAGAGGCCGCTTATGACTTATGGGCCTTGAAGTGTGATCAAGCCCATTGCCAACATCAAATGAGCCTATAGGGTCGCACATAAAGATTGATGTGATATGGGCTTATTCTCTTGGGCCTAATTTATTAGGCATTGAATAAATATATATGGATATATTTATTAGGCTAGATTGAAATAAGTTGTCGAGCTTTTATTATATAAGATATAATATGGACCGAAACTTATTAGGCTTCAATGGGATTAGGTTTTCTCTATAAATAGAGAAACTTAGGTCTCATTAAAGGGTGAGATAAGAGACGAAAACCCTAGCCACCTTCTAAGAGAAAAACTGTGCGATATTCGAAAGGGTTTTTGAATGTGCTAGCACACACGAGTCGCTGCCCCGATCATTCATCCTCGTGTGGATACCGGTAGAGGACATTCGCGCATTACAGTGTCTACAAATCTGAAAAAGAAAATCTATGTCAAGAGGTATTTTCATACATGCTATAGTTTTCGGTTATACTTATTGTTGTTTTATGGTCTTTTCCGTTGCGTATTGAGAATACTCAGGCCATAGGCGATCCAACAAGTTGTGTTTAGGAAGCCTGATCAACCTGAAATAATATTGCATGACATCCGCACTTTTTCTCTGACTAATGTGGTATCTGCTATGTAAGCTCGGAAGTTCCTTAGAAAAGGGTGTGAAGTTTATCTAGCTTTTGTGATTGATTCTAAGAAAGAGGGAGATAAATTGCAATATGTGTTTCCTGCAGAGCTACCCGGACTCCCTCTTGAAAGCGAAGTGGAGTTTTCTATTAAAGTTATGTTTGGTATCCTATATCCAGGGAATTGTACTGGATGGCTTCTACTGAATTGAAGGAGTTGAAGGTGTAGCTGTAAGAGCTACTGGATAAGGGATTCATTCAAACCATTGTCTCACCTTAGGGAGCACCAGTTCTATTTGTTAAGAAGAAAGATGGTACCTTTTGGATGTACATTGATTATAGGAAATTGAACAGTCACGGTGAAGAATAAGTATCCGATACTAAGAATAGAAGATATGTTTGATCAATTGAAAGGTGTTGGATTATTTTCCAAGATAGATTTATGGTCAAGGTACTATTAATTGCGAGTAAAGGATGTAGATTTTTTAAAAACTATATTTAGGACCCATTATGGACATTATGAATTCTTATTGATGCCATTTAGGCTAACTAATGCTCTAGCCGAATTCATGAATTTGATGAATAAAGTATTTTGGCCTTATTTAGACCAGTTTGTTGTGGTGTTTGTAAATTATATCCTAGTCTATTCTAAGAATGAACATGACCATGTTTAACATCTCCAAATTGTATTACAAACCCTGCGGAAAAAATAGTTGTATGCTAAGTTGAGTAAGTATGAATTTTGTCTTCGGGAGGTATCTTTTCTAGGACATGTTTTTTCTTCTCAAGGGATTAGGGTTGATCCTAGTAAGATTAAAGCAATTGTTAACTAGAAGCCAACATGGAGTGTGACAGAAGTGTGAAGTTTTGTAGGTTTGGCGGGTTACTATCATCGGTTTGGGAAGGGATTCCCAGTGATAGCATCCCCTTTAACTAAACTACTATAAAAAGGAGTAAATTATGAATGGTCTACTAGATGTCATACTAGTTTTGATCAAATAAAAAGAATGCTTATTGAAGCTCCTGTATTGGCTCAACCACTTCTAGTAAGGAATATGATATGTTTAGTGATGTATCTAGAGATGGTTTGGGTTGTGTTTTAATGCAGGATGGAAAGGTAGTTGCATATGTTGGGGTTATGTAAATATAGTGCCCTAGAAAGCAAATGTATTTACATATAACTTAATTTTCTTCCAGATATATTTTGTAATGAAAATATTTATTATTAATAAAACAAAAACGTTTGGTTTTATTTGTATGAGTATAATATAACTACTCATAAGGTACCAAGATTCTTTTGTAAGTAATATACATATATATGGAGATGTATGGGAAACATGTATATTATCATAATCTAAATTAGTTGATTCACAGTTGAATAATCAAGTTGGTCGTTTGATTATAGTTTAGACTATAGTGTTACAATTTATCTCCATGCAAGTAAAGGAGTTTACTTCAAGGGAATGATGAGTTTCATATCATGATATTAGTTGACTATCGATAATGATACTATTAAATGAATCTGGAATGACGTATGTTTTTAAAGAATAAAGTAAGTCATTTCTTTAATCTTAAAACATACACTTTAGCATTCTTTTATTACGAACTACAATCTTAATGAGTGGTGAACTTATGTGTGTTTCATTATAATTCTTGATATGATCGAAATCGATTTTTATAGAGTATTAATCTAATGTCTGCATGTTGGAATTATTAATTAAAATATGTATCAGGAAACATTCACTCAAATAAAAAGTTTATAGTGATATCATTACTTTTAGATGTTTTACGGAGATTGGAGATTAAACTTGTGCCAGTAGTTTGATAGACTAGCTACCCATCAAGTTTTAACACCAAGATGAGATTTTGTGTGGGCAAAATGGTAATTTTACCCTTTATTGTGCAGATGGATATAATATGGTTCATAATAGAGTTTGCAATTGGACATCTAATTTGAAACATGTGTTCTTATAATATTTAATAATTCAAGAGTTCAGCTAATTTTCTTTAGTGGAATGACATTTGGATAATAAATTGGAATTAATTCTAATAAGATTAAATTAATTCTAGGCTTATTAGAGCTTGAATTATATACGTCCAATTAGATTCCCTACTTGGCTTCTAGGAAAGGTTATCAAGAAAAGTAAGAAAAATAAATAGAGCTTACCAGAAATAAAAATAGAAGAAAGAGCCAAATTAGATTCAAAGTAATAATACTGAAACAATTTAATTAAGAGTTAATTAAATTAGGTTTTAAGCCTATGATTAAATGTTGGGCTTACACTAATTAACTGTTAATTAGAGGCCCAAAATGAACATTTAATATTAGACTAAATTTTGGTTTGATTTGAACAATTGGATTAATTAAATTGAAACGATATTTGTAAATAGTATATTTTGGTTTTATATAGCTAAATGGATAGCTGCTCATTTAGCATTGAATTGCTAAATATAAGGTGGGTTTTTATCATGCTTCATCATCATTAAATGGTTTAAGGATGTCCTCATTAAATGGTTTAATGGTTGTCATTATTGGATCAGAAAAATAAAGCACGCAAGATTTGGCTAAAATGGTAGATTTTAAAACTTTTCTAGAAATCAAAATACAGTTGAAGCAAGATAATCAAATCAATATGTCAAGCCATACATGATATCGTATATGGAAAATAATTATCATAAGAACAAGGTGGAAATTATATTACCAACTCCTTCGCTACAACTTCAACTCCTCGTTGTGCTATCCTATCCTCAGCAATATATACTCTCCTAAGCCATGTGTCCTCTTCTCATTATTGTATCCTCTTCTTGATATTGTATCCTCGACCAATCAAATTTACCACTTGTTCTTCTTGGACAACTTGGTTAATAAGATCCTTTGGTGGGAAAGGAGAAGAAAACTTTGGAGGAGATTTTTCTTAGAAGAAAGAAGTCAAAGATGAGACATCTCTCATGCAAATTTCAGCTAACACATGCAAGAAAGGAGAGAGAGTCCAAAAATGCAAGAACACCTCTCTTACAACTTGTCAATTTCAGTTATGCATGAAAAGAAAGAAGAGAAGAGCATCTAATGCATCACTTCTTTCTTTAATCAAACATAAAGAAGCCATTAAATGAGACTCTTCTCATTTGTTTTAAGATGGCTATATGAAAAGACCAATAACCTAAAATGACATGTCAATTTCAGTTTTAGTGATGAAAGAAGGAAGATCATCCATCAAATACACCTCTTTCATCTTTAATCAAATGAATGTTAAAAGGTTACATTACATGCCATCATTAAAAGACAACCATTAAACCATTTAATGGTAAGATCATTACTCCATTTGATGATGATAAAGCATGATAAATACCATCTTTAGTTAGCAATTCAATGCTAAATGTGCAGCTACACATTCAGCCCTAATAAAACCATAATTACACCATCCATTTCTTTAACATTTTTGTTTTAATTTAATTAATCAAGTTAATCAAATTAAACCAAAGTCTAGCCCATTTCTAAATATTCATTTGGCTTTTAATTAACTATTAATTAGTGCAAGCCCAACATTCAATCATGGGCTTTAAAACCTCCATTTATATTTCTTAATTTGTTTGATAACCTTCCTTAAAACCAAGTGGGGAATCTTATTGGACTTAGATAATTCAAGCCTCAATAAGCCCAGAATTAATTTAATCTTATTAGAATTACTTCTAGCTTATTAACTAATTGTCTTTACTAAATGTCATTCCACTAAAGACAATTAGTTGAACTCTTCAATTAATAAATAATATGAGAACACATATTTCAAATAAGATGTCCAATTGCAAACCCCATTATGAACCTTATTATAGTCATCCGCATAATAAAGGGTAAAATTACCTTTTTGCCTTTATATTGGTTTTTCCTTTTAGATATCCCATTTTACTCTATATGGTGATTAACACACAAGATCTCATCTTGTTGTTAAGAATTAATGGGTAGCTATTCCATCAAACTCCTGGCACCAATTTAATCACTAATCTCTATAAAACATCTAAAAGTGATAATATCACTATAAACTCTTTATTTGAGTGAATGTTCCCTGTTACATGTTTCAACTAATAATTCCAACATGCAGAAACTAGATTAATACTCTATAAAAATCCATTTTGATCATATCAAGAATTATAATAAAACACATATGAGTTCACCACTCATCAAGATTATGGTCCATAATAAGCAAATGCTAAAATGTATATTTTAATACTAAAGTAACAACCTACTTTATTTTTGAAAACATACTTTATTCTAGATTCATTTAATAGTGCCATCATCGATAGTTGACTACTATCATGATATGAAACTCATCATTCCCTTGAAGTAAACTCCTTTACTTACATGGAGATAAATCGCAACACTACAATCTAAACCATAATCAAGCGACCAACTTGATCACTAAACTGTTAATCAATTAATTTAGATTATAATAATATACATGTTTCCCATACATCTTTGTGTATAAGTATATTATTAACAAAAGAATCCTAGTTCCTTATGACTAGTTATATTATGCTTATAAAAATAAAACCAAACTCTTTTGTTTTATTAATAATAAATATTTTCATTTACAAAAATGTAACTAGAAGAAGATTAAGTTACATGTAAATACATTTGCTTTTCAGGGCACTATATTTATATAACTCCAACAATCTCCCACTTGTTCTAAAGAAAGCTTGACATATTCCTCATTCCCATCCCGTCTAGGTGACCCTCAACGCTCTTTTGAGACAATGTCTTTGTGAACAAATCAGCAAGGTTTTGCTCTATAGGAATCTTTACCACATTCACCTCTCGATGTTGTATTATCTCCCTTATTAGATGATACTTTCACTCAATGTGTTTGGTAGCTTTGTGGTTTCGAGATTCTTTAGAATTAAGCACTACCCCACTATTATCACAATAAAGTGTAATAGCTTTTTCTACCTCTGGAACTACCTCCAAATCATTTAGGAACTTACAGAGCCAGACTTCTTCCTTTGCTGCTTCATAAGTAGCAACATACTCAACCTCTATAGTCGAATCAACAATACAAGATTAATTAACACTTCTCCAAACTATGGCTCCACCTCCTAAAGTAAATATAGAACCAGAAGTTGATTTCCTTGAATAAACATCTGATTGGAAATCATAATCTATATATCCTGTCGGAAAAAGATTACTTCCTGAGTAAACAAGCATTAAGTTCTTCATCTTATAAAGGTACTTAAGTATACACTTAACTGCAATCCAATCTTGGATTAGACTGAAATTTGCTTACCAGTTTCACTGCATAATAGATATCCGATCTAGTGCAAAGCATTGCATATATTAAATTTCCAACTGCCGAAGCATATGGAATGTTACGCATGCATCAACCTCCTCTTGGGTTTTAGGTGCTTGTTCCTTTGAAAGTTTGATTCCATGTCTAGTAGGTGTGAAACCCCTCTTAGAATCTTGCATGGTGAACTTATTAAGCATATTCTCAATGTAGGTTAATTAAGACAAGGCTATCTATTTGTTCTAACGATCCCTTATAAGTTGATCCCTAGAACATAGTTAGCCTCTCCCAAATCCTTCATTGAAAATTGTTCATTAAGCTATCACTTAACTATAGATAACATTCCCACATCATTCCCAATGAACAGAATGTCATCAACATACAAGAATAGAAAAATAACCTTTCCATCTTATATCCTTTTATAGACACAAAGCTCATCTAGGTTTTGTATGAATCCATAGGTTTTGATAGACTTATCAAACCTAACATTCCAAGACCTAGATGCTTGTTTAAGTCCATAAATGGACCTTTGCAACTTGCATACCTTATGCTTATTACCTGGCTTAATGAATCCTTCTGGTTGGGCCATATAAATGGTCTCCTCAAGATCCCCATTAAGAAATGCGGTCTTGACATCCATTTGTCATATTTCGTAATTAAAATAGGTTGCTATAACCGAAAGAATCTTAATGGACTTAAGTATGGTAACTGAAGAAAAAGTCTCCTCATAGTCTATACCCTCTTTTTGAGTATAGCCCTTAGCTACCAATCTAGCTTTAAAGGTCTCTACCTTTCCCTTTGATCCTTTTTTCCTTTTTTAGATCCATTTACAACCTATGTCTTTTATACCTAGTGGTAGATCTATAAGGATCTAGACTTCGTTAGCGTACATGGAATCTATTTCTAATTCCATCGCCTTAAGCCATTTTTCTGCATCAACATCATTAATAGCCTGTGCATATGTAATGGGATCCATTTCTTCTTGGTCTGAGAGGGCAATTAGGCCTTCTCCTAGACCTAGATACCTATATGGCTATCTCACAACCCTCCCACTACGTCTAGGCACTACTTGATGTTCAGGTTGCTCTTCTAGTTCAACTCTTAAATCCATTTCAAAATCTTATTCTGTTATATTCATATCAACTTTTGAATTGGATGAAATAACTAACTCTTTTAGTACTACTTCACTTTTTCCTTTGTGATTTCTCACAAATTCTTCCTCTAAGAAGGTTGCATTTGTCGACATAAATACCTTTGTATCCTAAGGACTATAAACATAGTACCCTCGAGTCCCTGTAAGATATTCTCCAAACAAACTATAAAATCCCATGTTCGGGGCTAGACCCCAGAATTGTGAACTAAACGCACTGTGAGAAATTAGAGTGCATTGCATGCTCATGCATCACTGTATATTCACACACATATGAATATTTATTATTTTAGTATTTAAAATAATTATTCATGCATTCGACATTTTTCAGGTATAATTAACTGAATAATATGATTTAAAATGTGAATTATGATTTATTGATGGTAAAAATTTAATTAGAGACTAGTAATATTATTTCGAAATTTTTGGGTAGTGTGACATGTGGACTGATTAAATTGATGACAAATAGCCTATGTATATTTGTGACATATGGCCACATGAAACAGTGATAAGTGTAATTCATGCAAGCAAACACGTGGATATGTGTTTTAGACGTTGTCCTCCTACTGCCCTCTCTTTTGTTGTTCTTCACTAAGAGTATTATTTTTATCAAACGTATTTATAGTTTACCAAACACCAAGCATCAAGTTGTGGTGATTTACTCTCTTCATTGGCAATGAATCATGTAAGTAACTCTGATGATGTTTTACGATGTTAATATACACATGCCTGGGAAGTTTAATCAGTATGGTCTTGGTGAAGAAATACATTGAATGACATAGATGAGGAACTAAATTTGTTAAGTGTATCTGGACTTAAATCTGAGTTTACTGAGTGATGGGTAATTTGAGAAGTGCAGAAAGACAAAAACATAGTAGAGAGAGAAAGGATGATCACAGTAGTGAGAGAAAGCTTATGTGAGGTTTCAATTAACTTGCATATAACTTATTTTGAGTTTGTACTAGAGTACAAAGACAAGATATATGTTTAGGAATGAACAAAGTAGTGAAAGGACTAAAAAACAAGAAAAAAAGAAATTAATCTGAGAGTGAAAGTGCACACCCATGATCAACAGTTCTGGGTTATTCATGAGTATAAAACTCACGATCGTGAGATGAGGGAAAGAAATAAGTTATTTTTGGATGTCTGAAGTTGCAATCGTGACTCTGCTAATAGAGGTGTGAGCTCACAATCATGTGTAAGCACAATCGCAACTTCTAAGGTGCAAGTACGATATCGCGATCATGCAGACGCATGACTGTGGCCTTCAACGTTGAGCTTACTTCTAAACATCCTTTGATATTTTTGATATAAGTTCTTCTCTAGACCTCTAACTGACTTGATTCTTAAATCAATGGGTTCCTAACATATTGCTCTACCTCTCCATAAAAATTGATAGCTTTTTGAATTGGCTTAAAAAAAAGATTGATTGAATAAAAGTGTGATAATTTGTTGGAATTGAATGAACTAGAATAATTTACTGAACATACTTCGGTATTTTGATTATATCTTGATCTATAGAGTTCAAAATGAGATGATTCTTGATTAAAATGACACTAGAGAATAAAGATACATTTTTCCTGAGCAAGTAAAATTCTAATTATAGTGTGAAGAATTCCAAAATCAGTTCTAGATTTGAAGTAAGAGTTATGTTATAGCTTAAGAATAGAATGATGTATTTAGAGTATAAATTTTAGTATATTGAACCAAATTGAATGATCTTGGTGTCATCAGAGACCTAAGACACAGAGGAACAATTGCTTAGAAGGAAGTGTTACTTAAATCCTTCATTATCTAGATCTTATTGATCATATGTAGTTGACCAGAATGGAATGTTTTCAAAAATAGTTGAAATGGAGAATGAGTGATTGAATTTTGATACAATTGGAGTACAACTGATATGTACATCATTGTAATACAGAAATATACTTGAGGATTTTCATTGAACATACATTAGATATGAAACATTGATAAATGTGTTTATTCTTTTACATAAACACTCTAGTATTATGAAATTGTTTTTATTGCATATAGATGACCGACTAGAGCAACTGCTTCCAGATATTGTCGAAATGTCAAGGCAATAGGCTTAAAGGAGAAACTATGAGTAACATAAGATGGTCTCACTTTATTTGGTCTAAATTCTGTATATTACTAAACTGTATTGATATATTACTGAATTGCATTGACTGATTGTGTACTGAATTTTGGACAATATATGTCTGAGGTATTTTGATGCATGCAAACAATATTGGAAGTGCTACTTATATGTGAATGAGGTTGCCTAATTGAATATTCTAATTCTTAACTGAAAAGTTGAATGCCGAACCTAGTCTGATGACTACTGATACTGAGAGTAGTATACTATGATAATACATGCAAGTGAAAGTGATTGAATTGATGACTTAATTGTGACATGTATATCATTTCAATGCATGTAATATAAAGGCATTATGACTAGAGTAGCCAGCACGAAAGCACTTACACGTAGAGCTTTACTCCTTGATTACTATTTCTACATGTAGAGTTATGCTTCGTGATTACTATTTTTGATTGAGCTCTATGGACTAGTATCTGTATCTGAAAGGCACTCGGTCACAACACTGTAAAAACGAATGTGAGTCTCATACATATGGCATTCATATATAATCAAAATTCATTGAATGATTTACAAAGCTATAATGAAATGATTGACTATATGAATTGTGTGATTTTATAATGATTGTATTTGTTCCATGAGTGAACCATCGAGGATGGTTACTTGATTGAGTTTGCAAAACTCATTAAAAATTGCAACGTGGCTTTTAGGGTTTAATAAAGGACTCCAGAGAGGCTCCGAGTAAGAGTTCCAGGTCGAGATCAGTGTGTGCCTACATATGTATTTCATTATATTGTATTGAAAAGTTTAGTCTTAAGTGTTATTCAATGTGTATAAAAATGATCTTGAAATGTAATGTTAATATGACTACAAGTGTTTCGTTTTTGTAATAGGCCCAAGTTTCTACTGAAACTTTGATTAGTTGAATAATGATTGTAATTCTTATGACTGAAAATGCTTATAAATAAAAATTAGGTCGAATTTGATTATCAATTTTTCGCATTTTATGGGTTGTTTTAAAATGAAAGTAAATTTGCAATGAGTTTCGACTGTTTACTATTCTAGCATGCCACCCTTATGGGATTTGCACTTGGACATCACTCGAGGTGTCAGGCACGGGTCTTGCGAGAGTGGGATGTTACACAAACATACTTTTGACCTTGGTTCCATCTTTGTGGATTCAAGCCTTAGAAGATGGGCATAACCCCAAGTCCTCAAGTGCCGCAATGAAGGAACTCGACCAGTCCACAACTCCTAGGTGTTTTAGTCACTGATTTGGATGGAGAAAAGTTGAGAAGATATGTTGTTGTTTATATGGCATATCCCTAAAATGATTCTGGAAGGCTAGCATAGGACGTCATCGATCTTACCATTTCCAATAAAGTCTTATTCCGCCTCTCAGCTACACCATTATGTTGAGGTGTTTGAGGAGCTGATAAGTTGGAAACAATTCCATTTTCAATTAAAAATTGTTGGAACTCTCCAGATAAGTACTCACCCCCTCGATTCGATCGAAGTTGTTTTAATGGCTTGCCTAGCTGCTTCTCAACTTCAGCTTTGAATTCTTTGAACTTTTTAAAGGGCTCACTCTTTTTATGTGTCAAATACAAATAGCCATGTCTAGAGTAATCATCTATAAAGGTTATGAAGTATTCATAACCTCCTCTAGCTTGTACA
>JANVCQ010000007.1:4157687-4170782 GCA_025531925.1 Erythroxylum plowmanianum
ACAAAACACAGAAAGAAATTTAAAGCCAAACTGGATTTAAATTACACACATTTAAAGAGTCTGTTAATCTCGAAACGCTTGGGCTTCTTAGTGGAGGAAGAAGAAGTGGTGCTACTAGAGGCCTGGGTGGAAAGAAGGCAGAGAGAAACCAGAGAAAAACATAGAAGAAAAATGTCGGAGAAGAAAGTGAAAAACGAACGCGGGAGATTAACTTTTAAATATTAAGTAGATCAACTGTGATGTTTTATTCAACAAAACGTCGCGGTTTTTATTCTGTGATGTTTTAATTAGAAAACGTCGCAAAAAATGTTACAAATTTATGACGTTTTGATAAAACGTCGTGAAAAATTAGAACTTTTTGTGACGTTTTTTAAACGCCACAAAAAGTCTTTACAATCCGCGACGTTTTATTAATAAAACGTCGCGGATTGTATTAATTTCTTGTAGTGTTTAAGAAACTGATGTCGTTTAATTTTTAGCAAATATCGGCCCAAGGCTCAATTTTTAAAAATTTTTGAGCTTAAGGCCCGATCATCCAAAAAGAAATCTTAAATAATGCAAATAATCAATTTATATTAGTCATAATTTTTACTTGTTTAATATTACATAATTATATCATATATATTTTGTCGTCATAAAATTATATTGTGATAAAAATTAAACAAAACAAATTTTTGTAGTTAATTTGGAATAACTTTCATTTATAGCTATGACGTGAAGTGTTTCCTCTTACATTGCTCGCGTAATGTGAAGTTTTGTGATCATACGGTTGAAACGTTGCTGAAAATAAAAGCCGCTAAATTAGATAGATTGCTGGGAAAAACGACAAGAAACACTCTGACTATGAGGGGTAGTTAGGTCAATGGCACAAAGGCAAACATTAATAATTGTAAATCAACGGGAAAAAAGATGAAAAGCTAACTACATCTACATGATTGCTGTTATGAAAGTAACCCTATACAAAACATCCACTAACAATATAGCTTCAAATAACGAAATAGAAAAGTATAAATTTTTTTCCGAAAATAAATGCATGCATATGTAAAAATTAATATTTTATGAAATATCATATGAATGAAAACGGAAACGTTTTATTACTAAAGTTGCAAGTAATATGTACATTAAATTGTTAAGATAATGCAAATTTTCTTGTGTTGTAAATATAATAGAAATAAGTAAACAAAAGATCTTAATTTGTATAGTTCTCAAAGCAAATCATAGGCATCTGAATGGAGAACTTGAATGTCTCCTTTACCTAGAAACTTATTTTAAAATGTACTCAATTTCTATAGTTCTTAATCTTTTGCCTATATCAAATAAATAATTGTCATGTAATTCTTTTTTATAGTTAACATAGTCAGTACATAAGACTCTCCACTTTGTAGACGTTTAGGGAGAGTTATAATATATGCAGATTTTTTTTATTTTTACAAAGAGACTGTTTTTGTGACTTGAATTTATATTCGGAGCAACCTAGAAAGGCTAATTTGTACCTTTGCTATTGGAAATTCTATTCTTATGAACAAAGTGAACTTTAGTTGAAGTTCACATTATTGGACACCAAATTTAACCCAATTTTGGAGCTTTGGTCACAATTGATATATGCTTGCATTGGCTGCATGAAAACGAAAATATTGAAGTGAAAACAGGGGAAAATAGAAGTGTAATAAGAGAAATTTAAAAGCAATTGCATTTCATTATCGTGGCAGCCAATGTTTTTAGGGTAAAATATCAATGAAATCCTTTCGATTATTAATTTAAAATCCATCCATAAAGATTTTCAGCTTTGTAATACGAAACAAAGATGTTGTTAGTTATACATAGAAAAGCACATATGAAAATGCTAAGAAAAGTAAAGGAAATTATTCTCATGTACGTTCACTGGGTGAATTTATTATTTGTTGAGTACTAAGTACTTGTAGTAATTTCTTGCTCTGTCTGTTTGTCCCTCTCCCTCTCCCTCTCCAGTCTCAGCCATCTAAACTTACTTCGGTCATCTTGTACTCTCTCTCTCTCTCTCTCTTTCGTGTATATAAAAGCAAAAGCAATATACCAGGCAAGACTATTTTTCTCACTACTTTTCACCCATGGCTGACCCTTACTCTAATTTCTTCACTGGTTGGTTCAAGTTCAACAACGACCAGAATTCAACCTCAGCTCCTTCGCAACATCTTCCTCGTAGTCCCAACTTATATACAAACCTCAACTTGAACCTTAACAACCCTTATTTTCACTATCAAGACTCACCTCCTTCTCCACCTATGAGAGAAGCCCTACCCCTCTTGAGATTAAGTCCAGCAAGGCACGAAAAACCAGCTCAGGAAGAAGAAGGAGAGGATGACGACGACGATGACGATGAAGACGAAGAAGAAGAATATCAAGAACAAAGTTGCACTCCCATGGATGTGGACAAGATCATCAGAACCAGAGATCACGAAAGTTTAGTTTCAAATAGTGGTGCCAATAACGAAGAAGAGGCTGTTACTGTAGCTCTACACATAGGGTTGCCAAGCCCTAGTGCTGCAGAGATGGCCTCTGTGTTATCTTCTTCCTCAGAGGTTACTGATAAAGATGGAGATGGTGATGATTCTGGGTATCCAATTAGTAGGCTCAACAAGGGTCAGTATTGGATTCCCACTCCTTCTCAGATTCTGATTGGACCTACACAGTTCTCATGTCCTGTTTGCTGTAAAACCTTCAACCGATACAACAACATGCAAGTATGTCTCTTCCGTTCTTTCATGACCCTTAGAAACATTTTCCTCTCATCATTTTTCTTCTGTTTGGTTCTCTTTTCATTTTCTTCTCTTAGTTCAAAAGAGATGAAGAAAAGTATACAGTGACAATTCTTTTCATATATTTTACTCCCTTCCCGCATCACAGATTTCAGTCACCTAACGAATGTTCTTTCTATGTCTGTATTTCGAAGCAAACTTAGACCGAAGCTTGTTCACAAATTTACCTCCTCCATTTCTCCATGAACTTTTTGCTTTTCCTAGAAAATATATGCAACGCAACGACTTTTTAGGTAAATTTGCAGCATTCCTCGTGGTTTTTTAATTTGAGTTCTATTTTAAGTTTTCTTTATTCTGATTAACTGAGTCAGATCAGATGAGTACCTTTCTTTATGTGATTGAACAACTCGGGCAATGTTCTTTATGCCTCGAGTGCTTTGAAATTTGTGTTCTAGTCGTTGCAAGGTATGAACTGAAACATTTAGCTGTTTTTCAGTGTCGGCTCAGAGATCATAATTAAAAAAAAAAGTGATACGAAATTTCTATCTCCAACAGGAAGACAAAACACAATCATCAAAGTTCTATACAGATTTCGCCCACCCAAAAACGACTTTTTTCCCCCCCCTATCTTATCTCATAAATCTCCAAATTCAGAAGATTCAATTTCCTTCTTTTGTCTTTAGATTTGCAAAATCATGATATTTTTCTTTGCGTCTTCACTCATCTACTACTCACCCAAGAAGATGAAGAGTCTTTCAACGTTCCAATTCATCAATCCCATTCATCTTACACCCCAACAGTTTCTACCAACCAATATAGAATTCCAGTCTGGTACAGGAATCATAGCAAATACTTGCTTGAAGATCCTGATTTCATGAATAGATAACAAAATGCTTCCTGCAGAAGCTGTTTTGCTGTTGATGATACCACGCTATCTCTAAAGTACTGCTTTTTCAAGAATTTAAGATATGCTTCCAACTTTTCTTCTTTTGTTTTTATTTTTATTTTTTTACAGTGACCAGATGTTACTTTTGTTATTTCGAATTTTTTTGTTTTCAATTTGCTTCCATTCACTAATTGTACATATTTTGTGACTAAAACTTGTTCTAGATGCATATGTGGGGGCACGGATCTCAGTACAGGAAAGGGCCTGAATCTTTAAGAGGAACTCAACCTACTGGAATGCTCAGACTGCCTTGTTATTGCTGTGCACCAGGGTGCAAGAACAACATAGATCATCCAAGAGCCAAGCCACTAAAAGACTTCAGGACTCTTCAAACACATTACAAGAGGAAGCATGGTGTTAAGCCTTTCATGTGTAGAAAATGTGGGAAGGCTTTTGCTGTGAGAGGGGATTGGAGGACTCATGAGAAAAACTGTGGTAAGCTTTGGTATTGTATTTGCGGATCTGATTTTAAGCACAAGAGGTCACTTAAGGACCACATCAAAGCCTTTGGAAATGGCCATGCAGCCTACGGAATTGACGGATTCGAAGAAGAAGATGAACCTGCATCAGAAGTAGAACAAGATAATGAAAGCATGCAGTGAACATATGAAAAATGAGTCTTCATTCTAATATGTGAGAGCTCAAATTGGCAATGCTATATCCATGACTTTTGGACTTAAAGCAAGAAACTTTATATATCTCTCTATATATAGATGGATATATATTCATATTTATATGCCTCAGACTCTTGTTTGGTAGATCAACTTTTTTTTTCCTTTTTAATTTAGCCTTCTGTTCAAGATGGTCTTTTCTACTATCATGTCTCCAATATTTGCTAGGTGCAGCAAGAATGGGAAAGGCAATCATTGGAAAGAACAAAGTAAACTTAAGTTTGTCTAGTTTTATTACTTAATTTGATGAAGAGGAAACAAATAGTTTTCCCAATTATAAATGATGAGGTACTTCGGTGGGAATTATAAGGTGATCGCGAGCATAAGATGTAAATTAAAGAAGAAACATCCGTTAACAAAGTTTCCATTCTTCCTTTTCAAGTTTTTTTTTTTTTTCTCAGAATGTATCAGTTGTGTAGTTGACTTGTGTCTCTTTTTCCCAAGATTGTCATATACATTTCAGGGTAGCTTGTATCTTGAGGAATTAAAAATTATGTATTCATTTAACTGATTTAGTGACATTAATTAGCTAACAATTTATAGTCTTTACAATAAAACCATCTTAGGTAAGTGAATATATTTTTAAATTTTTGCATAATATGAAGGAAAAATTAGAGCATAGTATACTTGGTTCAAAGGGATCGTTTGGTTAACAAACTTATCAGCTGTTTTTTATCTTATTGGCACAAGTTAGCTGTTTAACTATCTTGAAAAGCTAATAAATGTGTTTTTGTGAATAGCTAATTAGTTGGCTTATTTAACCCCACCAACCTAATTTTAGAAAAGCTCTATAAAAGGAGTGTTTGGAATGTTCAACCAAAAATTAATAGGTAAAAAAACTAATTATACCCTCCAAACTTAGCATAAACCATTTGGAGTCTAAAATAATTGAATGCTCATCATCAAAGAACATCTGATAACAACCCCTTCTTAAACAGCTTCAATTCTTGACTTCTTCCTCTAGTACTTGTTATATATTTCTAATTTGTTTACTGGAGTATTTATGGCTTTCTTGTACTTGTATGATATGATACTTTCATAATTTTTGAATTATGCTAATTATATTATAGTAATATTATGGATAATTTAAACTAAAAAAATCATGCATAACTAAAAATCATGCAAGTATTTTACAGTGATAAAAATTATTACAATGAAAAGTATTTTAGTTACAAAACTTGGAAGTATTTTTTTACTGATAAAATTAGTTTTCTATTTACAAAATAAAAAATATGCTATGGTAAAAAATTTAAAAATATTCTACATTTTTATTAGAGTTAAAAACCTAATTTTTGTAAAATTAAATATCTAATTATGATCTTATAAATTCTTTTTTAAGTCATGACTTCATAAGTCATTTTATACTTAAACAGTTAATTTAATACTAAAATAATTAATACTAAACAACTAATTTTATCAAACTTCTTTAATAAACATCTAATGTTATCCGTTAGTCTAATCAACTGTTAGTTAATTATTAATAAGATCAGCTAACAGCTAACATAATCCGTTGGTTGTGAAATATGGTTAAAACGTAGACAGGATAAGCATTTCATGCGGGAAAAATCATCATCTGGTTTGGCGAATGGCATGATATGATATGATGCCCTTTTGCTTTGGATAGATAAGAGAGATGTGTTTATTGATGAATGGAACATATACCAATCGAGAGATTCACTGTTGGTTGGGTTGGGAAAATCTAAAATAATTGATCAACTTTTAGAAAGGTAAAATATATGCATTTGTACATGTACATGTATATTATGTAAATGAAAAAAAAAAAGGGAGACGGGTTTGAAGGAAGGAAAGGTAAAAGCAGTAATATGATAGTATCAGTAGTTTTTTAGGATAGGGTGGATTGAGATGGAATGGATCTTCTTGGCAGCTTTTAAATTGTGTGCATGTGTGTGTGTGTGAGTGCGTATTTCTGTGAGTGAGAGGGAGTGGTACTGGTACGGCCAAATTAAACAAATGGTGTGGAGCCCAATTCTGGTAGTTGGACAAATTGGCAACATATACTGATGCCTCCAACAGTGCGTACACATCAACACTGATGGATCAACTGTAGATTGAAACGACTTATCGATGGCTCTTTGACCATTTCTCTCTCTCTCTCTCCCCCCCTATCTGACACCATTCAAATATTCATTCGCTGTAATCAATTTGTATTTTATACACTATACAGAACATGGCTCAAGGACTCTCAAATCTCAACGCCAAGTGATTCCAAATCGTTGTCGTAAGAAACAAACCTTTAGTAGTCATTAAAAAGGAATTGCTTAGGTTTTTGTTGGATTTCCCCTTTTTCTCACTTCAGATTTAATTTATGTATGCTTGGATGGAGCATTATGTCTCATGAGCCAATTACCTACCTATCTTTATTAGTATTAATATTTCCATTTTCCTTTCTTATGGCTTCCCACAATTTAAGGTATATTGTTAGCCTCAAAGGGTAAGGCCATGAAAGACCAAAAAAGTTAAGCTGGTGAATACTGTCAGTTGATGGGGCATGTGGGGTTTCTAAGGACTTTCTACAGTGCTCTGCAATACCCAAACAGTTTACCACTAAGAAACCAGAGCTACTGCATTTATGGACCATCAATATCTTACACTTTGTAGGGAACGCCAAAACCCATCACAATTTTACCGTCCAGCGGTCCACCCACTCTTTCGACCTCTCTCTTTCTCCGTCTCCCTTCACGTTCAATACTTACGTACTTGACAAACCCAACTTAACGTTGCTTCTGGTGGCAGCTTGGCTTATATGGCCTAATCAGGTGGGGCTACCAAAATTTCTCAATCAGTTCGTTTCACGTATATTTCGATTTCGAATAGTCCAATCAAGGGTGTTTGTAAATACAAAACTCGCAGCCGCCTAAAATTGAAAAACTGGTCTTGTGCTTTCTTCAATGAATATACTGTATTCTTTCTACCAAGTCGACTCATTTACCTAAAACTTGTTTCAAACAATAGAAACATAAGGAGAGACCAACATGTTTCCATTTAAATTCCAACACTAAAAAAGATTAGAAAATGTTTTGTCTACGAAACATTTATTTTATTTTATACCGAAATGGGAACATATATACAAAGTGTAAAAGGTGGTAAAGCAGGTTAAGTTGCCGAGGAATATGTTACTGACTTATAAATAAATCATCGAATTAGAAGTACATTTTAAAGTAGCAGACATCAGTGGTTTGCCCAACGAGACCATGGAGCCAAACCTAAGTTGTCGATGATTTGTGTCATAAGGATACAAACACTGCACGGGAGATTTACAAAAACAAGAAGCCGATTCACACGCCATAAGCATAGAAGACACGAATTTGTTTTCTTTGCATTAGGAAACTTTTTCCCTCGATTATAATCCCAAGACCTTTTTCCTGATATATATATATATATATACTTCTTTCTACATACGCATTCACAATTCCAATAACACAATACTGTCGGATAGACCGTTGCCAAGGAGACCGTACACATTTTAATTCTCTACTTTGTATACATATTCCAAAACACATAATACAGCTTTGTCTTCCTTGCCTAAAATATTCACTAACTCTATTTTATTATATTAAAATATATTTTACCTACCCCCCTCCTCCTTTTCTTTTTTATTATGAATTAAGATCTTTTTAATGTTATTCATGTATACTAATTATTAATGCTTTTTCTGTCAATTAACAAAAGAAAAAAATACGTACATTTATTCCTTTTTGTAGGGTTTATTAAAAATAAATTTTTTTATGCTAAATAATATAGAAAAATATATAAACTGTGCAAAGTTAGAGAAGATATGTCAACAATTATAATTCTTTGTATAAATTTGATTTCCAATTCAGTTTCGATATGTATTTGAGGTGTTAATATTGTGAGACTATAAGAATTGGTCAATTAATTAGTAGGGGTAATAGGAAGAGATGATGACGAATTTTCATGACAAAGAAAGGGTTTCAACCTTTTGGAAACAATATAAAATGGAAATTATGAAAATAAAGTGCTTTACAACCCACTAATTTTGCACAAGTGGGGTACATAAAAGTTGATGCATGTCACTACAACAAAAGCTATTGAACACACAAATTTAACAACGAAAAAAGAATTATAAACGCTTTTATTTTGCACTGTAATCATGGCCCTGACATTCCTTTAATATGTATACATTGGAATGAAGAGGAAATTCATAACCATGCCACAAATGTATGAATGCTTATCATCTTCAAAAATTGATGGAGCAAACTGTAAGGATAAAGAGATAGGGTTGGCTAAATCTCCCAGTGTATATGAGACAACTTTGTTCTTTGAGGTCCCAATGAACAAAAGGAAAAGGTAAAAGGTAAAACCAATGTTGACCCATTATCACCTACCCTTTGAAAAGGAAAAAAAAGATTAAAAAAAATAATTTAAGTTCACGTACATAAATTCTTCTTTTGGACTATACCTAGAGATATCTTTTCCTTTTTTCATATGATCATTATCCGTGACATATGCCCGCTTTGATACATTATTTTCCTATGCTAAAGTGACCATGCTTTGATGCTTCAAGATTCTCCAAGTTGTAGCATATATACTGGGCTATCTTTTACTTATATGTGGAGAGAAACTTCGGAAGGAAGAAAGAGAGCGTGGGCATGCATACCAAATACCATTTGGAGAGAGAGACAGAGAGAGAAAGAGAGACGTAGGCTTTTGTCCATGATAAAGGTCACTTTGAAAAGCTATGTGTGAGTTACGGATATCAAATCAATTCAATTGGATATGTGCGGCGAAAACAATTGTGTACCAAATTGAAAAACTCATGTCGCTGTACAATTCATTCTTGACTGTATATTTCTATTCATCTCATAATGAAATAAAAATAATTATTCTAAGGCTGCATGTACCCTTGTTTTCGAGATAAAAATTTAGTGCACTTTAAACTTTTCCATATGAATTCTTATAATTCAATAATCAACCAATGATATCTTTAATCATTATTTCATTATTATCATTTTATGAGCAAAACATAAAGAAATTTATAGTATTTGATGAACTAGAGAGGATTTAACATATAGTTATTTGTGATATTTTTATTTTGTCGCATAAAACGTCACCAATTCTTTCTAGTTGAAAACTATAAGTGCATTTCTAGAAATCATAGATAAAAAGTAGTAGCTACCAAAATTTTCATAGCTAAAATAATAAAAAAGTTTCTAAAAATCGAATGTTGGTGGGAAAAAATTGGTGCCAAATGATTGACAATGAAAATAAAATATAATCCATAATTTTTGGCTACGTTTTTTTCTTCGTAGCTATATAGTATTAGCTACATTTTTCATAATATAGCTAAATGTTATTTGCTACATTTGTATAATGTAGTCAAATTTTATTTGCTACGTTTTTAATATTGTCACGACATGTTATTTGTTACAATTTTAATCCACAATATTGAACAATATGTTTTGTATATAACACATCGATATATTTTTTTATTGTGAATCATGTAATAGTTATTATAAAATTAAATAGTAGAAAAATATTATTAATTCAAAATGTAGAGCATTAAATATATAAAGTAAATTTATATAAATATCATTAAATTATACCAACAAAAAGAATATAACATAAAAGGATGATCATTTGTTTATATACAAGAAATACATTTGAGCAATTCTTATAGACAAAACAATAAATAAGGAGTTCACTTGATAAATTAGAAGTCTAACATAATAAAAAATGTTAATATTACACAAACATATTAGAGCATAAACCGAATGACTACCTAGTGTTGCTCATGTCCAAGAACTTGTAATCATCCAAAATAATTAGTTAAAATCAACTAAAAAGAGATTACTGATGCAGTAAGTATTTGGTTTTTAGTAAAGCAAATACTGCATAACTTTAACATTCGCAACATGATCAGTCAATAGTTGCATCTTCCGCCACTCTATAGTCCCAGACAAAAGTATTAAAATTATATTATAGTATAAACATGAACTGAAAAAAATGTTTAGGAGATAGAATTATACCCTTCATTTTCCTTTTCATTTCTATCCTAATCTAGGCCTAGTAATCTTTTGACTAATATATCATGTTTTACTAATTTTTCTCGTATTTCTTATCCCTTGATTACTTCAACTTGTAATGTAGCCTTAAGTTTGTTGTTTCCTCTTGAAAGTGTTCAATGATTGTTTTATATGTTGAAGTTGAAATAGTTGGCTTAAGGCCTTAACCAAAGCCATTCACTATTGTATCATAAATGTCTTCTGCACTGAGTTCATTCCCCTTAAATATAGACTTCTCTAATAAATCTTGCATCTTATTCTAAAATTTTTAAAAAACCCAAAATCCAATCCAGACATTACTACTTATTACTATATTAATAAATGAAGAAAAATAGTGAACAAACTTTTATACTTACATATTTATGTTATTCTTTTTCTAACATCCATCCTTTATCTTCCTTATAGTGAGTAACTTTATATAGTATGATCCTATCATTATCTTGTCCACATAGTTCCTATTCACTCTGTCTTATGAAACAAAAAATATGGCACAATAAATAATAATGTTTATTGATTTAAGTATAACTTGCAAGCATAGATCTTACACATTCATTTATGAAAACTACAAATGACTTTGACCCTTCATTATGAGGTGTTTTCATTTTTGATCTACTAACCTTTGCCTTCTCACAATTTTCCTAAGTCAAGAAAAAGAAAACATAACTTAGTTGTTAAATCAATTAATAAGATTAATGAAAGAAAACGTGAAGGCAAACAAAATGAACTTGAACTTTCTAGTCTACATAAAAATTGTACAAATCCTAGGAAATCATCTAGGTTGATTCACAGTATACTCCAAAATGCTATTGCCTGGATGGTCTGGCAATGTCTGCCTATCGTCTAATGAGTTCTTCTATATCATACAAAACACATTTACAAATATCACACTTTTACACAATTGTACAAATATTCCTTAATGCACACGTACTTATACAATATGCACAATGCATGTTCAATGACAATTTCGAGGTACTTTATCGAGATCCTTAAGAACAAATCATTCAGATATCAAAGCCCTCATTAATACGATGTATACTTATAATTTGGACCAATAAAAAGCAATGTAAAACCAATTACACAACTTCATTAACCACTTTAGATTTTCTTCCAAATCATCAGGTCTACTGTTCACATTCAATTAGAAAGCGAAGCTGATATAATTTGGTCATACTCTCTTCTAGAAAAGTATTCC
Source organism: Erythroxylum plowmanianum (assembly GCA_025531925.1). Classification (NCBI taxonomy): domain Eukaryota; kingdom Viridiplantae; phylum Streptophyta; class Magnoliopsida; order Malpighiales; family Erythroxylaceae; genus Erythroxylum; species Erythroxylum plowmanianum. The sequence goes on from JANVCQ010000007.1 coordinate 4,169,276, forward strand.
TATATGTCTTATCTTTCCATTGACACAAAAATCACTCAATTTGGTTTAGTAATTTGGAAGATATGTCTCAAATATTATCGGGTTGTTCATATTCAAAAATAGTGTACTATACACAATTTCCATCCAAAAATTGAACATCTTAGAGACTGAATAATAATTCTAATTCTTCAGAAACTTTGTAAGCCTATATATCTATTTTACTCCAAATTAAAAACCATCTCATTTAGAATCCTATAGATCCAAATATAATCAAAATACTGAGGGTTGTTCAGTAAGATAATCCTATTTCATTGTTCCAGCAGATTCCACACTTCGATTTGATCAATCTTTCCCAATTCAATTCAGAATGTTACTAAATTTTGTGGAGAGGTAGAAAAATGTGTTAGGAATTTATTGGTTCAAAAATCACTTTATTTGGAGGTCAGATAACAAAGTTATAGCCGAAAGAATCAAACAGGTCTCTGTCCTCAATCATATAGAACCTATCTCGGGACAAATGACATAACTCTCTCGACAGATGTCAGATTAAGATTATCTTAGAACTATTTCAAAGAGGACATCAAGATCTACCATTTTTGTGAAGCATTTGATGATAGATTCTATCATCTGAAGGGTAAAAAATGGACCAGACAATAGCATTAGACAAATAGTATACAGAAGAAGAAGTTTTGGTCTCATAAGCAGAAAGCAGACGAAACAAAAAGCAGATGAAGCAAAAGTAGACGAAACAAAAAGCAGACAAAGGAAAAGCAAACGAAGCAAAAAGCAGACGAAGCAAAAGCAAACCAAAAAGAAAGCAGACGAAGTAGAAAGCAGACGTAGCAAAAGTAGACGAAACAAATGGTCAACTTAAGATGAAGCAGAAGTCAACCTAAGACGATACAGATGGTCAACTTAAGACGAAGCATAAGTCAACCTAAGACGATATAGATGATCAACTTAAGGCAAAGCAGAAGTTAACCTAAGATGATACAAATGGTCAATTTAAGATGAAGCAGAAGTCAGGCTAAGACAATACAGATGGTCAACTTAAGACGAAGCAGAAGTCAACCTAAGACGATACAGATGGTCAACTTAAGATGAAGCAGAAGTCAACCTAAGACGATACTTCTTCACAGACGATATGTCTTCACAGATGATATGACATCATCATAGACGATACTATCTATACTCCTCAACTCAAAAACCTTTTTCTTGAACATCACTAAGTCTTCATCAACTCTCGTATAAACACCTATATATTCATACATGCTCAGTGAAGAAACAAAGCATATCACCTTTCCATATCTAACTCTCTACACTAATCTTATACATCATTTCATTGTTATTTCAAATCCAAGAACCATTTCCATAAGACCTGATCACTAACAATCCATCAAAACCAAATAACATCATATCTCCAATTTTCATCCCCTTAACACAGTGTTCCTGAATATAAATATACGTAAATGCCATGATCATGCACTGACAATAAATTCATCAACTTTATTTCAAAAATCCACAACTC
>JANVCQ010000007.1:4210890-4223281 GCA_025531925.1 Erythroxylum plowmanianum
TGAAGGTTTGTAATAACCTTAATACATGTTGGTCTTCGAATTTATGGTATGTAATATGATAGACACAATATGAATGACATATATGTTATGTACTGTATGTTTGCTTGAGATTTTGGGAATGCATGTATGTTATGTTTCGTGTGTTTTGGATTTGGTTTCGATTCGATATTATATGTTTGTACTGTTTTGTGTGGCATTCACATATCCTTCCAAGGGGTATGTGGATGTTACAACTTTCACTTATCATAAAATTTTGAAATATCTGCTTACCCAGAAAGAATTTAATCTGAGACAATGGTGTTAGTTGGAACTGTTTAAAGATTATGACTGTATTGTAGACTATCATCCTGGTAAAGCTAATATCGTGGCTGATGCCCTAAGTCAGAAGACCATTTCGGCATTATCTATGTGACAGGGTAAATTGGGACTTACATCTAATGGGGCTTCAATAGCTAATTAAAAGACAGGCTTATCTTAAGACAAGAGATTTGTGATGTTCAAAAAGTTGATGATAAGTTGAAACAACTTATCTTGGCAACTCGGAAAGGCAAACAACTTGACTTTTTTGTGAAAGGAGATGGTGGTCTGTATTACAATGATCGATTGTGTGTACCAGCTAGTGATGAATTAAAGAAAAAGTTATTGTGTAAGGCCTATAATACTGTTTTTACAATACACCCAGGTGGAAATAAAATGTATCAAGATCTGAAGCAGTATTACTAGTGGTCTGGTACAAAACGTGATATTGTAGATTATGTATCTAAACGTTTGCCATGTCAGCAAGTTAAAGTTGAGCATCAAGTTCCATATAGTTTATTACATCCTATTTCAATTCCTCAACAGAAATAGGATAGCATTATCATGGATTTTGTCATTGGGCTTCCTCTCACTCAACAGAAGCATGATGTTATATAGGTGATTATGGATAAATTCACCAAGTCTGCTCATTTTGAGCCTGTTTGTCTTGATTATTCATTGGATAATCTTACAAATACATATGTGAATGAGATAGTGAGCTTGCATGGGGTGCCATTGTTTATTACTTTTGATCGTGATCCTTGATTTACTTCGAGATTTTGGAAAAGTTTGCAAAAGGTTTTGGGAACTTAAGTCAAGTTTAGTACCTCTCTCCATCCTCAAATAAATCAACAGTCTGAACTGGTTATTCAAATATTAGAAGATATGCTTCAAGGTTTGTGTGTTAGAGTTCTCAGGAAGTTGGGATAACTATCTTTCTTTGATGGAGTTTGTTTATAACAACAGTTATCAGACTAGTATTGGCATGGCTACTTATGAATCCCTGTATGGTAAAAATTATATGACTCCAATTTGTTGGACTGTATTAAGTGAAAACAAGATGATCGAGCTTGATATTGTAAAAGATACTGAAGAGAAAGTTCAAATTATCCAACAAAGATTGAAACCTACCAGTGATAGGCAAAAATCCCATGCTGATTTAAAAAGGAAAGATATTAAGTATCAGGTAGGAGATATGGTATTTTTTAAAGTATCACCATGGAAAAATATACTTTGGTTTGGGAAGAAAGATAAGCTTAGCCCACGATACATCGGTCCTTATGAAATTCTTAAGAACGTGGGACCGGTAGCTTATCAGTTAGTTCTTCTTGAAGAATTGGCCAAGTTGTATAATGTGTTTCATGTTTATATGTTGAGAAGGTATCAGTCTGATGATACACATAAGGTTCCTGTGCAAGAAATTGAAGTACAACCATATTTTTATTAAGAGGAAGGGCCTGTGTCTATCTTAGCCAGACAAGTCCAACAAAGCCAGACAAGTCCAACAACTCAGAAATAAACAAATACCTCTGGTTAAAGTGCTCTGGCAACACCATGGACTTGAGGAAGCAACATGGAAACCAGAATTGACCATGAGAGCTTGGTATCCTCAACTATTCTTACCAGGTATGAATTTATAGGATGAAATTCTTTTAAGCGTGAGAGAAATGTAAGGCCCCGAATTACACCCTAATAGGAATGTTTCATGTCCATGGAAGTATATATGATAGGAGTTAATGATTATGATTTGATTATGTTGCTTATGTCTTGAATTTTGGTATATGATGGATTATAATTAGAAACTTGGAGTTTATTTATTATAATTGGGAAATTTGATGAAATAAAATGCACATTTATACTAGGAAAAATGTCAAATAGTAAGACAAGTTGACACATAGAGAATTAAGATGACTAATCCTATGAATTAGTGACATTTGGCATGAAAAATTAAGTGACAAAGGGCCTAGCCTAATGGTGACATTTGGCAGCTTAGGGAGTGGACAAATGGGATACATGTTTAGTGACAATTGTCAATGGAAGGAAGAGACATCTTGAACCTAATTGAACTAAGCTTGTGTAGAACATGTTTCTACTATGTTTTCTCTTCTTTCTTCATCTCTCACCACCGAAAACCTATTCTTATCTTACAACCTTATGTTTTGTTTAAGTGTTCTCTTAATTATCACTTCAAAATACTGCATCAAGGAAGCTAGATCTTGCTATCTTCTATGTTGTTGTCTTCTTACTGCTAAGATCATCCTAATTTCACCTTGATCTTGGAATTGTGTTTGTTTGCTTGGAAGGCTAGATTAGCTTGTTAATTGAAGTAGGAATTTGATTTAAACATGTAAATGGAATTCTAAACTTGATGGCATGTAGTAATACAAATTTTATGATGAATGAATTGGGGTAGAATATATGTTATGTTGATGATATAATAAGTTCAGGGAAATAATGCTTGTTTGATAAATTATGTTTTGGTTTTTTATGCATGGAAGACAATGGTTTGTGAGCTACCAAATGAATGGTTTTGAATTAGAATTGGACATGAAATTGATGAGAAATTGAAGTATAATTAAGATATAATTTAGGTGTAATTAATGGACTATGACGAAGGTGTTCTGAATTTGGTATAAAGATGAAAGAATTTGGAAAATTGATGGAAATTGGACAATGCACCTTCGGATTACCTATCCCACAATCGTGGGAGCTACATAAGCTCCTTCCCACGATTATGAGCAATGCCTTAAAGTGAGAAAAGTTTAGTTTGTGTGATATTTGAACCAACTAAGGATAAGTTACTTTACTTATGTGCATTTGGACTTGATTGGGCCTTGATATAAACCCAGTTTGATGTTAAATTAATTAGTTAAAGGTTGAATAAGTTTCTAATTGTTAATTGAGGTGATAACTTAAGGAATGGATTGTTTGATACCAATGTATCTAATTTTGGAATTTATGAGTTGTTCAAGGGATGAAGGTGTTCTTATGAACACAAATGTGATCCAAAGGACATAAGAATGTAAATTAGATATGAATGTTTAAGAATTGGGAATTTGTGTGAACATATAAAATGTTTAATTCCTTAATGCTATCATTGATGTATTGATGCAAATGCTTAAATTTGTAAGGCATATTGAATTTGTTCGGATATGAAATGTAAAGTATGTTGCCTTATTATCTAGGAATTTCTGGAATATCTTGGTATGTCTTAGGTTTGTTTTGTGTGGCATCCAAATATCCTCCTAGGGCGGATTAAGGTGTTACATCTTTAATGGTGGAGAACTAAAATAATATGCAAAGTTATGAAAGGTCTCAATCCTAAAAGATGTTTGAGTGTACTTATAAATTTTTCTTACTTTTAAATACAACTTGTCAAAGTCTACCCTTAAATTGCTCATTTTGTAATAGAATGGTTGTTAATTAATCATGAGTAAAAACAATGAATGTTTAATTCTTATCATGGTTTTGAAAGTTATTGCTCTTTTCTTATGACTGTCTATTCTAAGGGAATATGGTTAAAGAGGAAGTGTTTTTATTTTAATTTTGATTTTTTTAGTTTTGCTCAAGGATAGTCAAAAGTTAAATGTGGGGAAACATGATAAGTACTTGATTGACTATATATTTACTCCTTAATACTTAGTAATTAATGTTATGTTGTAGTTAAGATACTTATTCTTGTTCCTATTTTACTTTATGTACAAGTTGGAGGAACAATAACCAAAATGAGCTAAATCTATATCTTTGGTGTCATTTTAACAATGTTTGATCTTATGTTCCCTCATCAAGCAAGAAGAAGATTAATTATGGTAAAGATGGGATAAAGAATGGAAGAATTAGAGTCACTATAAATTACACGACTGTGTATGGGAACGTGTAACTCATTAGAAAATTTACCAACTCGAAGACGTTGCAACCTTGAGACTTATATGCCTGTTTGAAGACTTATATGGCCATGTAGGTGACTTACACAGTCGTGTATATTGGTCGTGTACCTCTCTGGGACAGAATTAATGCACGCGATCACTCACACTTGTGTAGCTAACCAAAAAGGGTATGAAGAGATTAGAGACTCAAAAGGAGGCAGATTCCCTACCTTTTAAGCTATGAGGAGTTAAACTTCATCTTTCCAATTTAAAGGAGATACCAAAGCTGATGAACATGTTTAGGCATTGATTAAGGTATTGATGTTGTTATTAATTCTCTTTTGGGATTGAATATGTTACTCTGTATTTAGTATTTTGGATTTGTATGAACAATTTAGATAGGCCTACTAGATTATTTATATATAGATTCATTACCAGAATCTAGATTGCAACAAGTAATCATTGTACATCTAATTCACTTGTGGTAAATTAATAGTCAAACATCATTACGGATAACATAGCATAGGTTAACTTGTTTTCCAATTATGTAATGTGGTTGTCACTAAGGATGCCCGGGCTTGGCCTAAAGCCCCATTGGTCTCAAGATAGCAGGCCCAAATCTGAGTAGGGTTGCCCTAGCTTGAATTTTTAATTTTTTAGAAAATGGCAAAACAACGTTGTTTTATCCGTTTGGCCTTGGTCCGAGGCCCAGTCAATCTGGGTCAAGCAAGGTCCCCTTTTGCCAGGCCTAGTTGTCATACTAAATATAGAGAACCTATTTTAAGTTGTCTGATAGCTAGACCTAATTAAAGAACTTGTTTTAATTAGATCCAACCTAAGAGAAAACTAGAATTTGCTAAGTTTTTTGATAATCTAAGTTTAATAGTTTCAAAGAGAGGTACAAGAACAACATGATTGATTATGTACATTCTTGTGAAGATCGAGATCGAACCGCAAATTGGATTCAATACTCATTGATTAACCCTAACAATTTTGTACTATTTGATTTGATTTGTCTTCAATAGTTTCACCACTAATACAAATTTAATTGTGCGGAGCTAAGTATTATTTTCTAACGTGTTCAATGCATCAACCACTCATTGTTTATATGTATGTATCTCGGGTCAACTACTCTTTTACTCTTCTCTTTTTTCACCTGATAAATAGCTTTTAACTGATCGATCAAAACTACGAAACTGATTTTTATGATTATTGATTTGAATCGTAGATCACAAGATAATTTAGTCTTGTCACCAAGGTCGTGAGACCTTAGATTTGAATAAATTGTGTATTGGACCGCCAAAGTATAGGGACCTTGCAGTCCTAAATGATATTGTTATAGAATTTAGGTTAGTTGGTGAAATTGGTCAAACTAAGTTTCCAAACTTCAAGGGGTACAACTGTAGATGTCTTCAGATTGAAGGCCAATCCAAGGTGGTGAACGTGGCAGAAAATGTTCATTATCATGGATTCACCAGCTAACCTTGGCAGGATTTCAATACAATACTTCCTTTCATTCTTCCATTGCCATGACTCTTATGGCTGTCCACCTCTGGCTACTCCTTACTTACCTGGCACCGAATGGGAAAAAAGTACAAGTTGGTGAATAATAAACCATTGTTGGGATCATATATCAGCAGTCTTATAGTGCACGATGAGATAAGTACAAAAGAGGTTACATCAAAGCCCTGAAAGCAATTGTAATAAAAACAGCATCTTCAAAATTAACTGCTGCTTTTTTTTTTTGGTAAATCAGAAAACTATATAAATAAGTAAAGTTATGTACAAGACTAGAGATTGCCCACGAGGGAACCTACAAATGTTTCCTATGACCAAAAGACACCACAATATCAAGCCTAGACCAATTTACCCACCAAGATGATCTTATGGCAAGAGATCATCTTACCATTAACACGGCCATATCATACAACATTCTCAAGCAGAAATTAAAATAGAGGTCTTCTTCTACAAAGCCATAACTTCAAGCCTTCACCCCATAAGTTGGAGAATCATAGCTTTGTTCATCAAACAATGGGAGATCTTCTTTGCGTAGGATACAGATGGTGATAAAATAGTCGTTTCCCTTGCTCAGATACTTCTTTTTCTCCCTCTACATTATAAAACAAATAATGAGTATACATGAGAAACCCCATCCCCCATCTTGAGATGCGTCAAGAAACAGCCAGTTACATACGTCACAGCTATATATTACAATGTTAAATAGTGAGGAACTATGTTTCCATGCAAATTCGTTCTCTCTTGCCATTTTCCAAACTGTCATAAGCTGAAACGACAGTATGCTTTATGACTTCTTCGACCACTTGCTGCTACTTCTGCATAGAATAGGCAACCAAAAAAAATACCCCAAATCAACAAGGAGGCATTTAATAGCAACAAGCAACCTGGACATTGACCCTTGTCATGCAAACTCGCTACTAATCTTCTCAGGCTTACTTCCTTTAAAATTGATCAGCATAAACAAAATGATGTCTCAGGAGTATGGATGATAAGAAACCATTTGCTTAAACAAACTACTTGGTCAAAATTTCAATCCTAATTCAAGCTGATAAAGTTCATAATATAGAACAATGTTCAAAAGAACATATGTTATTTAGTGTATAGAAAAACTTGGAATAAAACAATTATGGTTAAATTCTCAGGCACAGAAAATTGCTTTGATGTGTGTGCCGCGGTACCACCAATAGCTACACAAGCACATCAAGCCAAAATGAAGTTGATTCACTTTTATATGAAGTGATATCATTTCCCTCTGAAATACGAAAATATTCTACTAGGCTAAGTCAAGGGATAGCAGAAATGGATTTACTTCAGCATCCCACAAATAGGTCCAAAATCAGATATCAATTATGGCACTCATATTTGAGTTCTGTGGCACAATCAAGATCATTCAGTATATCAGGAAGCAGCTTTCTTAACTTTATCAGAGCACAATCCAAAGATGCCGACTTGAATTATTTACGACTGGAAATTGCCCATCAATGTCGCCTTCAAGGGCTGCTCAAACACCAGCAACCAATGCTAGATATTGAGAGTTTACTGTATTTCCTGCTATTTCATTTCTTCAGCTTATAAAACAATAAGAAAGGTACACTAATAATAGCAAAGGGCACTATAAACCTAACAGTTCTTATACACTTCCTACTTTCATCAGAGATATCCATTGATAACTATTTAATATTCCTAATAACAGTCAAGATAGAAAACAGGGGTGGTGGCGGGACTTGAAATTGAATTTTTGCATATTAGAAAGAAGATCACAGAGTCCAAATCTCGTTGCTGTCAAGACTAAAAGGAAAAAGTTCACGTATGCTGTATTTGATCATATTCATCTCATAAATCTTAAAAAGATTTCCGCATTCTTCAAGTAGGCAAAAAAATGGAAGATAATATGTTTATAGGCTTACTGACCAGACTGAAACATTTTTATTTCGATTTAGGACTCCCTTTGCACACATTCCTCCATTTATTCTTGAGGTCTACAGTAGTACGACCTTGCAGAAATTTAGAACTACCATACTCCAGAACTTTTTTCCAAGGAATACTTCGATCTTGAACATTGGAAAATATCCTCACTCCCTCCTGTAACAAACAATGATTAATATTATCTACAAAAAAATAATGGTAATGATCAATATGCAAATCAAAGGTCATAACTCAATACATCTAAGCCGCATAGATCTTGCAACTTGTCTAAACCAAGCATAAAGAGCTTCCTCCAAACTGTTTGCTATTTAAGACCAAGACATTTTTGGACAACTTTTTTCTATGTATTCCTACTTGTTTGACTTCCAAACACTGCATCCATTTGTTTTGCGGCCATGGTTGCACAGTCTTTTTGTCAGCAGCTTCAAATATTAATTTTTTCACTCAGAGTTGTCTGGATATTTCAACCATTTCAACCCATCAAATGAAGATGAGAAAGAAAAATGACTCATTAAGATGTAAAATCTGAACAGACAATACATCATACAAAAATGAGTTAGAAAATAAATATGCACACATCATTTAAATTTTGTATATCGATTGATATTATGGAAGCTAAGGAACATATACAAGAAAAGTACCTTGAGTATCTTCTCCTCCTTGGCTGTCCAAGGAGCATTCTTTCTCCTCAACTGAGGAACCACCGGGTGTTTGCTACAAATAAGAATAAACGGGTGTTCAATCAAAAAGGAAAATAGTAACAAGAAACATTTTTTGGCTAAGCAAAATTGCCATAGAAACAGCCAAGTGACAAAACGATAAGAAAATTTAGGAGAAAAATAACTGGAGGAAGAAGTACAATGAAACAATCCAGGAAGCTTCGAGGTGGTAACCTTCTATCAATCTGTTATGGATGCGTTCGTAGGTTAGTCCTACAAGCGAAAGGAGCGCTGAAGCCTTGCCGATTTAGAAGTTATTTAGTTAGATTTTATTTCAATAAAAGATCAGTTGTGTCGATTTAGAAATTATTTAGTTAGATTTTATTTCAATAAAAGATCAGTTGTAATTTGGCAATTGTTACAGCGAGATAGGCATTACTTATTTTAAAAACTTACCATGTTAGGATTTCTATTGCTTGTAAAATGTTGCCTATTTATGGCTTTATTGAGGAATAGAAAGGGAAGGCAGAAAATTATTCCAATTTAGATTTGCGTTCTCTCTAATGAATTCAGAGGTTTCGGGTTCCCTTTAACGAGCCGAATTACTTATCAAAATAGGTCGACGCAAGAACTCGAGTAAAGGCAAGAATAAAGATTATTTACTTGATTTTGATTTCTGTGTGAATCACCCTGTGACACGATCCATGAGTCGGGAACGTAACAATTTGGTATCAGAGCCAGGTTGCCTATTTATGGCTTTATTGAGGAATAGAAAGGGAAGGCAGAAAATTATTCCAATTGAGATTTGAGTTCTCTCTAATGAATTCAGAGGTTTCGGGTTCCCTTTGACGAGCCGAATTACTTATCAAAATAGGTCGACGCAAGAACTCGAGTAAAGGCAAGAACAAAGATTATTTGCTTAATTTTGATTTCTGTGTAAATCGCCCTGTGACATGATCCATGAGTCGGGAACGTAACAATTTGGTATCAGAGCCCAACACTATGGGCGATGATAGGGAAGCAACAATAGAGGCACGTTTTGTGGAAGAACGCGCTTATGTGGACTCCAAATTTGCAACAATGGATTGAAGATAGCGTAGATTATGCAAGAGCAGTTTGTAGCATTGGGATATGGAGGTCGTCAAGTTCAAAAGACAGGGGAAACAAGTAGTTCAACGTCACCCTGGAAGGAGCAGTCGACAATTGCCACAGACAGAACAGGGCCGCAGGACCTTCTTGCACCAACCATGGCACCTCAATTCGCCAAGATGGATTTCCCCACCTATGATGGCAGAGAAGATCCATTGATTTGGGCCCACAGGTGCAAACAGTTCTTTGACAATCAAAGGACTCCTAAAGCAGAGAAGGTGAGTCTTGCAAGATTCCATTTGTTGGGTGAAGCACAGTTATGGTATTATTAATTGAAAAGAACTAGAGGGATGCTGAGTTGGTCAGAATTCCAAAAACAATGCTTTCAGCATTTTGGACCTCCAGGAAGTAATAATCTAGTTGGGGAGCTGGTCACCTTACGGTAGACAAGGACTATAGAGGAATACCAACGTCAGTTTCAGGAAAGATTGGCTAGATTAGTCGACAAAATCCCAGAACACCTTTATGTTGATTTGTTCATGGCAGGTTTGGAAGACATATTGCACATGGATGTCCAATTGATGAAGCCTCCTGATTTCTTTGCAACTATGAACTTAGCAAGAGCTTATGAGCAAAAGTTACAATTGCAGAAGGGGAGCAGCGTTAGAAAAGGGGCCTGGCAGCCACGAAATTCTGCCAATCCACCAGCCCAGGAGGCGCGTTAGGTCACTAGTGGGATGCCCTTTTTCAAAAAATTATCGAGAGCTGAGATGGCTGAACGGAGGGCTAAGGGTCTATGTTTTAATTGTGATGAGCCTTATTCGGCCACACACTACTGTAAAAAGCTATTTTGGTTAGAATTGGCAGATGTGGTTGTGGAGGAGGAAGAACGACAAGATCTTGCTGACACTACACTTGCAATTTCTCTTCATGCAATTTCAGGACAGAGAAACGGAAGTACCATGCAGGTACAGACTCGCGTGAATCAACAACCTGTTCTTGGCTTGATTGACTCAGGAAGTACTCATAACTTCCATAGCCAAGTTGCAGCAAGAAGACTCAGCCTAAATATTACTCCCCTAAATAATGCATCTATGGCAATTGCAAATGGGGAAAGAGTTAGCAGTGTTGGAGTCTATTGCACCGTGCCTTTCTCCATCGCAGGACACAATTTTTGTGCTAAATTTTTTGTGATTCCTTTGGGGGGTTTTGATATGGTGCTTGGAGTTAAATGGCTAGAAATTTTGGGTCCTATCTTATGGAATTTTGCTGCATTAACCATGTCTTTCAATTGGAGGGGAGATTCAATTTTATTGCAGGGATTGCCTTGACACAGAGAATGTCAAGCTCACTTCATGGTGAACACGTCGACCACAACACAACAACTTGATGAGATCTTGTTGACTTTTAATGATGTATTTTGTGAACCTGAAGGTCTACCCCCTATATGCCATTGTGATCATAGAATATGCTTACTTCCAGGTACAGCTCCTATCGTGGTACGACCCTATAGGTATCCACACCGGCAAAAGGATAAGATTGAGGCTCAGTGTGACAACCTGCTACAGCAAGGATTTATACGGCCTAGTCGCTCGCCTTTCTCTTCTCCTGTCCTGTTAGTACCAAAACATGATGGCACATGGCGTTTGTGTATTGATTTTCGCAAGTTAAATGCAAAGACAGTTCATGACAAATTTCCCATTCCAGTGGTGAATGAGCTACTTGACGAATTATATGGGGCTAAATTTTTCACCAAGTTGGATTTGCGTTCTGGGTATCATCAGGTTCGCATGGCTCCTGAAGACATTGAGAAAACTGTATTTCGCACTCACAATGGGCGTTTCGAGTTTCTTGTCATGCCCTTTGGGTTGACGAATGCACCATCCACCTTCTAAACACTGATGAATGAGGTTTTCCAAGATTTTTTGCGTCAATTGTATTGGTATTTTTTGATGACATATTGGTGTATAGTAAAACATGGGAGGAACATTTGACACATATGAGCAAAGTGTTCACTCTGCTGCGGGCTCACAAGCTATACTTAAAGCGCTCCAAATGCAGTTTTGTGTCGACGCAGGTGGCTTATTTGGGGCCATATTATTACAAGTGCTGGTGTAGGCATTGATTTGAGTAAAGTGCAGGCTATACAAGATTGGCCTAAGTCGCAATCACTTACATCTCTGCGTGGTTTTCTGGGCCTCACAGGATACTACTAGAAGTTCATTCGTGATTATGGGATTTTGGCAGCTCCACTTACTTCTATGTTGAAAAAAAATGTTTTTCAATGGACAGATCTTGCATTAGAAGCATTTGCGAAATTGAAAGCAGCTCTTTCTTCAGCCCCGATGCTTCATCTTCCAAATTTCACCAAAGATTTTATGGTGGAGTGTGATGCTTCCGGACGGGGTATCGGCGCTGTTCTTCAACAGGATGGGCATCCCATTGCATTTTTCAGTCGACAGTTGGCTTTGAGACATCAAAAACTAGCTGATTGGGTTGGCCAAGGTGGTACAGAATTGGCGACCTTACTTATGGGGAAGATCTTTTCTTATTAAGACTGACCATTATAGTCTTAAATATTTGTTGGAGCAATGACTCACCACATCGCCTCAACAGCATTGGCTCAGTAAACTCATGGGATATATGTTTACAGTGGATTATCGAGCTGGGAAACTGAACTCTGCTGCTGACGCCTTATCTCGCAAGGACGTCGACAACATTTCCTTGCACGCCATCAGTTTCCCTCATTGCTCCTTGCTGGACTCGGTTAAAGAAGAGTTGAAGCAATCTGAAGAGGCCACACTTTTATTTCAGCAAGTGGAAAATGGAGCATTGCTGTCGACTTGGTCAATTATGGATGGATTATTGATGTTTAAAAATAGAATATTTATTCCTGCCAACAGTTCTTTAGTTGCTACAATTCTATCTTCCTATCATGATAGTGCACATGAGGGAATTAAAAAAACTACTCATCGCATTCGTGGGGATTTTTACTGGAAGGGTATGAAAGCTGCTATTACTACGTATGTGACAGAA
>JANVCQ010000007.1:4269294-4290548 GCA_025531925.1 Erythroxylum plowmanianum
CCAATGATAAGCAAAATGTAAAATAGAAGGTACAATAAAAGTGGATATAAAGGAAGAAAAGGTAAAGATGAAAACTTGTTAAAGCCTTTTGGTTGCCTATTATGTAATATAAATGTGATAAACATCTAGAGTTTATTGGATCCTTGTATAATTAGTAACAAATAGAAAAAAAAACTATAAATTGAAAGAAGTACTAAAAACAAAATATAAATAAATTAAAATATGAAATATGAAATGAAAATTTTAGTTCAAAAAGCTTGGAGAATAAATAGATGACAATACATATAATGAAAGAACGATAAATGTCGATCAATTTATAGTCGCTTCATCATTACGGCATTCAATAATAGGCAGTTGACGGTTGATTTGGTAGAAAAGGTAGTGGAAAGGGCCTAGATGGCATGGTAAATCTAACATGCTAGAAATATGTAGTCAAGTTCTCTTTTATCCAATTCAAATATATGGACTACTCTTGTTGTGCCTTAATATAAGGATACTTATTGCCTCTCTAATCGATGAACCATCCTCTTAATTCTTCCTAACATAAGCGAGGTGTTGGTTTGACATCATTAATCTTCTTTGTTAGAGGTCTTATCTCTTGTAATTTACCTACTAAAGGTGGTGGCTCCACTCTCTTAGGCATCTCTCCTACCTCCTCTATAAGGGCATCGTCCTCTCCATGGCCTTTCTTTATAATTAACACATATACTCTGTCAAATTTTCTAACTAACTCTATATATATTATCATATTTAGGTTAATATTAAACATAACATAACTTAATGTCAAACTCAAGATATTGGAGAATAAACTTAATTTCTTTGCTAAATTTCCATGTATAACCTTGTATAAATGGCCTTATTCTTCTTATTTCCCTTATACTCCAAACAAAATAGAAAGCAATAACCTATTTTTCACAGTCTACACTCTAGTATGCTATAAAGATAGAATAAATCCTTACTCTCCTTCCTCCCTAAAATAGTATGGGAAATTACCCTACACAAAAACTAAATGGCTAGAGATACAATATAGGTACTGTTGGTCCTAGTAGGATTATACTCAGTTGTTCCCCTAATATGGATATCCAAAATCTATTAAGGGTATGAGTAATTAGCTCAATGCGAAATTCAATTTTAGAAATTTTATAAGTGTCTAACTCTATTTACTTAGGTATATAAAATCTAGAATAAGGTATGTAACTAAAATATAAACCAAACTAAGTATTAAACCCCATATAAATAATGAAAACAAAAGATAAGTGCTCTTTAAAACATGCTAGAAAATAATGTAATTAGAACTTATCAAACTCCTCCACATTTAAGCATTTGACTATCCTTAAGTAAATAAATTTCATCACTCTCAACTTAATAAGAATTAACTTTAGGAAAGCATTAAACACATCAAATATATCAATAAGATTCTCCATTATTCATTCAATTGCAAATTTCATTGAATTTTTAAACACTTAGCTATTTGCATCAAATTATAAATTAATTTAATTTACTCCACATTTTTTATCAAAAATTAACTCAATTCAAAAAATAAAACCAAATTTATAATATAAACATGGATAAGAAAAATTTTCAACTTCTAAAATTTTTGATACCTTCATGTTTGTCATTGATTTTGTTCTCTATGATTACTAATTAAATGTGATTATTGTCTAGGTGTGATGAACCCTGTTTTGGGATGAAAATATGTTTTAATATTTTTATTCAAAGCAATTATATTGATTGATTATAGTGATTCAATTATATGTCTTACTCTTGTTTTAATGTATCCGAAATATTAGTGCATGATCCGATTTCGTATAATTGAGATTGAGAAATCCTCTTGTATGAATATATCTACCATAATTGAAAGGAGTTTCAGGCAAATGTAGAGATAAGTCAACATAAATCCTTTAGATTAGGGTCGAACATAATAGCCAAATTCATAAATTGATAAAGCAATTATAGGGCTTTAACTATAATGATTTCTGTTAATCAATTGATGGATTAGTTATTAATAGTCTCGAGAGAGCTATTAGTATAAGATAATAAATAATATGATAGCATAAAAAAGGTTAACAATATCTAAAGATTCATAGGGGATTCATAACCTAGACATTACTATTTAATATTGATTTTTCTACATATTTTACTTATCCTGAGATCATAGTTGTGTAATCTTAATTTGTTTAATCATTAGTTTATTTTTAATTAAAATCTAAAAACCTAATTTTTAGGCTAGATAATAAGAAAAAAGTAATTACTAATATTTATAGTCTTCATAGGATCGACTTGTGCTTGCCTGTGCTAATTATAGCTACGCTATGCACTTATGGATAATTTAATATTAATCTAAACCCCATTAAGAAGTCAACCAGTAATTTTAGTTTAGGTAGCCACTTCTCTTAAATCAATCATTCATTTCTCATATTAGATAATAGAAAGACAACTATTAGTACTACTTGTAGTCCTATTAGGATCCAACACTTATTTTCATTAAACTATAAAAAATTAGGTGCCCTTGCATAATGATCTTTAGTATTGTTTAAGAAATACATATCATAAATGCAATAATTGATCCCAAAGGGATTCCTTACCTATATGTAGCTTCCAATTTAACAATTAGCATTTGTTCATTGATTTGATTAAGTTGATTTCTAACCCTCCTTCATTCTTTGGAATACATACATTAGTCAATTTGATTTTGGCTTGAGTTGCACTATTATCTTACTCTATCAATAGAAACTTATTAAAAATTTGGTCATTGGCTTTGATTAATTTTTGAGTAAGTATAAGTGAGAGCACCAATGCATATATAAGTTGTTAAATATGGAAATAATTAGTATGGGAGTTATTTATTGTTCTAGCTACCAACACTTTTATAAATGGAATTAAAGATTGGTTAATATTCCTATATTGATAATATCTTTATTATTATACGAATCCCAAAGTACTTAAAGGGGGTTGTTCAAGCTTGAGGCCATTAGTGTTACCTAGTTGATCAGTATACTCTGGAATTGAAGACTGGTTGACAATCCTATATTGTTGAAGCATGTTGTGGTTAATCATTACGCTTAAAAGGTCAACAAAATTTTGCATTGATCTGCCTAAGGCCTTCACCAAGTTTGCATATGCATAGGATAAATGGTGTATCCTTATCTTTTTACATTTTTACTAGTACTTAAAGGATTCCTAATTATTAATATTTTTCTATCAACCTTGATAGGTTTTTATAAATATTGTGAACAGGTAAAGGGATAGGGGGATCCCTTTTCCTTAAGCCCTTTCGTTGGTTCTCCATTCATCAAAATGCCATAGTAAGCATTTATGGACAAAGCTCAATCCACATGAGGAATTAAGCTAAATATCGTAGAGCCTTAATTTTTTCAAAGAAAAAGTCCTAAAGATAATTAGTTGCAACCATACACTCTATTTGTTTCAATGACATAACATTTTTTAAGTTATATCTTTTAGATTAAGCATGTTATTGTTTATAGTTTTATATAACCAACTTTTGTACTATAAGTATACAAGTCATAACTTGTAGTAATAAAGATATCATTCCCACGAGGATTGGATTAGTCACCTAACAATTTGGATGCACTTTGTTTAAGGTAATAAAAGATAAAATTAATTGAATTAAAATAAATTGACTGAAATTAAAATAAACTAATGAAACTAAATAATTGACTAAGTCAAGCGCGTAATAATGGAATCTTAGATGCCATTTTATCCTTGTTTTATCTTCCCTTTATCTTCTAAATTCAAATATGCTTGCTCCTATATATCCTAATGTTTTGATTATCATCTCTTAAGATCTAATCAAGTAATCCTAATTGAAATAGATAACAAATGAGTTAAAACCTCTTGATTTACCAAACTACTCCTAATTACTCAATTGGATTTGAAGCAATCATAAAGATTATTAACTCATAATTAATATCTTTATTCAATTATTTATTAATATGATATTTGTAGGTCTATTAAGGTACCAACTCTCGTTTTGCAACTTAAAACATTCAATCTCTCAATTTTTTTTATCAATTATAAGCATAACAAATACCATAAAGCAATACTATATTGAATTCACTAAGAATAAAGTTAAACAAAACAATTTAAGAATAATCCCTAATATGGATTTAGAAGTCTATAATCATGTTCTCAATAATCAAAATTAACATCCAAAATATGAAATATAAGAAGAGAAAAGAAAGAAAACAACTTTAAGTCTTAATTTGGAAATTTTAGAAAATTGGAGTTGATCTTGATGTTTACACTTTGATCCCCTTGTTTATGATGTGAAGCATATCTTTTGGTGTTTTTTTGCCTTAAATTTTAAGCCTCCTAAGGTTTCCTTACTTGCTTTAGTTCCAAAAGTATCCCCATAAAGTCAAGAATACAAAAATTTTTTGAGTTGGGAAGTACCTATACAAGATCATGCGTCATCATCATCCAAACTCTTTGGTACGATTATGTATGGCTTCATCCCCATGTAGCTAACATGTACGATCATGTATTCTTCAAGTCCTTAATCTTTTCTTCAATTTTTTCCTATTTTCACTTATTAACAAACATATCAAACATCCCTTAAAACATAATATTAAGATCAAATCCTTTCTCTAAAATAATCAAACAATTAAAACACTAACAAGAACACAATTCTAATTCCTAAATACATTATTATCATTTAAGAAAACACTTAAAAATTCACTTAAATATCTAGAGAATATACTATAATATATACCTATCAATCATCCTTAATTACATTGATCGTAGAGGTTTTACCCCTTTATATGTAGGAATTTCTCCTAATGTAAAGCTTATAAGCTAACATGATTAAGTTAGGATCTCTGGCTTAGCCTATGCTAATGTATCTTGGAATCTTTTTTGTAATGCTTACTTGGCTTAGGCCTTGTTTTCCTTTTGATTCCATTAATTAATTATTTCATTTCAACTTTAAAAATAACTTTTATCTAATGAATATCAATTATGATAAGAGAGAAATGCTTTTCCCTCTATACTTTATATGTTATATGACTGCTACTTCCTGGTTCCTTCATTTATAATTGTTCCTCTGCTTTTTATTTTTCAGCTTAACTAGCTCCTTTAGTTGTCTCTTTCTATAATTCTCTCTTTTTTAAAACTTTATTCCTCTCTCCTTTTTGCAAATTTTTTGGTGTTTACTAGTTTACATTACTTATGGAAGTTGACTACTTATGAAAGTTGGTTTCTCCCACATTAATATCTTCTATCTATTGAGCCCTTTATTCCTTATGAACTAGTTTTCTCCCACATATTTTCTCTTTCATTTTTTAGAATATTTTTTATTTTTCAATTATCTTAATCCTCTTTTTCCTTAAATTGTATAATGACTTAAGTCCTCGTCTCAACTAAACCATGTCCCTAACTTAGTTCACTAGGACTTCCCTCCTCTCTCTATCCTCCACCAACCCTCACCTCTTTTTTCAAAATAGTAATATTGTTCCCCTAGTACTTTTCTTGTTAATTATTCAGCTCCTTGCTTACCTAGACACTCACATGCACTTCAATCTCCTCAAAATAAAAAATACTTACTAAACAACCATTCATTAAATGCTCATAGTGCTAGGTCATTGAAGATTCATCTCCTTCAGAAAAACTCCAATATTTCCCCCTCAGTTCATTAATGGAAGCATTATAGTTGCTCCATCGATGGAAATCCTTAAAGAAGGAGCTTTTGAATGGTCCTTAAGTTTGATTGGGTTTTTTATGGACAAGCGACCTACTTAGCTAATGATGAATTCTTCGGCTCTGTATCACTAGAGGAAGATGGGTCTGAAGGATGTATTTGTTAATAAAGAGAACCTTTTTGTGTAATTTTGATCTAAAGTCTTATGCTTAAAAGGCATTAAAATCGGGTTCATGGAATTATAATAATAAGCCATTATTTCTTTAAAAATGGAAACCTGGTGTTTATGGAAAGCTTTAACAAAAAAGTGTCTTTATGGATCAATATTCATAATATTCCCCTGGAATATTGGGCACCAAGAGATTGAGCCATTCAGTAAGTTATGATGGTAGACCTATCTGTATAGATGAAGCAATTGATAAGATGAAGTGCATCAATTATAACAGGATTTCTATGGTATTGATGTCCATCAGGAAATTCCAAAGCTAATTCCCCTTTTGAGACTAGGAAAAAAAAAGATGAAATGATTAAAGATTATATTGTTGTTTCATATTAATAGAGGCTTGACTTGGAAAAACAAGGAAAAATATATACCTACTAGGAAAAGATTCAATATTAGGAATTCATAAAGCTTGATAAATATGTAAAAGGGAACTTTAACAATGTTAACGAGCATATAACTATTGCAATAAGAAAAAACATGACACTACATTGGAAAAATATATGAGGCTCACCTGGAAAAGAAAAAGATATGTACTAGAACTTTTATAGTTAATGTTTAGTTGAATATTGGTAATATTAATATAACTAGAGTTGTTGATTCCCCCTCTCCTTCAATCGATAAGGCCTTTATCCTTGAGTTCATTTCAAATGAATAGAAAGGATAATATAAAATAAGTAATGATTTTAAAATTGTTATTACGAGGAAATCTAACAGGAGAAATAGAGCTAATGGCTAAAAAGCTCTTTTTTGAAGTTCATACTCTTATAGAATGTGAGAAGCTTGATAGCCACAATAAAACGCAAGTAATATAGTATTACTTGGAAGACATCAAAAATCTTCCATTAGGAATTCTGGAAACAAAGTTAAAAGAAGAAAGCTATAAAAGCTAATATTTTTGAATTAAAACTAGTTTGTTATTTCAAACCACCATGCTTACTATAATGGTAGAATAATTTTTTTCTTATGATTATAGTAAATTAGAGGTGTTGCATTTTGTTATTATTGATCAACTTATCCACCTTTAGTTAAAAAAATAACAGAAGAAAATTGAATTGTAGTCACATTTATTTATTCTTTCAATCATATTTTTGGAGGATCTCTTTATGGAATAAACTTTTAGAAATTCATGGTGATACAGATACTCAATGCTTAATTTTTAGAGACTTTGATAGCACCCTCCATCCCTCTAAAATTGAACGAAATATCTGCTTAGGAAACCATAGTGCAGACTTCAAGAATTGTGCAAGTCTCATAGAAGTCATTGACTTAAGGAAAGAAAGACACTTCTTGTCCTAAAATAATAAACAAAATGGCAGATGGTTTATAGGAAAATTTTTTATAGTTCTCTTGCTAGTGAACAATAGTTATCCATACTTTTATAGAGTGGGGCACTCTTTAATAAAATCTTTTTTTTTATGACCATACCCTAATTAAAATTCATAATCTAACTTTAGAATACAAGAGGGAATTCCTTTTTGCTTTAAAACTTTCCTGATAGAGGTTGAAACGCTTGATGAAGCTCTCTGTAAAAGGTTAATCTCTAGGTTCTAAGGATGCAAATCCTTTATTTGAACAAGGAAACTATATATGGCCAATTAAGCTAATCAGGTATTAGAGAAGTCTAAGGCAAGGTAATCCAATATCTCCTTATTTATTTACTTTGATCGTAGAAGTTCATACCAGGCTTGTTAGCCAAGTTATTATTTAGGGAAGGGAATTTAAGTATCACAATAAATGCAAAAAGTTGAAAATATTCAGCTCATCTTTCATTAATGATTTACTTCTCCTATATAAGGTTGAAATTACCTCAATAAGTGCTTTAATATTAGCTATTTACATATTTAAGGAATTACCTAATCTAGATATCAATAAGGAAAAGAATCATATTTTTATATTAGTAAGGGTTGAACACATTAATAGATTGAAGCCCAGAGACTAAAAGACCATTAGGAGGCTTTTAACCCATACAATTCCATCTTGAAATAGAAAGTTTGAATGAATTGGTTAAGAGATGGTGACTCGAATACTAAATTCTTTCATTCTTTCTTAATAGTAAGAAGAAACAAGAACATGATTGTGGAGCTGAAAGATAATTATAGTAAAACTTTCTCTATCAATTTCTTTATTAAAGCTCACAAGGGATTTTTTTTCTTAAAATTGAGGGGTATAGTTGATAAATCCAATGTTGCATATAATATTAAAGGGTTATTTTGAAGTTTTTTACCTCTAGATACCAAAGAGCTACTAATAGATCCATTCATTAGCCTAGAAATCCTAGGGGTGTTATTTATATTATACGTATCTAAAGCACTAAGGCCTGAGGGGTTTATTGCCTAGTTTTTTCAACAAACATGGGAGATAATTGGCAACTTATTCATTGAAGCAGTTCAGGAGTGCTTATCCTCTTGCAAAATCTTGAACGAGATCAATCACACTTATATATACCTTGTTCCTAAGAAGCTTAATCCTACTTCATTAATATACTATTGGCCAACAATATGGTTTACAAGGTAATTGCTAAATTTCTTGCTAATAGATTGAAAATAGCCTTAAAGACAGTGGTCAATTTAGTATAAGGCGTATACATTAAAGGGAGATGTATAGGGGATAATATTCTCCTAATGTAAGAGATATTGAAAGACTATAATTTTAGGCATTTGACACAGTGAGCTAGCACTTTATACAAGCTTGCTTGGTAGCTCTTGAATTCCCTACATTATTCACTGAATTGATTTTAATGTGTATAAAGGTTGTTTCAATCAACATAATTGCCAGTGGAACTCTAATTAGGCCTCTGAATTATGCTAGGGGGATAAGACAAAGGGACCCCCTATTCTTTCATTTATTCACCCTAGTTATGAAAGGCCTATCTCAAATTCTCAACCAAGTTATTGGATCAAATGTCAAATTTCATTGTCATCATCAATGTAGAGATTATAAGCTCACCCATTGAATATTTGTAGTTGACTTGATCCTTCTTTCAGGAGCTAAAACTCATTCAGTAAGAATGTTAAAGAAATTAATCAAGTTGTTCTCAAGTTGGTCAGGGCTAAAAATGAATATTGACAAAAGCAGTTTGTTTTGCTCCAAAAATGTAAGGAATGCTGACGAATTATCCAGTATTTTAGGGATGCAGATATAAAATCTTTCGTTTAGCTATCTTAGGGTCCTTATTTTGTATGCAAAACTTAAATATGCTGATTTTATCTCACTCGTTGAAAGATTTAAATATAGAATTAATGCTTGGAAAAACACATTTTTGTTACTAGCTGTAAGGGTCATTTTGATTGTTCTAGGACTTGGAAACCTCTATCTTAATTGGACCTCTCATATTATTCTTCCTAGAAAAATAATCAAGGAGATTGACAACATCGTGAAAGTTTTCTTATAGTCTAGAAAAACTAACATCTTTAAGAAAACTAAAGTTAAATGGAGTGAAATGACAATTCCTAAGAAGCAAAGAGGATTGGGGATAAGTTCTATTCATTTAATGCAAAAATTACTATTGTGTAAAAGAATTTGGAGGCTATATGAAGACAAAAGTGCCATCTGGATAAAATGGATACATGAAACTTATCTCAGGAATGAAAATTTCTAACAATTGCTAATCATTAAGGAATACTCAGGGTTCTTCTTGCAAAGTTTGAAATTGAGAAAAGTTGTGTGCCCTTAGATTAAGCATGGGCTGGGAAAGGGAGACGATATTTGGATGTAGTTTAATAACATGTCCGAGTATAGTCTTCTTCTATAAAGGAGTGAACTATACCAACTTACAAACAGGCTTTCTCTCAATGCTAAAGTATCCTCACTAATGAATTGTAGAGAATGGAGTGACAACTTTACAGGATTCAACTTACTGATGGAATACTTTCCTTAGATCACGCACTAGTATAGGGAGGACATAATCATCTAGAAACTAGATCCTACTGGAGTATTCACCAACAAATCATGCTGTAAGGCACTACAGGCTGAGGGAGTGAATATACCTTAGTTCAAGCTCCTATGGAAGTACTCATTGAACCAGAAAGCTTCAACATTCACCCAGTTAGTTATTAAGAACAAGATCTGAACTTAGAACAAATGATTTGTCTCATTTGATCCAATATGTATGTTGTGCAAAGAAGTTGAAGAAGATAATAAACACGTATTCTTTCAATATAGATACTCTAAAGCTATGTGGAGCAAAATTTTACATTTGCTAACAGATTATTGTTCTTCTTATGATTGGAAAAAAACCCTAAATTGGATTACTCGTACTATTAAGCAAAGGAAGAAGGATGGAGCAATGTACAAAATAGCTTTTACAAAAACAATTTACTCCTTATAGAAGTAAACAAACATCAATTATCCCTCGTAAAATCACCATGTCTGCAGTTATGATCTGGTTATAAATTGGGAAATTATTAGACCTTGAAATGAAGGAATGGTAGTATGAGTGACAAAAAGTATGGAATGCTAACTACTATTTTTATTTTGAAGAAACAATAATATGATAATTGTATGTCTTGAGATTCATAACATGATGTTGTAAGGAAGTTATTGAGATATCATAATATTTAACACTTGGTAACCCTGAGTTAGGAATTGTTCCATGTATAGACATCAGTATTAGCAGAGAAAATAGAACTCATTGTTGTTATCCCTTTTTTGAAAAAAAAGTTCCTAATTTTGTTTCTCTCAAGGACAAGCAAATAATTGTCTTATTCCTTATATTTTCTTTAGGAACCTTTTATCAATCAAAATTTCTTTGATATTTCAAAAAAAACTTTTGAAAGACTATATATGTAGTATATAAATATAGATTTTATTCCTTATATTATATTTATTTAACTTTGTCTATCTAGAATGTGAAGAGAAGTAAATAAACAAGTAGATATATAATGAATGCATATGCAAACATGAATTTTACTAAAATTAAAAAGGATACTTAAATGCATCAATTTTTTAATATAAAAATTCCTTTATTTCCCTCTCTCTCTAAGGATACATTCTTTTGGCATAGTAGGCCAACTTATAAATTGACAAACAAAGTCATTTGGGACTTATTAAGGATGAGGAAACCTGAGGTTTTTGGCATAGAATCATTTGGCATAAAATTATCTTACCGAGAACATCATTTCTATTATGGCTCACTATACAAAACTAGTTGAATATGATTGATCAGATCAAATGTTTGAGCATCAATCCTATATGCCCCTTCTGTCAACTCCAGGAAGATGACTAATCGGGTATGGAGAGCTATTCTCATGCATTGCGGTTGCCTTATCCAATATAACAATTTTCTGTTGTTATTCATTGCTTAGCAACCCAGCCAACCACTAAGATCTTGTCTCATATAATTGTGGTTAGCATATGTGTCCAATCTATATGGAAATAAAGATATGTCAGGCGATTTGAATCCAAGTCCAAACCTATAGACAACCTTATCTTTGAAACTATAGACAATATCAAAGAACTCGTAGCGCTACGTAACATTCCCACTAACATCAACATTCTTTAGTCTTTTTCTCTCAATTATTTTTTTGCTTAGTTAATTAGTATTTGATGTTTTCATGTTTTTAAGGGGTATCTCCCTAGACCTGTTGTAAGGCCTTAACTATCTTTTTCCTATAAATGCATTTTATTCTTTCTTTTTTTTTAAAAAATCATTTATTTAACTTTGTCTAGCAAGAATGTGATAGAAACTTCAGAATATTTCTTATTATTTCATCTGATCGAGAGTTTGAAGTATTTATACAATGAAAAGAATAATGACTATCCGACTACTTACTTTACTACACCTACAGGGAAAAACAAATCTATGTGAGAGATGCGTTCGATAGGGGGCTACCTTGAGTGACCGAAGTGTGCTAGCCGGCTAACTGATTTCCGCTTAGTGTAAAATAGTATGCTCCATGCCCTGGACCATTGGGCTGTACGAGTCAGAGTTTGTCCTGACTATCCTCTTTTCGCTCCACGAACAAATGAGACACGTTATTCAATGAGGTCGAAGAGGGATGCGGGGATCACAACTATACAAGAGCTACAAAGGTGGCCAGCCACAACCTAAAACCTAAATATCAGCCCGCGCGATAGACATGAAAGCACATGTCTATAGATAGGAGACCAAAAACGGAGCTAATTTCTACTCTCGCCATGATGAATGTGCAACTGACATTACCGTCGCAGCAACTAAGGAAGTCTTTAGACTGACTGGATTTGATTCGAGTGATCCGGCCCTCAAACTTTCACCTCATGGAATAGTTATATAGATAATGCCATCCGAGAGCGCTTTCCACGAAAGTGAGTCAGTGTACCAAGTCCTTGAAATTTGCCAGTCTTGGTAGGCTGGCCCAAACGGCTAGCATCTAACTTAAACTCAAAAGGCAAGCCTCCTTTTGAGGGTTGGGAATCTGTCCATAGCGCTAACTGGTATTAGTGATCTTCCTTCTCATCTTCTCTTAGCCCTTATACGATACGAGGCCTTTTAAAAGCCGCTTGGCAAAGAAAAAAGAACGACGAGCGCTTCTGAATCAACTAAACAAAAAGCTTCTACCACGCAGAAACAGGAGAACAACGGAAGAAAATCGCTCTGATACCATGATGAAACTTCAGAAGATTTCTTATTATTTCATCTGATCGAGAGTTTGAAGTATTTATACAATGAAAAGAAACAATGACTAATGTTAACTCTGTTAACTGACACGTCTCACTCACTTAACTCTCATCCTATTATTATATAATTCTAACAGAATGTGAAGAGAAGTAAATAAAAAATTAGATATATAATGAATGCATATATAGACATGAATTTTACTAAAATTAAAAGGGATACTTAAATGCATCATTTTTAATACAACTCCTTGGGTTTGTATCATCAAAATATGGAAAATCAGTCTTAGGAATAAGGTTATGATTGATTCCTCCGACTCTATTATTCGACATTATTCCACCTTGCATATGACTGCTGCTACCTTATTCCATTCCTGTACATACGCCCATACGTTGCCAAAATCGTTACAATGCCCACAACAGCCAGTAGGTTAGGCTAAAGAGAAATTATATTAAGGAGTTATGCCGTGAAATGTTTAAAAACAGAGTAGGAGCGTACCGGTCGTTGGATCCGATGATTGCAGAGAAAGTGGTTTAAAAAGGCGTCAAAACGATTCAGTTCTTTGTCTTCGATGCTTAGCCGTTTGTGGGAAAAGCCTATTATCCATCAATCAAATATAAACGCAATTCATGCAGACACACCTCTCTCGTCTCTCATCAAACATCTCTTACCTCACCAAGATAAATCTCCACAACTATGCTTAAAACCCAACCAAAATTCACCTACCATTAGCATCCCTCCACCAGACCCATCAAACCAACTCCATTTTGAAGCCACCTATAGGCGTGTGTGTAGTCTTCTTCTTTCTCAAACTCAGTCCAGGTCTCTCTTGAAGGGCCTCCAACTCCATGCCCAAATCGTTAAATTAGGCCTCCAATCTCTCCCTCTTGTTTCTCATCAACTCATCAACTTCTACGCCAAAACCCAGTTGCCTCTCTTGTCTCGCAAAATTTTTGAGGAGTCTCAGTTCAGATCCGCCACCACTTGGAGCTCCGTGATTTCCTCGTTTGCCCAGAATGAGCAGCCAACTCTCGCCATTGAGTACTTTCGCCGAATGCTTCATGATCATGTGCGGCCTGATGATCATATATTCCCTGGTGCTACTAAGTCCTGCGCCATTTTGGGTAGATGTGATATTGGGAAATCCTTTCACGGTCTTGCGGTTAAGATTGGGTATGATTTTGACGTGTTTGTTGGGAGTTCCGTAATCGACATGTATGCGAAATGTGGTGAGATAAGAGATGCGAGAAAGATGTTTGATGAAATGCCAGAACGAAATGTGGTCTCTTGGAGTGGTATGATTTATGGCTATGCTCAAATGGGTGAAAATGAGCAGGCTTTGAAGCTGTTTAAAGAAGCTTTGTGCCTGGATTTGGATGTTAACGATTTTACGTTTTCCAGTGTTATAAGGGTCTGTGGGAGTTCTACGTTACTTGAACTTGGAAAACAGATACATGGTTTGTGTTTAAAAACGAGCTATGATTCATCCAACTTTGTAGGCAGTTCTCTGATTTCTTTGTACTCTAAGTGTGGTATTATTGAAGGAGCTAATAGGGTCTTTGATGAAGTGCCCATTAGAAATCTTGGGATGTGGAACGCCATGTTGATTGCTTGTGCTCAACATGGGCATACTTGTAGAGTGTTTGAATTATTTAAAAGGATGGAAATTGATGGGATGCGACCAAATTTCATTACTTTCCTGTGTTTGCTTTATGCATGTAGCCATTCAGGGTTAGTTAATCAAGGAAAGCATTACTTTGAGCTTATGAAGGAGTACGGTATTGAGGCCGGGGATCAACATTATGCTTCTTTGGTTGACTTGCTGGCCCGTGCTGGAAAATTGGAGGAAGCACTTCGTGTTGTGGAAGGAATTCATATACAACCAACAGAATCTGTCTGGGGAGCTCTTTTGACAGGGTGTCGGATGCACGGAGACACCGAGTTGGCGGCCTTTGCGGCTGACAGAATCTATGAGTTGGGTACTGTGAGCTCAGGTATGCACATTCTGTTATCTAATGTTTATGCAGCAGCTGGAAGATACGAGGATGCAGCTAAAGCTAGGAAGTTGCTTAGGGACCAGGGTATTAAGAAGGAGACAGGTTTGAGTTGGGTTGAAGAGGGAAGCAGAGTACACACATTTGTTTCGAGTGACAGGTCGCATCCCAAAACCATTGAAATATATCGTAAACTGAATGAATTGGGAGAGGATATGGAGAGAGCTGGTTATGTTGCAGACACAAGGTTTGTACTTCAACAAATAGACGGTGGTGAAAAGAATGAGGCAATTAGATATCACAGCGAGAGACTTGCCATTGCGTTTGGTCTAATTACGTTCCCACCGGACAGGCCAATCAGGATTATGAAAAACTTGCGAGTTTGCGGTGATTGTCACACTGCAATCAAGTTTATGTCCAAATGCTGTGGAAGAGTGATCATTGTGAGGGATAATAACAGGTTTCATAGATTTGAAGACGGAAAATGTTCATGCGGTGACTACTGGTGAAAACCCAATGATGAAAAAGAAAAGAACTCAACACTTACTGACTTAATCACCATTTTTTATTTCTTTGGCGATATGCAGTTGTAGTTGAGATTGATCCCTGCGTTTGCTTACATTTTTGTGTCTCATCAGTAGGTGGAAGATATGCCCCTTTCTTCTTTGAACCACAGGCTTTGGTGCTGTATCCTCTTTTTTGTTGCCATAGCTTGACGAAATATGACTCTGTTGGTTTGTGGATTAGCTTTCCAACTCCTATCAAAGTATTAGCATAATGTTTACTGCAATAAGATAATCTAGGTAATAATTTATTGTGAGAAGTTAGTAAGGATTTTTGTTGCAAATCTAATGAAAAATCATCTTCAAGGTCCTCTGTATTGGTGATATAAGGACGATACATTCTTTTAACTTCATAAAATAATTTTGGAAAGTCAATAATGTCTTTTTCTACAAAACATTTTGTATGATGAGTGTTTGATAAGGCATAAGTTTTCATGTATATAATACAATATGGTATATTTCCATCTTTAATTAACTATTTTCTTTTAAAGTCTTGGATTGAAGAGTGTGTTTCATCAAAATCTTTATCTTGCATATTGTAAGACATCTTAGGATATATATTAAACAAAAGCTTTTGATATCGAAGATTGCCTCTTACAATTTCCATTCTTTTCTATTATGAATTCGATCATCTAACATTGCCAAATTTATAGGACTATCTATTCCTTCCTTAAAAGTAGATTTAATTATCATTTGTATAAATCCAATATGCGCCCAACCTGTTGTGTCTCTAATTTCTTTGGGAATGTGATCAACTTTTAGGAAAATATCTCTTTAGATAGCAAAGGAATCATTACTTTATTAAAAGTTAAATTAATATATAGGGTTTTTTCATGAAGTTTAATACCATAGAACATATAGCGTTTGTTGGATTTTAACTGTACTTTTTTTGAGAAATGTCATATTGAACCCGCCATAAGAGTTTATAGAAAATATAGTGTTTTGACTCCTTTTAAGCATTGTTCTATCAATAAGAGCTTCTTGATTGTAAACTCCATGTTTTTCAAATGTTTCTACTATATTATCTATTATTTGCTCATTAACTTTAGCGTTAAAAGATTCTCCTATTTTACTCCTTCAACATGAGTTAGATGATCGAGGAAGTTGGCAAAAAATGACGTGAATGAGCTATAAAGAGTTAAAAAGTGATATCAGGAATGTGTAGAAGGACAAAAGAAGAAAAAAATCAGAAATTGGTGAAAATGATAAAACTATTCATGCAATTTTCAGCTAAATTTTTTACTATTTTACCCTTCCTTCACCTATATATTCATTCCATACTTTATTTTTTCACTCACTTTTATTTTAGCTTTATCTCTCTAAGTTTAGAACTTCCAAACATTTTCACTTCTATCTAACCAACTTCCAAATTCCCATTTTATTCTAACTTCCACCTATTTACAATCCAGTTTGCCATGCATTAACGGAGCACCAATCATCGAGACGAAATCAAGTCTTAGCCCGAGAGCAAAGGAACAAGGCTGCGGATTTCGAAGCACCCTTCCTAATCTACGTAAAGGAGGAAGGTATTCGTTTCCAATCCTTTAATTTTAAACAAATAGTAGTCCCGAAATATTTTGATTTTGATGCGTTTGATAGGCTAGAATTGCGAGATAGGGTAAAAAATCTAACAGAAAGAATTCAGTAGGCCAAGTTTATACACTTCCAATATCCTATCTACCAGGAGCTCACTCTCGAATTCTTCACTTCCCTTCATTTCGAATCTAGCAACCCTAAGAAAATGTGGTTTAGGTTGGGAGGCCAACTTATGAGCTAAACATAGAGATTATGTGTGATATTTATGGGTTCTCTGAATTTTCCATTATTGATCAACACGACGATTTTCGTGCTTCGTGCTATTGGAATGAATTCACTATGTTAGAGCGATTTGACTGTAAGAATGCCCACAACAACATTATACGAACGCATGAGTGCTTATTATTGCATACATTCATGTGTCAAATAGTTTTTAACAAATAAGAAACCAACAAGTGCTTAACAAATGAATCTTTTCTATTGTGGTGCATAGATCATAGCATCCTAGTGTGCACCTCCACACTTGTGTTGCATGCTATTATTGTGACTCTACGTAAGAGATGCAACAATTTAGGTATGGGATACTTAGTTTCCGCCATTGTTGAGTACTATGGCATGGATGGTAGTGGCCTAACCGTCTATCTCCCTATTTTCTAAATCACCATCACTTATGACGTGTTGAAATCCTTAAGTCCTATAACATGGAACTCTGGGACATCAACTAAAAGACTCATGTAATGATCAGGGCCAATCAGGCGAGTTCTAGCATAGCGCTACCTCAGTAGGCAGAAGAGGACTCAACTAGTGAGGAGCTCAAAAAGGAAGAAGACACAGAAGAGCCTGGCTAGAAGAAAGTGATCAATACAATCTCTGACAACACCAAGGTAATTACAGATACACTTGTAAAGAACTCTAAAAGGATGAAGGAGGTGGCACAACGACGTCAGAGTTAGGATATACGTTATATTCATTAATATTTCAAGGTTTAAGGCGTCCAATTGCCACCTCCGTCACGATCCCTACCTCCATTACTGTGAGACTTTGTTTCTAACTCTTTTCTTTTAAATTTAGTCTTTATTTTTGTTTTTGTTTTATTCTATTTTATGTTACTTCTCGCCATGTGTATTTGTTTGTCTACTTCTCACATTGAGGACAATGTGTTGTTCAAGTGTGGGGAAGGTTGGGTGTTTTACGTTGACTGTGAATTTTGCATATTGTATGATTGCTTATATTGCATATTGTGATTTGTGTGAATGTGTCGATGGCCAAGATGGAATGAAATTGATTTAATTTTGAACATAATCTATTAAGTTGTAAAGAGTCATTAGCTCACAAAATTAGTAATCTAGGATCTTTGGCTAAAATATGCAAGTTAATTAGGATTTAGTGTTAGTTTATCACTCTATAAGTTGTCACATTTATTCATAATTTTAGGTCTCTCAACTAACTAACTTAGCTAGTATTTTTTTCATAAAAACGAGTAGCTAAAGCAATAAGGTAGGCATTAAATTATAAAAAAATGTTTGTTAATTTTAAATAAATAACTATTCGATGGCCTTCAGGTTATGAATAGAGCTAGTAACTAGTTGATCTTTCTTGAAAACATACTTAGCATTAACTTACAAAGTTTGAAGGACCAAATAATTATTGTGTATGTACAATTAAAAGGGGTGAATAAACTTAACATTTAAGTTTTAATTAATATGTATATTTAGTCTAAAGCTCCTAGACACCGATTTTGTGTGTTAATGATTTGGAATAACTTGAATGATTGTGTTTAAAGTTAAATTTATTTCATGAAGTTGAAATCATTGCCGCATTATTGTATTGTGTGATGTGTGATTTTGTGTGTTTGTTCTTTTGTTTACTTGTTGATAAGTGTAAATTATATCGTATTTTAGGGTATAGTTTAAAATGTGTTTAGCTGTATGTTTAGGTTATAATTGTGTTAGCTTGTTAATTATTTATGTTTTAAGTGTTTTATTGGTTAGTACAAGTCATTGATTTTAAATATTACGTTTTTGAGGTACCTTGATGTGTTTACAATTATTTTAGGGTCAACATTGAAAAACGGAGGAGTTTTAGAGACATTTGGGCCGAAACAATGACCCACGATCATGACATGTCAACCTACGATTGGGATAGAAGCACCAGAGTTGGCCCATAATTGTGGCCTACATAGCACAATTGTGACAGAAGCATAGGTAATGGCCCACAATCATGGCCTACATCGAGTTGATGCGTAGACACTCAAGAACGTCAAGTTTTGAGGGATTTTTTGACCTTTCAGACTCTAGAAAAGACTTAAAGTTACCCAAAACACACGAGGATATTTAAAGAAAAAGAAGAGAGGCAGAAGGGATCTTTTACATTAGCCACCTTAAGAAACCCTAGAGAGGAATCATCAAGAGATAGAGGACGAGAAGAAGGAATAGAGAAGAGGAGAAGAAGCTGACTCGATGTATTTCCTAGATTAGGAGGTCTCCCAACGTCGCTACCTCCCATCATTCATTTAGATTGTATTTCCTATTTATTTTTAGTTTTATTATTTTATAAAATTAGAATAAACAGTTGATAATAGGATCTAGAATGTCAAGGATGTTCTAAACTCACCTTCGAAATTTTGTTCTAGAATTAATGAAAATCTAATTATTTATGCATTTATTGGATTTTTTGTGGATTGATTTTGCGATTGCATATTTGATAATAAAATGAGAGGGTGAATTGAATGAAAAATGATTAAATTATATTAACGAGAGTTAGTGATTTAACAGAAACAAGAACTGAATCAAATTGAGAAATTGTGCGAAGAGAGATCTTGCATAGGTTTCTGATAGTTTATTAAAGAACTTCAGAACTAATTAGGGTTTTGGATAAGATGTGAATTGAGAGATTTCAACCTCCATAATCTGATTAAGGTTTATAATTTAGGGTTAATGGTTATAACTCGAGAGAAAATAATCAACCATAGGATAGTCTAGAACTAATAATTCGATAATTCATAATCAATTAGATAAGTATTAAGGATAGGTAAAATTTCCTTTATCTCAATTAGTAATTTCTTTTGATTGATTCTTGGGTGTGTTGCAATTGCTTAGTAATTAGTATTTTCATATTTGATTCTTAATTTGAGTGATTAAATTAAATTCTTGTTTTAGTTTTGTTGCATTTTGAACTTCTGTAACTTGTTTTTGGCCTTAGATTTTAGGATTAGATTAGTTTCTTCCTCGTGGGATCGATAACTTTGGTACTGTGCTAACGAACCGTGCACTTACGGATTATGGAGAGTTATTAATTAAAACTTACACACAATCAAACCACCGATCACTCTAAACATAAGTGGAAGAAAAATGGGCCCAAAACCATTGATGAATTTTTGTGGGATATGTCACTAATAGTGTTGCCTATTGATTTATGGTTAAAGAATAGGGGCCTAACACTTATGGACCAATTATGGAGTTAAGAGATGTAGTGTCCTTTGAGGATATATTTTCTATGAAAGTAAGTGTTCAAGTTCCTAGAGAGTCTGTCCCTAGTTCTTCTACCAATGATGACATAGAGGAAGAGGAAAATATTGAACTAAGGAGAAGCAAACGAGCTTAAGTACCCACTAGTTTCGGTTATGACTTTATTACTTCCTTTGTGTTGAAAAAAACATAAGGAGATAGATGACGATTTTATGGTGACTTATATTATTGAGTAAGATCCCAAAACTTATGAGGAAGCAATGAGATTTGTAGATGTTACCTTTTGGAAGGAAGCCATCGATAGTGAGTTTGAGTCAATCATATCTAATAAAACTTAGGTTTTAGTTTATCTACCTCTAGGTATAAGCCTTTAGAGTGTAAGTGGATTTTTTAAAAGAAATTGAGACCTGAAGGAACCATTGAGAGGTTTAAGGCAAGACCTGTAATTAAAGACTTTAAAAAAAAGGATGGATTAGATTTTTTTATACTTACTCTCCTATTACTAAGAGTGCATCTATAAGGATGTTGTTTGCTATTGCCTTGGTATTTAAGCTTCATGTGCACCAAATGGATGTTAAGATAACTTTCTTGAATGGTGATCTAGATGACAAAATTTTTATGGTCTAGCCTGAGGAGTTTAGAATGCCTGGTCAAGAACAAAAGGAGTGTAAGTTGGTTAAGTCTTTGTATAGGCTTAAACGAGCTCTCAAATAATGGTATGAGAAATTTGAAAGTGAGATTTTCAAACATGGTTTCACTTCTTGTGATGTTGATTCTTACATTTATGTGAAATTTGATGCCAATGATTGTGAGCATAACTCTTTATGTAGATGATATGCTTATTTTTAGTACTAGCTTACCTGTCATTGATGCTACTAAGAGTTTATTAAGGTATTCCTTTGATATGAAAGATCTTGGAACTGTTTAGGAGTTAAAGTTAATAAGACTGTCTCTGGTTTTAGGTTAATCAAATTCAATATGTTGAGAAAATTTTGAAGAAATTTGGTTACTATAATGTTGATCCAGTTAAAACTCCCTATAATGCTAGTGTTTCTTTAAAGAAAAATTTTGGTGATAGTGTAAACCAAGGTGAGGATGTTCTTGGTAGCATGATGTACTTGATGAACTATTATCGTCATGATATTGTGTAACATCCCATCACCGATGGGAAGGGTATTTTAGTAAATTGGGACGGGTTAGGAGTATTGAATTATATCTCGGCA
>JANVCQ010000007.1:4293750-4309004 GCA_025531925.1 Erythroxylum plowmanianum
ATGACCTAGCTAGCCTTATGTTTGATTTTCTTTTGGAGTAATGTACAGATAATAACAGTTGTGTAATTTACTGCTTTTAATGATATGAAATGAGAAAGCTTTATGGTTTTAAAATTTAGTGGATTTCATAATGAGGCTTTATATTTATTGATGCCATGTAGAGTGTTAGTGATTGTTCGTAGCGCACCCTTATCGTAAGGTGTGTACCAGAATGACCTACGGGCGTCCCGGTACATATCATATGGTAAGGGGGTGCTACATATTGCATACTGTGTGAGTATATTTAGTAGGTATAATCATAATCTTATTCAAGAACATTGGAATGCATTGATTTGTTTGTTGAGATATTTAAAAGGCACTATGCATTATGGATTATCTTTTAGTGATCATCCTCCCATATTGGAGGGGTATTTTGATGCTAACTGGGTTACAGAGAGTGATGATATACACTCTACCAGTGGTTATATTTTTACCTTAGTAGGAGTTGTTGTGTCTTGGAAATCTTCCAA
The DNA here is from genome assembly GCA_025531925.1 of Erythroxylum plowmanianum. Classification (NCBI taxonomy): domain Eukaryota; kingdom Viridiplantae; phylum Streptophyta; class Magnoliopsida; order Malpighiales; family Erythroxylaceae; genus Erythroxylum; species Erythroxylum plowmanianum. The sequence goes on from JANVCQ010000007.1 coordinate 4,294,260, forward strand.
GCAAATGTGTATTGTGAGATCAACAATGGAGGCTAAGTTTATAGCTTTGGAACTAGTAGGACGGGAAGCTAAGTGGCTAAGGAATCTCTTAGCTAATATCCTGCTTTGGGAAAAACTAATTCCTTCTGTGTTCCTTTATTGTGATTTACAGGTTGCCATTCATGTTGCCAAGAACAAGGCATATAATGGCAAAAGTAGACATATCAAATTGAGACATAAAATTGTCTATACTTTAATTAGACATGGTGTAATTTCTCTAAATTATGTCAAGTCAGAGAGAAACTTAGCAGATCCATTTACAAAAGCTTTGAGTAGGAAAATAGTTTCAGAGCATGTTAAAGGGATAGGGTTGAGCCCAATCATAGAGTAACCTCGTGATGGACAACCATCTTGGGAAACCAAGTTCAATGGGTTAAACAAAGTAATGTGGTGACTACTTACTTGTACATTATTTGTGGAATAATACTGAGATATTCAGTTTTTGATAACATCCTTTAGCATGACTTTACTGTGTTTGATGAGGTTGGATTGTTTAATCATTAGTGACTTCTATAGCCCTAGTTTGGGTGGTGTGAGCAATTCACACTGAGTAGGAAAATAGTTTCAAAGCATGTTAAAGGGATGGGGTTGAGCCCAATTATGGAGTAACCTTGTGATGGACAACCGTCTTAGGAAATCAATTTTAATGGGTCAAACAAAGTTATGTGGTGACTACTTATTTGTACATTGTTTATGGAATAATACTGAGATATTCAGTTATTGATAGCATCCTTTAGCATGGCTTTATTGTGTTTGATGAGATTGGATTGTTTAATCATTAATGACTTCCATAGCCCAAGTTTGGGTGGTGTGAGCAGTTCACACTTAATGGACTGATGCAACTCACCAAGGCAATGGAGACTTGAGGATGCCAATGGGTCCAATTACAAGGTCATGCTCCAACAAGTTATGCACAAGCTTTTATTTCACAAGAACTTCAAGAAGTTTTGTTGATCAAGCTTAGGAAAGAGCTTAGGAAGACGTCTAAGTGTGTGTGCACATTGGAGGCATCAAACCAAGAGGGCTAACACTTAACCAATTTTCACAAGCACAAGTCTAATCAATGGACTTGGGCTTTTTTTATCTTGTAAAGGGCGTGTGAACATCTTTTAGGCTTTGTTATGGGCTGATTTGCATTAAGTGTGCATGTGCTTCATTAAAAAAATCATGTGCATGTTTTATTTTAAGGAACCAAGCTTGTAGGTCTAGTTTAAAAGCCGAATTCGCCCCTCTTAAGTTAGTCTTCTATTTTTGTTGTTTTCTTATCCTATTTGGACTAGGACTAGTCAATTTTAATTAGTTTTGAAGCCCAAATCCGTGTAGGATTTGTTCTTGGGCAGGTTCGCTCCAAAAGAGTCTTTTAGAGCATGTTGGAGTCTTTTGGAAGATTCTGAAAGCTTCTAAAGTATGTTGGAAGCTTATAAGAGACCCTGGAAGCTTCTAGAGCATGGTAGAGGACTATGGAAGCTTGTGGAGCAATATAGAACATTATAGAAGCTTGTAGAATTTGTAGATATGTACATAATATACATGAATTATGTAGAGTAGTGTAGAGAATTCTAAATGGTGATTGTGAGCCCTTAGATCAAATAGATCCTAACCATTAATTGAGGAGCTGGAAGGCTATAAATACCCAAGGGACTTCATTTGTAAGATGCATAGAAGTTTTTAACAATTGCCTTGTAAAACTTTCTTAAGTAATATAAGCATTCTCTAAGTTTCCTCATTCTTGTTCTTGTTTTATCTTGCATCTTTACTAACTTGTGCTAGCTTTGTTTCTAGCATTTATGGGAGAGGCTAACTTAGTTGCAAGACATACAACTAAGTGTCGTGTGGTTCGTTGGTAAAAGACTAAGTCTATGACAGTTGGTATCATAGCTAAAGGTTATGCTCATCGTTGTTTAGAAAAAATGTCATGAACAAGTGGAACTACCAATGTTGGAGAGGAGAAGATTACCGGTAGGGAGAGATCAAAGTCGAGGGATGTCTTGGTAGACATAAATGGAAGGCTCGAGAAGGTGGAGCTGGTGGTGGCCGAGGGCAAGACAAGTTTGAGGAGGTATACCAATGCATCGAGGAACTCGAGAAGGGGAAAGAAGAGTTCCAAGAGGAGATTCAAGGTGCCTTGAACGTTGTCACTTCTAAATGTCAAGATCAAGTGAAGGCCTTGGAGGAGACCCTTTAATCCGAGATTCTTCATCTCAAGGAAGAACTTGCAAAGGTTAAGGATGAGCTAGTCCTTTGCAAGAGGGTGATTGCTCAAGGGGGAAGCAATGTAGTTCCTACGGTAGTCATTACTCCTTCGAAGGTTGACGTTCCAAAGCCAAAGGCATATAGTGGGTCAAGGAATGTGAAAGAGATTGATAACTTCTTCTAGAGCTTAGAGCAATACTTTAAAGTACTTGGTGTCATAGAAAATGTCAAGAAGATCGACAATGCCACTCTCTACCTTAAGGATAACACGATGGTATGGTGGAGGAGAAGGCATGGTGACATCAAGAGGGGTACCTACACTATCGATACATGGGATGAGTTTAAGAAGGAACTCAAAAGACAATTCTATCCCGAGAATGTCGAGTTAGAGGCAAAAGTTAAATTACGTTGTCTCTCACAAAGGGGAGCATTCAATACTACATGAAGGAGTTTTTGAGGCACTTTTGGAGATCTTTGACTATCTAGGTAAGGAAGCACTCTTTGTTTTTATGGAGCTTACAAAATTAGGTTAAGTTAGAGATTTAAAGGCATGATGCATAAGATCTTGCCACTCCATTTTCATTGTCGAGTCTCTCATTGAATTTAAGAAGCCCTAGAAACCCAAGTCTCACAGAGATAAAGGTGGCAAGGGAAATAGTGGGGGATATAACCATCAAAGCAAAGAGGGATTCCACAAGTATAGCAAACACAAGGAGGGCAGACATAAGGAGGATAAAGGGGAAAAAGCTTTAATAAAGTGCTTCTTTTGTAAGGGACCACACAAAGCAAGAGTTTGTCCAAAGAAGAGCAAGCTCTCCCTTTACCAAAGAAAGAGAGGAGCAATGGTAATGTGAAGAGACCAAGATGGAGTCTTTACAAATCCTAAATGCCATCAAAGCCAAATTTGAGGTGCCCAAGTTGGAGAAGAAGGGACATTTTTTGTGGAAGTAAAGGTGGGCGATAAAGCTGTAAAAGCTCTAATTGACACTGGAGCTACTCACAACGTCCTTGAAGTAAAGGAAGACATCTGATTGGGACTCGAATATAGCAAGGAGCAAGGATGGCTTAAGGCAATGGACTCTAATCCAAAGTCAAATTTTGGAGTTGCTCGTGGCATTAAGGTTTGTCTAGGTGAGTGGTCTGCTCTTGTTGACTTTTCAGTTGTTCTAATGGATGATTATCCAATAATGCTTAGTATGGAGTTCATGGAAGGTGTCAAGGTCGTGCTGATTCCCTTTCTAATACTATGTGTATATTGGAGGAGGGTAATACGTGCATAAAGCCTTTGTCATGAGAGGCGAATCTACAAGCTAAGCAACTTTCGACAATGTTACTTGCCAAGGATGTGAAAAAGACAAAACCTACATTCTTAGGGCACATTATGGGAGGGGGCAAGCTTAGGATGGACAAGTCCAAAGTTCAAGTCATCTATAATTGAGAGACATCAAGGAAGGTGTCTGAGTTGCGTTCCTTTCTTGGCCTTGTTAACTACTACCGCAATTTCATCAAAGGATATTCCTCCCTTGCATCTCCCCTCCCCAATCTATTGAAGAAGAATAGAGTTTGGGCTTGGGATGCTAAGTGTCAAGGAGCATTTGAAGTCTTTAAGGAAGTAGTGATGGAGGAACCAGTGTTGGCCCTTCCTGATCACACCAAGGCATATAAGGTACATACTGATGCTTTCGATTTTTCTCTTGGTGGTGTTTCAATGCAGGACAGTCATATGATTGTTTACGAGAATCATAAGTTAAATGATACCGAGCACCATTATACCGTTCAAGAGAAGGAAATGACCGCGGTGGTACATTGATTGTGAACTTAGAGACATTACTTATTGGGGTCTAAGTTCGCTGTAAAGATCGATAATGTTGCCACAAGTTACTTCCTCAACTAAAAGAAGTTGATGTAAAAGCAAGCTAGATGGCAAGTTTTTTTGGCAGAGTTTGATTTTGTGATGGAGTACAGGGCTAATGTCGTGGCTGATGCATTTAGTAGAAAGGTCGAGCTAACTACCATCATAAGTCTGAGTTTTCTTTTGGTGGATCGTATCAAATAGGGACTAGACCATGACCTATAAGCCAAGAGTTTGATGGAGTTGACAAGTAGGGGAAAGACACGCCAATTTTGGCTTAAGGATGGGGTTCTCACTACCAAAGGTGATCTTGTGTACATGCCGAAGTGGCAAGGGATGAGGAACAAAAACACTAAGGAGTGCTATGACTCCAAATGGGCGGGACATCCTGATGCAATCGTATGTTGACACTTATAGAGCATGTATATTATTAGCCCCAAATGCGTGATGATGTCGAGTTATATATGAAGACTTGTCTTGTGTGCCAACAAGATAAGGTGGATCAACATAAGCAAGCTAGGTTGCTAAAACCATTGCCTATTCCAGAGAAGCCTTGGGAGAACATCTCCATAGATGTCATCGTATGTTTACCAAACTTTAAGGAATGTAGCAACATTATGGTGGTGGTAGATCGATTTAGCAAATATGGAGTGCTCATCCCTGTGCCTACAAAATTTATGGCTGAGGATGTAGTGCATCTATTCTTTTTTTATGTGATGAAGTATTAAGGTATACCAAAGATGATTGTGAGCGACCGAGACACTCATTTCACCGAGAGGTTTTGGATGGAGCTATTTAAGTTATTAGGGTTTGAGCTCAACTTCTTTACAAGCTTTCATCCTTAAACTGATGGCCAAACTGAGAGGGTCAATGCATTGTTAGAGCTATTTTTGTGGCACTATGTGAGTGCCAACTAGAATGATTAGGCCAAGTTACTTGATATTGCTCAATTCTCTTACAATTTGCAAAAGAACGAATCTATGGGATACTTCGTTCGAGATTGCTACAGGACAACAACCTATGACTCCTCACACTATGGCGATTGGATATAAAGGTCTGAGTCCTGCCACATTCAAGTTTGCTAAACGTTTCTGAGTCCTCCTACCACATTCAAGTTTGCCAAACGTTGGCATGAGAAAACTGACATGGCACGAGCACACTTGGTAATGCATGCCTAGCGAATGAAGACATGGGTGGATGTTAAGAGGAGACATTTGGAGTTCAAGGAAGGAGACTTGGTGATGGTGAAGCTCCTTCCCCATTAGAGTTGACGGTTTGCCAAGATACACAAGGGGCTAGTAAGGTGATATGAGGGCCCTTTTCGTATGGAGAAAAGGGTTGGTAAGCTAGCCTACCGTTTGACATTACCCTCACATTTGGAGATGCATCCAGTTTTCCATGTGAGCTTATTAAAGTCGTATCATACCGACAAGAAGGAGCCGAGTAGGGGCGAGTCGAGGAGAGCTCCCACAACCATCACTATTTCTCACTAGCTCGAGGTAAAGGAGATATTAGCACATCACATTATACCAAGGAGGGGTTCCCATCTAAGCTACGTGGAGTACTTTGGGAAATGGAAGAGATTGCTCGATAGTGAGGCTAGTTGGGAGCATGAGCTCACATTGTGGGACTATAGGGACATGATCGAGGCAAACAAAGAGGATGTAACGTGGGAATCACCCGAATGAGTAAGGGAGAATGTCACATTCCATATGTTTCGAAGCCCACAAGGTGAGATCCAGTCCAAAAGAGTTTTCTAGAGCATGTTAGAATCTTCTGGAAGATGCTAGAAGCTTCTAAAATATGTTGGAAGCTTATAGAAGACTATGGAAGCTTCTAGAACATGATAGAAGACCATAGAAGCTTATGGAACATTGAGGAACAATATGGAACATTATAGAAGCTTGTAGAATGTTGTAGATATATACATAATGTACATGAAGTATGTAGAGTAGTGTAGAGAATTCTAGATGGTGATTGGGAGACTTTGGATCAAATAGATCCTAGCCATCTATTAAGGAGTTGGAAGACTATAAATACCTAAGGGACTTTTATTTATAAGATGTATAGAAGTTTTTAGCAATTTCCTTGTAAAACTTTCTTAAGTAATATAAGCATTTTCCAAGTTCTCTCATTCTTGTTCTTATTTTATCTTGTATCTTTACTAACTTGTGCTAGCTTTGTTTCTAGCATTCGAGAAAGAGACTGACTTAATTACGAGACATAAATCTAAGTGCCGCACAGTTCGTTGGTAAAAGACCAAGTCCGTGACACGCCATGTGGGAGGGACGTTGGGACGTAAAAAAGGACAGAGAGAGATGAGATTTCTCTCACTTTTGGCATAGCGGGCTCCTAGTAGGAGGCCCTTACAACGGGCTATTAACTTCATTGTAGAGCCCGCTCTCAATCTTTAATAGAAGGCTAGTGAAATTTAAAAGAAGTTAAATTGTAAGAAATATTAGTAATTAAAAATAATATATTTCTATCATACTATTAATAATATAATAAAAGACGGACAATCCATGACTTGTTTATTGTTTCATAAGGTTTAATTTTCTGGACGTTAAACCTTAAGCATATATTTGTATAAAAAGTTTTAAGGATTTTTTTTGTCAATTTAAGAATTAATATGGAAACATTGTCGAAAACGTGAAAGCCAAGTCAATTGCGTGTGATGCCTTGGACTAAGGATCTTTAAAATTGCTGTTTTGTAGTAGAACAGTGTCCCGGGTATCACCCGCTGTAAGAGAGTAGTTCTAGTTTTTGTTGCAGTTGGATGTGGAATTGGAATATTATATTGTATTCATATATTATATTATCTAATGATACCAAAAGTGAACTTTGATCGGTGTTTCTTTTATGACTGTCGTAATTCTGATTACCTGGGGTTCTCTCAAACTGAGGGAGGTGCATGCAGGGAATCTCGAGTGCAGGACACGGTTGGTTCTAATTAATTATCCAACGTCTTCAATTAAATGTGCAATCTTGACCATTAATTTTGTTTTCCTATTTTGCATTAAGCGTTCAGAAGTCTCGTCTTTCCTTTTTGCTCTTGTTTTCTTGTTATACGGATAGTAAATTTAGCATCCTTTCCTGGTAAAATGTCCTCCTCATTTCCTATGTTCTCTCTGTTGTCATTTTCTGTGTCAACTCCTCAGTTTTGAACCTTTTCTGATATCAGTCCGAATTTGGTCTTTTTTCCGATTGCCTGACGTTAAATAGTTGGTGTCTTATTGTTGTTTGGGGTTGGAGTACAATTTTCTTACGAGAGATGAATTCCTGTATTATTAAGGCGCTGAAATATTGGTTCTGATTGTATCTGAAACACCAACGGTAATCATGGCCACAGATGCTGCCATTTCTCTGTGGAAGTATGTGGCCAATATGCCTCTTCTTCTGCTCTTCAAGGACACACGGTAGCCTTTCTTTTCTGTTTTTAAACCTTGGCCTTCATTTTCCTGAGTTTGCTTCGCTTATTGGTTGTTGTAAATTCCTGAAACAACAATTCCATCCCTATGATTTCTTCAGGAATGTCTTCCGGAAAGATGAAGTCGGGCTGGAAATAGCAGAAATTGCCATTCCTGCAGTGCTTGCTCTAGTAGCTGATCCTGTTGCATCTTTGATTGATACAGCATTCATAGGCCATATAGGTTTGAGTTTCTCGTCCCATCTTAATCAAAGGCATTCCCTTGAAATCTTTGTCAAAGTTCCAGTGGTTGTTTCCCAATTGACGGTTCATCATCCTACAAGAGAATTGCTAATTTCTTACATTCGCATCCATATTTTCTTTATCCGCTGCTTATGCATGAGCATACGTACTTTTATTGTGTGAAAACGCCATTGAATTCAAAGTTGAATGGTTGTTATACTGCTCCATCGTGTACATTAATGATCATGGATTTGCCCATAGTCTTGTCTGTTGGTGTGACAACTGCGAAAGCAATTCTACAGTTTCAAGACTAGGGGTTTCCTGTAGAATTTAAGATTTTCTCTATTCAAAATTTTATCCTTAGGGTGCAGGTAGAAGGCTTTAATGCCAATTGTAGTGTTATCAACGGAGATATGATCCTCTCTACCATTTATCCTATTTCAATTTTGTCTTATTTTATCTCAATCATTTATTTATATAGGGCTCACATAAATAAATGGTTGAGATGAAATAAGACAAAACTAGGATAGGATAAATGGCACAGAAGATTTGAGGGATTATCAACGAACACCATGGATGACAAGCTCAAAAATAGACATTTAGGTCCTAAAAAACCGAAAATGCCCTTTAACCTTTCAATGGCCTTCTAATTTTCTCATTCATTGACTTGAGATTTTCACCATTTTCCTCTCTTTCTTTTCCTAATTTCTCATTTTTAATAATTTTCCTCTTTTTTCTCTTTCTTTTAATCTCAAAATTAAAAGGATTGAATTTTGTTAACCAAGATTGAAATAAAATTTAATCCTAATTCTCAATTACAATCAATTACTTTCGGTTTTATAAACCGAATTAACTAGATTTAATCAAGGTTAATTGAGTGAAATTGGATATGATCAAACTAGATAAAGCTAGCACGATGAAATTTGACATGAATTGGACTTGATAAGAAAAATTAGGTATGAATTATAGCATGCAATTAAATCTAGATGGACACATTTTGACACGAAAGAGATCTAATGGGATGCAATTAGAACAAAATAATATTAAAAATATAGAAGAACTAGACAAAACTACGAATGAACGGCCGTCTTTCTTTGTTTTCTGACTACTTTCAACATGTATCATATAAAAAAAGGGATATATCAAAGAAGTGCACTTGTAGAGAATGAACACTCCTGAAAGTGGAAATAGCTTTACCTTGAAGTGGATTTAATTTTGAGTTTGCACCTACTATCTGACATTACATTGACCTAATGCAGCGTTTATGTATAATGTCTCGGCGTAGATGGTATAAAATGCTTTGATTCTACCTTGTGCATATATTACTGATTCCACTCCACTTGAGCATTGATATAATCAAATTATGCATTTGCATCTTAGAATGTTATCAAATACTGAACTATATGAATACGGTGCCCACATTCAATTATATATAGGTCCTGTGGAGCTTGCTGCTGTGGGAGTTTCTATTGCTGTTTTCAATCAAGTGTCAAAGATTGCAATATTCCCACTTGTTAGTGTCACAACATCTTTTGTTGCTGAGGAGGACAGTGCTGGAAGATCAAATACTGTAGAACTAGAAAATGTAAAACTTGAAGAAGGTTTTACAGTCAACAAGGAGACAGAAGAGTTGTTACCTAAAGCTGGTATGCTCCTCGGCTAGTTGAAGAGCTACTTCAGTTGACTGATTAGGCAGCACCCTTGTCTGAGCTGCCAAATATATGATTATTTTGATGATGTTGTCTGATTTGCCTCTAGTTTACATTTGTTCTGTTCCTCTATGACTAGAATTTGCACGACAATCATCTTCAAAGACTGATAGTTACCCTAATGAGAGAAGGCATATTCCATCTGCTTCTTCAGCAATGGTTGTTGGCTGCGTACTTGGCATCATCCAAGCTGTTTTTCTCATTTTGGCTGCTAAACCTATCCTTAACTATATGGGTGTTAAGTCTGTAAGTATTCTGTCAGCTATGTTTGAATGACTTGAAATCCTGGTCCCTCATCCTCAAATTGTTGGGTCACAGGGTATTATTCTTTTGCTGATGGAAATTATCTGTTACTTTTTCTGTAAATCATTATATGCATTCTGAAGGGTTTTCTTGATGATTGATATTGATCCGATGTCTATTTGGGATAGCATATGATATCTCTTATATGTTACTGAATTTTTAACCGTATGTTCCATATTTCAACTCATTAGTGGAAGTGTATTAACTACATCAGTTGAACATTAACTAAGTGTAGATACCTGAAAGTGTTACCATTATAACTTCCATGCTATCAATGAAAATTGTTTTGTGCTAATAAGTTTTTTTTTTCTTTCTAATGCAGGACTCACCCATGCTAGTACCAGCACAGCAATACTTGGTATTGAGGTCGCTAGGTGCTCCTGCGATTCTTCTTTCTCTGGCCACACAAGGAGTTTTCAGAGGCATCAAGGACACAAGAACGCCATTGTATGCTACTGGTCAGATGGGATTTCCTTACTTTGTTACATTTTCTTCTTTGGCATTAATTGGATCTTTCTTTCCTGGTCAATCCCCATACATTTTTGGTTTGGCATTCCCTGGAAATGAAGCATGTCCATCTTGTTATTTTTTACTGACTTTTTTGTCCATAACGTTACCACAGGAAATGAAAAAAGAATATGTCTATGTGACCATTGTAGCTTGGTCAATGAGATAGATGTAGTTAACTGCTTCAGTGACTTGCCAATTGCAAATGATCTTCACAAAATAATATCTCAGAAAGCTGTTTCTTCTCATCTTGGTTAAAGCATTTGGAACACAATTGCTTCCTAAATCTACACCAGCAACCTAATACCCTTTTGCCTTTTTTCTTCATTTTTATTCATAATTTTGGCATTTTTAATTTCCTTTACGTACTTCTTAACATTCTTTTATATTTCTGATCTACAAATACCTGAGCTTGTTTTCTTATAGCATGACCAAATAGACTTTGAATGTGAGGTTGGGTTGTTGAGTCGGCAGTGTATGGGGACATAAACCTGTAAAGTGCTCAGGAACTAACACTTATGTTCTTGATTAATAATCTACACCATTCTTTCCTACTCTAGAGAACAATTTAGAGTGATTCCAAGATGTCAAAAGTTTTTGTTATTACATGGACTCTTCTGATCCATAATTTTCATAAATAGGTGTAACCTGAAATTTGTTCATCTTTCATCAAATTGTAATTTACATTTTTGAGATAAGTGAAATGAAATATAATGCTTGAATGAATCTAATGCAGTTAAATTTTGAAATAGAAGGGCTAGTCGAAAATAAGTGACTGACCACGTATGGAATGCTGTTGCTATGTTTGAGTCTTATTGCTTTTAACTGAATTGACGAAGCTTTGATTGGTAGTATTTCCGTTTTCAATTTCACCTCCATGGTTGATTTCTCTGGAAACTTTTTAATTTATTGCGGTTTTTGTCGTTGTAGTTGTTGGAGATGCAGCAAATATTGTACTAGATTCAATCTTCATATTCATATTCCGCCTGAATGTCAGTGGTGCAGCTGTTGCTCATGTTATCTCTCAGTGAGTGACTTAATTTGGCTGTAGAGACATGGCTATTTCTTTTTTATCCTGCCAATATTGAGGAACTTTATGTTTCCTTCATTTGTGATTATTCTAGGTACTTGATTGCCTTTATTTTGTTGTGGAAATTGACTGAACATGTTGATCTATTACCTCCAAGCGTTAGAAACCTGCAGTTTGGACGGTTTCTGAAAAATGGTCACTTATCTCTCCCTGTCTCACTCAAGCACACACACACACACAGACATACACACACGTCAATTTTTTTTTCCTCCTGAGTTCCTTTGAGGAAGTAAATGTCACTCCTCCGTTTTTGGCATTAATTCTTTATGGTAGTTGCTCCGACCTATGCCAGACTGTTATCTTCAGGATTTCTGCTGTTGATGAGGGTGATAGCCGCAACCTTCTGTGTCACATTGGCAGCATCATTGGCTGCAAGGCAGGGATCAACTTCGATGGCAGCATTTCAGGTTTGCTTGCAGATCTGGTTGGCAACCTCTTTACTTGCAGATGGTCTGGCCGTTGCTGGGCAAGTAAGAAGCTTTTCTCTAGCTAATGCAAATTCTATAGCAAATGGTTCATATTCAAGATTCGGGTCATTTTCCAATTTATGGAGACTTAACGGTATCAAATGAACTGTGTAACAGAAACGATGAAATAGGTTTAATTCAAACAATTTGCTTGTAATGGCATCTTCACGGTCCCACCTCAACAATTTGCTTCTTAGTGAATTATCACATCCTTCATTTGTAATTAGTTCAAGGATGTCAGCAATCAGGAAGTTTTTGAATACTTTTCTAGATTGAATACTTGTCAAGGGTAATCTTACTTTCATGAAATAGATTGTAAAACCATTGTTGAATATCTTGGAATTAGAAATCAAAATATACTACATGGTTCAACAAACTGTTTTTCTTATCTTCACACGCGCTTTCATTTAAAATCTCCAAACTTCTTCCATATTCAAACCTACTCATACTCATGGATGTTGAGGATAAAAATTCCTTTTCTTTTACTCCTATGAATTGCTGTGTTGTTTTAGCAGTGCATGTGGTACTATATCTGGGAGTTGCCAAGCCTATTGCTATATTGTGTCCTTTTATAATATGGTAATAAGTTTCTGTTTTCATAGGCAATGCTTGCAAGTGCTTTTGCAAAGAATGATTATGAGAAAGCTGTAACCACTGCTTCACGTGTATTGCAGGTAATTTAATTTCTTTGTATGGAAGCTACTTATACTCTATACAACATTGTAAACCTGTCTTTCGTTCTATTACAGCTTGGTTTGGTTCTGGGTCTAGCACTCTCCATTATCCTTCTAGTTGGATTACAATTCGCTTCGAGACTGTTCACAGATGATGTCAATGTTTTGCATCTTATTAGTTTGGGCATCCCGGTATCTTCCTGCATCCATTTTCTGGCAACAAGAACAGTTTATCTTCCTTTATATGCCCCTGGGTTATTCATCAATATGTTTTCAGAGGTTTCCGTTTTCCTGATCAGTTTGTTGCGGTGACTCAACCCATTAATGCACTGGCCTTTGTTTTTGATGGAGTCAACTATGGAGCTTCTGATTTTGCATATTCTGCATACTCAATGGTATTCTTTGCCATTTACCCTCTCAAAAAATTCATTCGTTGATAATCTTTTTCATCTTTCTTCCTTGTGGAACTTAATTGGTTTGCTTCTTGAATCATCTAAAATTTACAATCCTAATGATACTTGTAATCTTGAATTTGTAGTCAGATTCTGTTCCTTTTCATCTCTTTTATATTTAGCTTGTATGTTTGCTTCTTCCAGGTTGTGGTGGCAATTGTAACTATCTTGAGCTTATTTGCTCTATCCTCAAGCCATGGTTATATCGGTATCTGGACTGCATTAACAATATTCATGAGTTTACGCGCGTTTACTGGGTTTTTGAGGTAACTTCTTATATAAAGAAGTAGAAAATACTGTGGCCTCGGTTTACAGGAATTGTGTGCATTACTCATTGTGGTTTTTGTAAACTTGTACATTCGTATCTGCAGGACCGGAGCTGGAATGGGACCTTGGAGCTTTCTCAGAAGTTGATTGGGTTCCTACTGATTTTTCTGTACTACAGAATTAATGTACTTGCATGTAAGCATCCCCTGCGACAGAAAGCCATGTCCAATTAAACAAGAAAGAGAGGAAACATGTGATACAACCCAAATCTTTCTATTGTACAAAACAACACTAAACAGAGAATGAATTAGAGAATCCGTAATGAATTTGCCGTATCTTCCATTGAAATGAAAAAGAAACAAGGAATCCATTCTAACTCAAAGCCCATTGTTAAAGGTAAGGGTTGACTTTGCTGTTGAGTTCCTACTATCCGTTTCGGCGGGAAAACGTGGAAAACAGGGTAGATGGAGGTTGTAGAAGGAAGTTCTAGTTTATAAGCCACGGTTCCGACCTTCTCTAGAATCTTGAAAGGCCCAAATACTTGGGAGATAAATTTTCATTAAGCTTACCCGTCAAAGAGCGCATGCGATACGACCGTAACTTCAGATATACGTGTTCCCCTTTTTCAAAGTGAATATCTCGCCTATGTTGGTTAGCTGAAACCTGCATTATGCTTTGTGCATGGGAGAGTTGTTGCTTTAAGTCTTCCAAAATGGCATCCCTTTCTATTAGTTATTGTTCCACTGCTGTCATTGATGTTGTCGGGGAGCTAAAATGGGGGAGGCAAGCGACTATACACAACTTGGAATGGAGTGGATTGTATGGACTCATGAAAGCTTTTATTATATAAATACTTCACCCATGAGAGCCACTTACACCATTTCTTTGGACTTCCATTAGCAAAACGACGAAGTTACATCTCAAGGTAACGGTTAGTTATCTCAGTTTGTCCATCGGATTGAGGATGATAAGAAGTGCTCCGATGGAGTTTAGTGCCTTACACTACAAGAAATGTCTCATTTATTGACGGAAATTTTCGTCGGTAAATGAGACTTTTCCGTCGGCAAAATTAATCACCGACGAAATTTGATAACCGATAAATCGGTTGCTGAAGTTGTCGTAGGTAAAATTACCGACCGTAAAATTTCGTCGGTATTTAACGACGGTGAATTGTTGTCGGCATCTATATAACGACGGAAAATGTTAAGTACGTTATCGTCGGCGAAATTTAGAGACGGCGTTCTTTTCGTCGGTTATCTGAAGGTATCTTTAGCCATTTTTTCGACGGTATTTTTGTCCGTCGGTAAATATCGTGAAAATTTTCGACGGAACTTTTCCGTCGATAAGAACTGAGTATATATATTTTTTATTGCATTGTTTTTGTGTTATAACAATGTTATATTATATATATAATTTATTTATTTGTATTACGTTATATTATTTGTTCAAAATATATTAATTTGTAAATATAATTTGATTAATGAGAAAATTAATAAATAATATAACGTATAAAGAATTTAATTTAATAATTAAAACATAACAA
>JANVCQ010000007.1:4309104-4321030 GCA_025531925.1 Erythroxylum plowmanianum
ACTTACATTCAGTTCTCTACATCGAGTGTTGATGAAGGTGACACCATCATGTTTCTTCGTGTGGGTGTGCAAAAATACCTGGATAGGTGTAGGCTTCGTGTCCAATGACTTTTCCTACATGTATAACTTAAATTGTCATATGTGAACTAGAATTTTAAAAAATTTCGGCAGAGTTTCCCAAAAGTGATTAATGAACACTTTATCCCTATCTAAAAAGTAACTGGAAGAAGATTAGGTTATAAGTAAATACAATTGCTTTCCAGGGCACTATATCTAGATAACTCCAATAGTTTTAGTGTTATTTTGATATTATCTTGCATAGAATTGGTTGAATATGATAAGAGAATATCGTATAGTAGAATTTTGTCTAGCGTTTGTTGAACTAGTCATATTGTTTGGGTCATAACTCAGCCTAAAGACTTCTAAATTGAGTGATTTTAGTTGAATATGAAACCTAAGACATATAACTAAAAATCTCTAGAAGAGATTCTGACTTAATTCTAGCTTTATGACATTGGAAATTGGGATAAAAAATGGTAACATGATGTATTCCCTATTTTGGAGTAGCTTGTGATATTTAGTCTATATCTCATGATTTAAAAGTCCAAATGGTCTAATTGTTGGTGTTATAAAAAGTAGAGACACAGGGAAACAAATTTCTAGAAAATTTCAAGCCCTAATTCAAACTTTTTCTATATGCATATTAAGAAACAACTGGAGTTCGTCGTGTGGTTTGCTTCTGGACTGATTAGTTGCTTATTTTTAGGCCATCGTGGGCTTGGCTGAAATTGCATTATTTTGAGTTTTTTATTTCTGTTTTTTACTGAATCTTATCTGAACCTTTGTAATATGTATGAAACTTTTGAAACACCTAAAAATAAATGAAATAGGACTTACAATATTTGAATTGAGTGATTAAACATTAGAATTTAAAATTGAGCATAATGCATTTCAAAGAAAACTTACAAGTACATAAATAATTTGTTTGCGTATTTATTGCTCATATGTATATAGTATGATTACACAAGTGTCATTTGACAGTCTTCTAATGGTGGTAAGTTATGACTTGCATGTATGAACATAGATACAAATTTTATGACTTCAAGTGAATACCATACGATGAATTGTGAAATTGAAAAATGGTTAAAGTAACGATTACGATGCCTACTCTATTAGCTTGGTGGTGGATAGATAAGCATGTTTATAGGGTTACAATGCAACTGCTACATTTTGACATTAACTTCATCTTCATTTCAAGACTATAATGTCTCCATAATTTGATGCCTTTGGGTATTCACAGTTTGATGCCTTCAGGTATCAACAGTTTGATACTTTTGGGTATCCATAGTTTGGTACCTTCGGCTATCCACAACTCTAGTTATTCACACTCACAGGAATACAGGCCTAACACAGAAAGTAAAGTAAACAGATATAAGTAAGAAATACAACATGGCAATATAATTAATCGGTATTGATGAGCATTTGCATTTGTATTGATAATTTGTATCATTGAATGCTGAATATCAGTGTTTGACTTTTAAAGGTGAATGTATTGGATATGAACAACATATTGAAGCATGTTTGCATTATGTATTTGATTAAGTATGACATCACTATTTATATTTTTATGGTATTCATGAACTTAGCGGATGATTATTGTGAGTGGTCATCTAAACTAAATATTTCCCCAATAAGTTTTCAAGCTTAGCACGGGTATTAATTTGTGTAGGTCCAAGTCATAAGATTGAGGTAAAGAGGACATTGCAAGAACCAAGGCCAACAAGTAGGAGAAAATTACTTTTGGAATATATTTTTAGTTAAAGATGATTGTACATATAATAAAGAAAGGAAATTGTATTTTTTTTTTTGGATTACCAGGTAAATGTAAAGATGTACTATTACTGTTAAATGATAATGTTACGCATTAAAAAGTTTTGTAATGTGTATATGTATAACATTGAATATAATTGTAAACCTTGAATACATGTACAGGAATTTGGTTGCTATGTATATGGATGATTGTAGGTTCCGTATAGAGGGTGTTACAGTCTTAGCCTATATGCCTTTCCCATAGTCCTAGTGTAAGAAAAATATAATTCATGGAGAATGTGAATTGACTATCGAGACCTGAACAAATATATGATAAAGGACAAGTTCTTGATTGTAATAATAGAAAAGCTACTCGATGAGCTTCATGGGTTGAGTTGGTATTCCAAACTGAATCTTAAATCTAGTTAACACTAAATACAAGTGCGAGAAGAGGACATATAAAGATGCCCTTAGGACTTACGAACAAACCATAAGTTCCTTATGATATTGTTCGGACTAACAAATACACCTTTTACCTTCCAAGGATTAATGAACAAAATTTTAAAACCTTTCCTTTAAAAGTTTATACTCGTCTTCTTTGACAATATTTTAGTTTCCATTTGTGACCTCTATCACTATAAGTGGTGTACTGCGTTGTAACATTACACAAAATAACTAAACCTACAATTATAACAGTGGCAAATCTAGGTCGATCCTACAGAGATTAAATCCAATTATTTTCCTAAATTATCTATATAAGTAAAACAAGGGAGTTTTGGTTTAATGCAAATGAGATTACAAAGTAAAATTGAATCTATATAAACAACTCAAGTTAAATGGTAGCAAAGTGATAACATTGATGAATAGGTTGAAATCTAGTTCTTTGGTTTAATCTCGGCCTAAGCATAATTTCACATATGTCATTGAATTATCGTCTTCACATCTCTCTTTAGACTATTGATCGTGAATTAACAACAGGCTCTATTAATTCTGATTTTTTCTTAGGTTATAGTTAATTAAGAAGAGCTCGTTAATTAACCCTAATTATCGAATAACAGTTATTTCTAAGTTTAATCGGATAATCGTAATACGATTGAGAAAAATAGACCAATCTAAGTAATAATCACACAAGATTGGATTATTTAACATATAAGTTATCCTTAACGATTTAATATCATTAGTTGTCATATATGACTTTAAACACGACTATTACGTATCGGATTCAAATTATAGCAACAAGTTTTCATGAAAAATGATTCAATAGAGCATCAAAATCATTCTTACACAATACCCAATCATTAATCTCAAGATAGCGTAAATAGTCCAAAAAAGAGGGAAAGAAAATGATGCACAATGACATATATTTAAATGTGCTTCTTGACGTTGATTGCACCTCCAAACCAACGTCAGGTGGGTTAGCCCTCTATCTTTTCCATCAAACTCCAAGAATCAGCCAAGAATGTCTCCATCATTGTTAAAAACCGACTATAATTAAAGAAGAATCAGGTCTAGTCATTTTTCTGCACTCAAACTCCATTGATCTCCAAGATTGCCCATTTTATAGTTGACAATTGACCAAAGATGAAGAGGAATGAGAGTTGTCAGTTCTGCCTAGCCTCTCCTCTCTATCTCTAGCCGTCCACCAAGTTGATTTTATGATAAAAGTTAGCTTGAAAGGAATGGGACAAGTGGCCTAAAAACCGAAGAGGACAAATTGTGCAGCTGCTCTCCTTTTTTCTTGTCCAGCCACTTCTTGATTTTTGCTTCAGCCCTCCTTTATTCACCAACTGACTCACACATTTTATTCTCCAACACTCACACACCCTCTCCGTCACACCTCCTTCTTTTGTATCTTTAAAAGTTAGGTTTTTAAAGGAAAATGGGAAAGGTGTTGTGTCATCCCCCTCTCCTCCTCTTTGCCATCACGCAGACCACTTATATTAAAAACTATGTTAAAATCATGTGATAAATGGACAAAAGTCTTAAAATGGGACAGCTAGCTTAATTCTTTTGGTATTGTAATTCATGTTATTTACATACTATCTTTCGTATTTTTCTTTTAATCTTTTTCTTCTTTTTGCTTCAAGAAGACGATAGAGTATGAACATTGTGAAGATGACGCAATAAGTATGCTTTCGGGTCACTTTAATACCTGCACTTTCGAAATGCACCTAAAATAAGATAAGAGTTAAAGTGAGTATCCTAAATATTTTAAGGCACTAATCACTAAGTTTCACTTATAAAATTTGTCAAAAAATTGTGTTTGCTTAATCTATCAGTATAAATTGGTCATGACTAATAATCTAATGACTTTATAGAATGAACTATGGTCAAACTAAATACGAACAGGAATTTTAAAAAAAAATTGAGTAGAGCTGCAAGCCTGAACCCAATCCAATAAATGATTTCGAATAAATTTAAATATTGATTGCACTTAAATTCAAACATATTTGAAGTTTAGTCCTATAAATATTTTTTTCAAGTCAAAACCCAATATATTGTGGTTGTTACATGTTGCGTTTGCTTCCAAAACGGAACAGAGTCTGGTTTGATAGTCTGTCAGCTTTGACGAGGTTCATGGTAGTAACTTATGGTTAAGACTTGAATCAGTTAGCAACATATTTTTAGACTCTGTATTAAAGACCGGCATCGTAGAAATCAGCAAACAAGTGGAGATGGAGATGGGGCATCCTTGTCATCAAAAGAGAAACATATCTATGTCAGTGCTTACTTATTGCAGGACATTTATTTGGTTACCAACGCCTAACTTCTCAACTTTTATATTTAATTATTTATAGGTCCATATCATGAACTAAACCGGACCTAACACCCCTTCATCTACCTTCTCTTGGGAATTAAAAGAAAAAAGCAAATTCTGGGTCCATTCTGACTTTCTTGGATTAATTGCCAAAAACAGTTTACTATCAGCTTCTTTCTCATTATCATCATCACTCAGTCTGAAATCTTGTAATAAAGCGAGGTCTGGGATTTATCTACCTCTCTATATAACATCGTAACAATTGAACTGTGACTAAGAGAATTAAATCACTCCCAAGTCTTTCTGGAAAATTGAAGTGGTTGATGCACTGAACCACAACCACAATGATGGCTAAAATAGCCTATCTTTTAAAAGGAAACCGAAAAGTAAGATTGAGTAAGAAGCAGACCATTAACTTTTGGTTTCAACAATACCACACGCCTAACAAGTTTTCCCGTATCTGAAGTACCTATGGAGTGGGTAAAACAAACGTTTGAGTTCGCCATCAAATGACTGTGACTTATGTCTTTATTAAAAAGTTAAAGCATAACCAAAACGCTCTTTCGGTTGCGTTTAAGAGTAAATTAAAATAGTTATAATCACAAAAGGACCCTTCAACCAACCATACACCCAACCTTAAACATTTAGGTTTAGCTTTAGACCGCTTTAGCGTTTTATATTTTTGTTTTCTTATACCGATACAAAGCTTGTGGCGACACAACTCACGGAAAGTCTTTTTCAGACCTAAAACAGTCCACATCACCATTTGGCCTTTTAGCATACTACTTCGAATGTCGCTTTTGTTTGGACATTATCTACCATGTCCGGCTTCCACCTCAACCAAGTCCTTTTCAATCATCTTATTTCCTTCTCTTTCGGCGATCAATCAATGTACAGACGCCCTATTGTCTTGTATACTTTAAATTCTTTTGTTTGAGAGCACTTTTTTGCGTATATTTTCACTGAAAACACACTTCACCGAACAAGGAACAACACGATGGTCAGCTGAAAAACTTGGATAGTTATCATCTTTAAGTAACGGAAAAGCGATGGCTAATGCTTCACGTGAGGATTAGATGTGATTCCATAACATCTAAGAATAATAAATGGCATCCACATTACATGAATGCTTCATCCCCACCCAAAAGCATACCATAATAAAAAGTAGGCATAAATAAAGCATCTCACCACCAAAGGATATACATATTAAATTGACACCTTTTCTTTTTCACATCCACTGGTGCACAGATTTCCATGCCCATTAGCCACAGAAAGATTTTAGAGCATAATATGAGATCTTGGTATAGTTAAAATGGTGTTCAACTCATCTCCATATGTTACAAACAGAGCTACGGCAGTAACTTTCACGTACAAACCACCTTTCCCAACTATTTGCCCATGTTCATGGTGAACACCAAAAGGCAAATGAGAGAACAACATTGGAATCTAATGTTAGTTACATTGTAGCTTAAACATGTTACTCACCATTCAGAAAGAACAAAATACAAAAAATATCAATAATAAGCATTTGAACTCTAAGAATATTTGATGAAAAATACACCTAGGCTGTTTCAATTATACCTGAGAAGTTATCTCACCCTTTCTTTTTTCTACTTCTGCTGTAGTAACAAAGGACCAAGAAAATGAACTCTTACCCTTCTCAAAGTGACTTTCTTTGTCCACCTCCACCACTTCGTCATTGGTTAGGTTTACCTTGCAAAACCTGCTCTACCAACAAAATCGCCCCAAAAAAGAAACATGAAATTATTTACTAAAAATCTTTCCTTCCTGTTTTTCACTACCTCATAGCTCGGTAAAATTGTTTTTAATTTTGCTGAGCCACAAGCTGATCAATCTGCAATTGCTCCACCCAAGCTGCCATTGCATGATCAACTGATTCTCTCTGAGCATTCAAATTTGAATTCTCACTAGAAGCACTGACAGAGACATGTGAAGGGATCTTTTCTTTCATCTCAGTGGGAGATTCTTTAACAAGAGATTGAACCCATGTCAAATCAGGCTCCTCCTCGTTACCAAGCTCGAATGAATTTGACCTCCGAAGCTTACCCAACTCTTCAGCACTGAGAGTCCAGTCAAGTTTACCATTGGAAGAACCCCATTTTGACCAAGAATTTACTGGGGATCCAACAATAGCTGCACTGTTGGACCCTAGTTCACGAGAGCTGAGACTACGAAGCTGCTGATGCTGCTTCTCCCGTTGAGCTAACATGGATACTCGTGAGTTCAATGGTGAGATAGGTTCCATACTTCGTGGGGACATTCTTCCGGATGCAAAAGAGGCCTGTAAAAGAGAGTGATCAACATTTTTAGGAGAAAAACTTGTGTTGATTGGCGATAGCATGCTCTGCTGCTGCTGGAATTGATTGAGAACAGCAGATTTGTGAGTTGGTGAGAAAACGGCTGAAGCCAATGCTTGATCAGCATATCGGGGTGACGAGCTCTCTGCAGAAAAGAGATCATCAAGATTTGATGGCGTTAGGGTTTTCAATCTACCAGAACGGTTCAAAGAGTTATTGCTCAATGATGGTTGACCAAGATTAGATAACTCATTTAGGATCTGTTGTTGCTGCACATCAAAATCAGGCAGCAAAGTATAATCATCTGTAGGAATGTCTCTTGCGTTTAGGGAAGATCTCAACCGGCTAGACTGAAGATTGCTTCCAGGAAGATGTAGGGCTGGAACATTTTGCTGGGGCCAAGCAACAGAAGAGTGCGACATTCCATTGGCAGATGGAGACATGGGAGGAGTAAATGGGGAAGGAGACATGACAGAAACTGAGGAAGGTGAGCCTGGTAAGAGATTCATGGCAGCAGCAAAATCCATGGCAGCAGCACCAGAAGTGCTGGAACGAGGGGAGGGTACAGCAGAACCAGTAGACATGTATAACGGTCTAAGTTCCTCAACAGTGTGGGCAAAAAAGCAAACCCTTCTGGCACAGTTTGTACCATCTTTACAAAGCCGAGTTCGATATTGAGCAGGATGTAGCCAACACTCAAACACACCATGGGCATATTCACACATGTCCCCACGTCTGCATGCTCCTTTTCGAAAATCGGGACATGGAACACAGCTGTAATGATACTTCCTAGGATCCCTTCTTCGGGCATTTTCCCCTGGATGAACAAATGGGCATTCGGTCCAATCATGTGAGTAGGCTCGAGAACATGGTCTCACCTTGAAAGAATACATTCGGAATTCATCAGTTGAATAGATACTATTCTTAATGTCTGGAAGAGATGGATCCACAGGGTACTCCTTCTTCTCTGATGCAGAGTAAGCAGGCATATCATTAAGCTTTGATTTCATAGGGGAATCTGAAGCAGACACCGGAGATCCATTTTCCATTGAAGGTGAAAGTGGCGGGGAATTTGAATTTGAAGTCAGTGTGGTGATCCTTAAATTACGTTCTATAACAGAACCATCAGTTGCAAGGAGTTCTTCAAGAATCATCTTCATATCTTGAAGCTTTGGTGGAACAACAATAACATCAACCGGTAGATGACCATTTGCATCTACCAAATTAGGATCAGCACCAGATGATAGAAGCAATTTGACAATATCAACAGCATTCCCTGCTCCACCTGAAGCAGCACAGTGCAATGCAGTGCTTTTATCCAGGCCACATGCACGATTGACATCACCATTAGATAGAGAAAGAATCAGCTTAACAACATCAGAGCTTCCATACATAGCTGCAACCATCAATGGAGTTCTATATTCATTAACCATTTGCTTGGACCCCTTCTGACGGCCATACCACAGGCCAACCTCATCAATACAAGAAGGATCGCGATCAATCAATCGCTTAAAGCTTTCAACCTCATTGTTAGCTGCGAGATCAAGAACACTCGCAAAAGCATCTTCAGTCTCAATAGTCAAGTTATTCATATCTTTGTCGGGGACTCTATTTAAGTGGAATGAAAATTAAAGCAAGAAATGCAGACCGCGTAAGCTTTAACTCCCCCAATCCTCAGCACATATTTTGATGGGCTGATAAACAACAAACCTAGAATCAACCTGCAGATAAATACAAAATGATGATCCCATTATCAAAAACCAAGGAAAATATGTTTTTAAGAATAACAGGAGGTAAGGCTAGGAATTGAATCGCATCAGAAGACAAAAACAATAAACTTGAAAAAGAAACCACTAGGAATTGAATCGCATCAGAAGGTAAGGCTATGTTCCAAAGTTTGGATGAAGAAGTAGAGGAAAGAAAAAAGGGGAAGAGAGGAGAAGAGCGTAGGGGTGAGTGTTTAAACTCTCATCTCTAATTTGTATGCTTGTGAAAGGGGGAAGTTAGGACAAAATTGTAGCACAAGACAGCCAGGTAACTTCAATTCAATTCAATTCGTTAAGAAAAAATCAAATTCACTGAAAGACATAAATCAGCATATATAGCACCAAACTAAACAATCGGAGGAAAACCCGGAATAGGGAATCTTCCGACTTAGATTATAAGCTGTGTTCCTAGATTTCGTCCGGCAATAAAAATAATTAAATTTACTAAAAGCGGATAACTTTCACACCCACTTTTTTATTCTTCACTTTGAACAAATAAATAAATATATCATCCTTTCTAAGTATTTCTTCTAAAGCAAATATTTACAGGGAGAAAGTGAAACTTTGTTAAAAAGGAAAAAGATTGCAAGTCATGAATTCATTTCTTGCACCAGAAGTCTAGATGTAGATAACAGGAAATCACTATTAACCTAATTCTTTCACCATTTCTTTTTTTTATTTACTTTTATCGCTAACGAGAGAAGGGTACTCGACTCAAGGTAAAGAAAAATATGATCTTTTCATTTCTACTTCCCCCAGGTTTTCTCAGCAAACAAACAGAAACTCAAGGAACAAGCATATGACATGCTTATGGTTCTTGGTACCAAACTAACAGAGGAAAAGAAATACAAAAATTGTTTATTTTTCTAAAGAAAGAGAGGAACAAGAGAAATAGAAGTCAATATTATCAGGAACATATCAACCAGATGGAGAGGGAAATGAAAATCACAAAAAAGAAACTAGAACGAGAAGATCGGAAAAAGATCTGGTCCTTAGTAGCAAAAATATTCATCAATACCAACCCAGAAAAGGAAAGCAATAAAAGACCCAAGAAAAGGAACAAACTCATTAAAGGTGTCTTTCGTGCTCACCATTTAAGACTGAAGAAGATCTCTCAGTTACTCACAAGATCAAAACATAAGTAGATGAAAATAATCAAGGGTTTGATATATTGGATAAGAAGAAGAAGAGATAAAGCAAAAAAGAGTTCAGGTAACTGCGATCAGAGGTACAAATAACAAAACAGAAGTCTTTTGGTGTAAGAAGAGAATCTTACCTGTTACCCTAGTTCCAGCTAAGAAAGTAAAGACTGGTTTCACAGATCTACTACTCTCTACTTGACAAATCCAACTTCAACAACGAGCCTCCAACCTTTAAAAAACAAAGCATTAATGGGAAAACCAAAATTTATTCTTCTGCTAAAGAGAGAAAGAGAAGTCTTTTGAAACACCAAAGAAAGAGAGAGCCTTCCTCCATCTCCAATTTCTATGCTCCTCTCTGCTTTCTCTCATGAAAATGAAGAGAAAAAAAAAAGAATAAATTTCTAATTTTTAAAGAATAATCTATTTATTTAAATGTATTTTTGAAAAAGAAAAACAATTTTTTAATATGGAGTTTGAATATTCTCCGCTCGTACTTGTTACTGTTTTTCTAGAACCACCACAAAACTCAAGCCACGTCATTTCTGTTCTGACATATCCGCAATTTTTCCTAAAGGCCAGGTGCAAAAAAGTCTTTCTCAGTTCATGCACCCGTCTTAGTGGATGACGTGGCTGGACTGTATTGGTTGTTGCCGTGTAAATGGGGTACAACGTAGTAAAGAAGCTCTATAGTCTTTGTAATAGTTTAAAACCCTGGGTCAAATTCCTGGGGAATTCAACCCAAATTCACCCCACATGGAAGTTAAATTTTGGATGGTAATTATCGAGTGGAGTCACAGTCCATGAAGTCTGCTGATATGGCAATCAGAGAAGCCAATGAGACAACATGGAGCATTGACTTCTCGGGTAATCCTAGGCCACGTCATGATCAGAAAGGTCCAACGCAAAGCAGGAACATTAGGTAAAAGATGGAACTGGGAACCGGTTGGGGTGGCAGAGAGGTGGGACGTGTGACCGGTTAGGTGGTTAAAGTTAAGGGAGGTGACAGGGGAAGCCGGTGATTAGCGCGCGTGCGAGATGCGTGGAATAAACTAGAATTGAATGTGGAGAATGGGGTCCACCAATGAACGAGACAGCATAAAAGGGTCCGTTTGCTACAAGCGTACGATAACGGACGTGAAAGGTCTAGTCTATTCCAGTTAAGTGTTGGAGTCTAATCACAAGTCGTAAAAGGCGTGAAGCACCAATATCTAGTTTTGATAAGGGAAAAAGAAAATTCCGTCAAAACAACCAATGAACCATTTACTTTCTCTCTCTTGATACTTTTTTTTCTCCCGGCGAATCACTCATATTTTATAACTTTTTTTTTAAAGAGAATAACAGCGTCTCGTATAAAGAAAATACGAAAAAGTTAAAAGACAAATAATTGCATATCTTACTACCAAGATCGGGGATAGCAATGGATCCAACCCAATTTTGAGCATACGCTATCTTAATAGGGGTTGGAAACAATTCAAAGCTCGAGTTTGAGCACAATCTCCAAGCTTGCCGTACTCTTCCGACCGATTTTTAAATAAAAGTGTAAAATAATATCATTCCAACACAAGGACTAAAATTTGAACTTGAGCTCGATTCAATCAATTTTTTATTTAGAAGTATAAAATGATATTATTTTATTTTAAAGTATTGAACCTAAGCCCTAGTCCAATTCAAGGCCTAATTGGGCCCTAAAAATTAGGCCCAAAATTTAGCCAACTCAAGCCTAATTTGTTGATTTAGGCTTACTCAACTCTTTATATTAAATAATTGAATCCAATTTAAGCTTACTTTTTTAATTTATTTTAAATTTTTTAAAACTTTTCCTTGTACAAAATTCAAACTATACTCCCTACTTCAAAATAATATTTTACCAAATGATTAAATATAATTATTTCAAACTATAGAATTGTTAAATTTGTAATATTTAAAGTTGAATTTTTTGGGATTTGTAAGGAAATTAGGATTGTAGATATTTTTTATTTCATTAGGTAAGTTAATGAATAAATTTATAGTAAATTGTATTTGATTCTGTCGGATTCTGGCGAAACTGAACGTTGCCGTTTGGATCCATGAGTTGACTGCTTTCTGTGGTGGTTTCGACGTTGAGATCCCTGCAAAACAAAGAAGGCACGTCGG
>JANVCQ010000007.1:4340620-4355470 GCA_025531925.1 Erythroxylum plowmanianum
TACATTTCATTTTAGTCTTAATTCCTACATGTATGCATGACATGCATGTCACTTAATGCAATTCAATCAATTTACAAAGCAACTCGTAACCACATAACATAACACTTCATCCTACTATGCATTCTAAGCCTAGGAAAAAACCTAAGCTCTGATACTAAACAATGCTAGACCCCACTTCCGAAGTCCAACATTCGGAATCAGACTCAGAAGCAGTACTTGCCCTCAACTATATTATACCTATTTCAGGACATTTAGCAAGACTTCCCTAGAGAACTCAGGTTAAGGTATTCTTTAGACGGTTTGAAAGAGCACTTTAAGGTATACAACTCTCATGAAGACCTCAAGACAGATTCTACCTTTCAAAGAGCCAAAAGTGAAACAAAAGATAGGCACAGAAGAAGCAAAAAGACATAAGGAGCAAAAAGATAGAAGATAATAAAACCCAGAAGAAACGAAGGACAGACGAAGCAAAGACAGAAGATAGCGAAATACAGACGTAATGAAAGTCAGAAGAATCAAAAGACAGAAGGAGTAAAAAGGTAGAAGAAATGAAAAGCAGAAGGAGCAAAACACAGAAAAAGACACATTAACAAAACACAGAAGAAGACGCATCAGCAAAACACAGAAGAAGACGCGTCAGTAAAACACAGAAGAAGACGCGTCAACAAAACACAAAAGAAGATGCGTCAGCAAAATACAGAAGAAGCAAAAGACAGAAGAAGCAAAACACAGAAGAAGCAAAAGATAGAAAAAGCGAAACATAGAAGAAGCAAAAAACAGAAGAAGCAAAAGACAGAAGAAGCGAAAGGCAGAAGAAGCAAAACACAGAAGAAGCAAAACATAGAAGAAGTAAAACACAGAAGAAGCGAAACACAAAAGAAGCAAAAGACAGAAGAAGCAAAAGACAGAAGAAGCGAAACACAAAAGAAGCAAAAGACAAAAGAAACAAAACACAAAAGAAGCAAAAGGTAGAAGAAACGAAAGACAAAAGAAACAAAAGATAGAAGTAGCAAAAGACAGAAAAAGCAAAAGACAGAAGAAGCATAACACAGAAGAAGTAAAACACAGAAGAAGATGACGTCATACGGAGGAAGATGAAGTCATCACATAAGAAGCAAAAGGCAGAAGAAGCAAAAGACAGAAGATACTTCTTCCTTTACAAGGACCATAACTTTCAGCCTTGAAGTCCAAAATTGCTATGCTATGTATCGTTGGAAAGCTAGAAGGATAAGCTATACTTTCCAGAAGACAATTTTGACTAATTTTGTCTCAATCAAGCCCAGATTTGCCCCCGAAGTTGGCATACGATTTCTACACCTAGAAAAGTCTTGGATTTTGAAATGAATAACTACAAAAAACATGCACATACATTTGAGGAACTTTTCAATTCTAACTCTTTTACCAAAACAACCAAAAGGTCATACATAACTTTAATTACATATTGACATTTAAAATAAAGCTTAACACAAATACAACGTATGTAAGATGCTCAATGTTTTAACATGCTTGTGAGGCTATCCAAAAGTGATTGAACTAACTTAGTTACAAAAGTTTCTAATATCTTGGAGCTTTCGATGCCTTGCAAGGATTGCTAACTTTCTTGTTCTACACCTAAGGAGGGAATAGTGGTGTGAGCTACACAGCTCAGTGGCTAACATATTTATAATCATTAGTAATTGACCAAAGTCAAGCATATGTACATGAATATATATATATATATATATTCAGCAATTTAAGCATTCAATAATTTAGCTCGAAAAATTTATCACATATCACACTCAAAATGATTCATACTTAACAATTTAATTATGAAATGCACACACAAATGGCTCAAGAGTTCCGTGGAACGAAACAGAGAAACTGAAGTTTGCCCCGTGAACAAAACGAGTTTGAATTCTCATGATCTCGTGGCCTCAAGCGGGCAGTCGGGAGAAGGCTACGGGTCAATGTGCACATGACTAACGAAACGGGTTCCTCTCTTTCCCAAACAAAAGAACATAATAATGCTCACAATCATTTTATCAACTACTCAAACATTCATGCTTTTCTTCTTTTTATTTAACTCAAATGTTACAACCTTTTTCAAGGAATAACATAATCACTATACATTTCCAAACATTCACAATGATTTCAGTTTCTCACAAATCAATTTCAAGCAATGAATAACATACACATACATAGGCAAGAGTTTGCCCAATTACACGTTAACTATAAATACATTATCTACCTAATTAGCTCGCGAATAGCAAGTCAAGCTTGCCTTTCCCTTTGCTCTTGGTTAGGATTTCCTTGATTCCCTACAATAACCAAGGTTCCTTGATTTCTCTCCTTTCCTTCTTTCTTCGAAACCCTTCTCCTCTCTCTTTTAATTTTCATTTTCTCTCTCTTCTCCCTCTTCAATTCATGATTTTCCTCTCTTCCCAAGCAAAACAACACATTCTTATCCCATTTCTACCTTTAATGAGCCCAAAAAGTCCATCTTACCCTTTCTTATAAGCTTATGTTCTTCTATGCTAAAGTGATATCCCAAAAATATCCTTGAATATCCTTATTATATTAACACTTTAATTCCACTTACCTATTCCACAAATCCCACTAACCTTGAAATAATTATAGTTACAAAATTTAAATCTAGCAAAACTCCAAAATTATTTTAAATCGTGCTTACTTTTAAGGAAAAATTTTCCAGGGTCCAACAGTTACTCAGTTATATCACATTCTTAACTAGTTACTTGCTCTATTCATAACCCAATATTTGTTTCAAAAGGGCCAGCAAAATAATTATTCATTTAATAAACATACACATACTCTTTTTTTCTCACTTCGCATAGCCTACCTCATTTCTTTTAGTCAATCATCCTCATGAAAGGCTACTAATGATACTAATATATTCAATTGACTTATAATTATAAATGTATGTAACAAATTTCCTATGATGAACAAACTAAAGTCATATCCTAATTAAAGTGCATATTTAACCAAAGATACTTAAAACATAAATTTCACAAGCTAATATATCTTTACAACTTAAAAGACTATGTTTAAAGCTAAACTAATTCCATCAAGTTATAGCCACTAACACATTCACATAATTCACACTTATGCTACACACTATGTCAATCTAAACAAAACTAACAATATGACATGCAAAATTCACATTCATGATGACAAATGCAAACCTCCCTACACTTGGACGACACATTGTCCTTATTGTGAGGAGAATAAACAACACATGAAAGAAAGTAAAAATAACAAGAAAAAAAGAAAAAGGAAAAAAAAGGTTAGAGCATGAACCCGTTACGGTGATTGTTGTGATGATGGTGTTGGAGGTGGAGACTAAAGTGAAGACCTTCCCCTAGCTTTCCTTTTCATCATGTTTTGTTCCTTCATTTAACTCCTAAGCTTGCCTCCTTAACTTATAATCTCTTTAAAGAATAAGAAAATTAGCAATCCAAACCATTCCAAGAACATGAAAATTAAAACCTAATTACTAGAATTCAAAATAAGTCTAGCTACAGAATAATTGCAATCTAACTACCAAGCATGTTAAGTTATGATCATTAGCTTGACCTTACATCCTTCCATACTCAGCCGGGATCAATTATGAGTAGCTTGCTACCACCCTTTTCGGTCACTTTCAGTTTAGTAACTTGTATAAAAGCTACATGTGGTAAGATGCTAAAAAGGGCATGATCAATCAAGTTAGGAAATCCAAGTAACTTTAGTAATGCCCTTCTCGATAAAAAAATGTCATCATAATCAAAAATGATAAAATCCCCTAAATATTTGACAAAATCAAACAATTTGTGTGGTAGGAAGGTGGATTGTTCGTCTTCTTTTGCAATCACCATCATCCACTCTTCCATATTAGCTTCTTGAATAGGGACTTCTAAATATTCCCTATACTCTATATCCTTTGTCACTTGTTTCTCATAGATTATTTCTCAAAAGCAGCCCTTCTCTTACGCTTTAATATATGCATCCATTATGTCTATCTTCATGCAAGAGTTGCTTTCCTTTGGATACTTCAAGTCCTTATTCATGCTAAACTCCACTTTCTCATCACTGATTTGAAGAAGAAATTTTCCTTCATAAACATCTATCAATGCTTTTCTAGTGTTCATAAAGGGTCGTCCAAGAATTAGGGGACATTTCTTATCCTCTTCAAAATCTAATATGATGAAATCCATAGGAATAATGAACTTATCCACCTTTACATTAACGTCATCCACCACGCTAAATTGTTTCTTTATGGATCGATCTACTAACTGAATACACATCAAAGTTGGCTTCACATCACCGAGCCCCTATTTCCTAAAGGATGAAAAAGGCATATGATTTATACTTATGCCTAAGTCGCATAAACACTTTGCAAATTCCAACTCACCAATCACACAGGGTATTGTAAAGCTTCCAAGATCTTTCAGCTTCAAAGGCATGTGACTGGTGATAATAGGGCTAAAACTTTTGATTAGTGCAATCATTTAATTCTCTTCCCAAGTTCGCTTCTTTGTTAATATGTCTTTAAGAAAAATTGCATACTTTGGCATATGTTCCAATGCCTCCATAAAAGATTAATTTCCAAAGTTTTCAATCTTCATGAACTTTGCAAAATGTGCATCTAATTTGTTCTTCATTAATCATTGGGGGAATGGAATCTTAGGTGGATATGATGGAGGGGCAACATAAGGAGGGTACTCACTCATGTCTATCTCATTCTTCTTTTTTTCTTGGTCTTATTCTAGATGGGTTTCAAATGGTTTCTCTGCTGGTTGGTTGAGTTCTTCCCACTTATAAGTGTGAAGCTTTGAGTTGCTTCCTTAGGTTCACTTCAATATTTCTTGAGAGACTCCCCATATTTCTTGTTGACAATGTGTTCGCTAGTTGACTCATTTGGACCTCTAAGTTACGATTGGAAGAGGCATGGTTTTTAGTGACTTTCTTGAACTTCTCTTTGAATCTTTTATGATCTTCATCCATGTTTAAGAGTTGGTCCAAAAACATTTCCAACTTAGATTCCATAGAATTAGGTTTCTCCTGTTGAAATCCAAATGGCCTTAGATATTGAAATTGACCTCCTGCATTGTTCGACCAAGAAAATTTTGGGTTATTCTTCCATCCAGGGTTGTAATGGTCTGAATATGTGTTATTTCTAGCTCCTCGACCATATTATATATCCATGTAGTTGAGTTGCTCCATGATGTTATTTTGCATTAAAAAACAATCATTAGTAAAATGGTTATTTTGCCCACCTAATTCGCATTTATGCTAAATTACTCTAACTAGAGCAAATGAAGAGGCATGAAGCTATTAAGCTATCTTATTAAATTTTCAATCTCGTTATGCATTACTGTTATTAAATTGATAGTAATGACTCCTTTATGATCTCAGAAAGTCGACAGCTATCTACTTCTATTCAATGACCAAAAACAACTATTGTTCACTATCTCTTCTAGCAAGCCCTCCGCTTCCTTAACTATCTTTCGTATAATAGATTCTCTAGAAGCTGCATCTATGGTTCCTCTCATGGGGGATTAACTCCATTGTAAAAGGTTTGTACAAGGAATTTTTTGGGTAGCTTATGGTGAGGGAACCTCCTTTGCAAATCCTTAAATCATTCCCTTAATTTATAAATTGACTCCCTATCACTTTGTTGGAAATTTTTGATCTCCTTTATCAACTTTGTCATCTTGGTCTAGGGGAAGTACTTGTACAAAAATGCATGCACCAACTGCTCCCAATTTGTGATGTTTGTTGGGCTTAATGAATGATTCCATGTCTTGATTTTATCCCTAAAAGTAAAGTGAAGGAGCCTTATCCTAATAGCATCTTCCGACACTCCATAATATCGAAAGATATCACATATTTCCAGAAATTTCATTAAATGGAGGATAAGATCCTCATTAGTTAACTCATAAAACTACATATTAGTTTGCATCACGTTCGACAAAGCAGGTTTAACCTCCAATATTGTTGCTTACATCAGTGGTCGAGTGATGCCTTGGTTTACAGCATTGAAGCCTGGTTCATGAAATCCATAAGGGTTTGTTGCTAGTATCCTTGATTGAACTCTTCCGCCATTGTTTCTTCAATTTCTTCTTCTTGGCATCTTGCTCTTTGAATTGCTCATTCTAATTAGGTGATATCAAGTGATAAAGTTTCAACGATCCTGCTTGATCTCTAAGAAACTCTTGTGTTCATGCAATCACACAGATAGAAGAGAGGCAAAAAAATTCTTAGAATAAAGGAATTCAAATATTACTAAACTAACTCCCCGACAACAGCGCCAGAAACTTATTTACCAAGTTTTATCTAATGTAAAAGCCTCAATATTCCATAAGTAAACAAGTCATAACTCATAGTAATTGAGGTGTTGATCCCACAAGGAATTAGCTCAAATTAATTGAATCCTAACTTTGTCTAAGCCTGTAAAAACATAAATTAAATGACAATAAAAATAACCAAAAAGTTAAGCAATCAAGTATCATTTAAAAGAAATTAAAATTCTAAAATTAACATAATTAAATCAAATAGAGCATTAACTACTAAACAATTGAGATATTGCAATAAACAAGATCAATCAATTATGAGAACATAGGATTCATGCTATCATCATTTTACTACCTAAACCACTTCTAATTCAATCGATATCAATCCTATATTTTTTTATTGGTTGATTATTCTCTGTCAAGATATAATCATTTAACCCTAATTAATAATCCCTAATTGATTCAGAAATCCTGCTCTTAAGTGATCTATACGATAATCAGGTCCTCACATAAGATCTCTCTTCGTACGATTATCGATTTAATATTTATTTTATCTATTAGTTTGTTAATTCTCATTACTCAACCTAATCATGTTACTATCAATTCAATCTCTCAATTTATTATCGAACTATGCAAAGACCATAAATATAACAATACCTAAACATTCATCGACGTTAAAAGTAATTAAGTCACAAACTGATTCAAGAATAAATCCCACAATGATATTAGAACATTATTAACAACATGTTCAACATTCTCAAACCCAATTCATACATCAATATGAATTAAATAAATAAAAGAAAGTAGAAAAGAACTTGAAATGGATGGGTTGGAGTGGCTGGACAGTAGTTGTAGATGCTCCTCTTCTCTTCTCTCCTTTTTTGCTCTTCCTTATGTTCTTTCTCAATTTAGCAAATGGAGGCTAGCTCTAATTAGGGTCATTTAATGTTCTTATATAGTTCTTTGGTCATTTAGGGTAAAAAAAAATAGGTTTAACCAAGTCAAAATGTCTAAAAAGTCCATGCAAATATTAAAACATAAGGAAATCCCCACGCCTGGCGAGCGCTTGTCATTTATGGTGTTTACTTGTGGGAATTTATTCTAAGATTATTTGATTGTAATTATATTTTGGTTTAGTTCTTGAAGCATGACATTTAGAGTGTGAATAAATAGGTTAAGATGGAGGAAAGGTGGATATTTATAAGAGTTAATGAATTTAAATTATTATTTTCCTAAAGACAAGCAAATGCCTAAGTATGGGGAAGTTGATAAGTGTTGATTTGTTCATTTTTTAGGATCATATTTAGTTGCATTTTGTTTGTCAATTTGAATATTTTTCATTTATTATATTTAATATGTTCATATTGTTTTAGCATCTAATTCATTTATTTAAAGCAAAAGTAACAAATTCGGACATGTTTAGAGCAATTTGGAGATGATTTGACTAAGTTATGAAGTACATGACATGTTTATAGCCATGTTTGAAGAGTTTGAAGGTTTGTTGATTGAGTTCTACATAACATGCCTATGTTGATAAGGTAAATGCCTATGTTAACCGGTCAGTAGGTCGTGTTTTATGAATGTTTTGGTTCTGAAAAACTATCACATGTCTTTTTAAAGTACACAACCATTAACATGCTAGTGTATCTACCAGAATCTATTTTTTAAAATTTAAAAGCCAAAATTAAGTGGCAAAGGGAAAGGGGGAGGCTCTAGAAACACTATTGGAAACCCTAGGATGGCAAAAAATTCAAAGAACAACCATGGAAAACTTTTTGGAGTAGATTTTCATCAATTTAGAGTGAAGATTTTAAATATTAAAAGAATTTCACCACATTATCCTTTATTTTTATTTTCTCTTTAGCTTTAATGTTATGTTAGATATGATTGGGAACTAAACACTTTATGATATTGCATTAGATGAACCCCAAGATGAGACTTACAATTATTTTATTTTAATTTTGGTTATTCTTTAGTTTCAATGAGATTTAATTATGTGTTCTTTATTATTCTTGAATTGATATTACTAATATGTTGATTTATATGTGATTTTATGCTATTAAAATTGAGAAATCATTTATATGAATAGATCTAGCACAACTAAAAGGAGTTGCATTAATCCTAGAGATAGATCAACATAAATGTTTTGAATTAGAGTCGAACCTAATAGTGAAATTCATAAATTTACTAATGCAATCATATGAGGTTTTAATTAAAAAGAAATTTCAATTAATTAGCCTAGGATTATTCATTAATAGTTTTGAGAAAGATATTAGCATAATTGAGGAATTGCCATGATCCAATGAACTTTAGATTAAAATGATATGTTAAGTCATAATTGTATGAGAAGTCCTTTAGGGGGATTCAAATTCTAGATATCATTGTTTCATGTTTTGACTCTTAGTTCAATTTCCATTCTAGTTTATTAATTATGTTTACTTATCCATAGTTTATCATATTTTTTAAATTTGATTATTCACTAAAATCTTAAATTATCAGTTAGATGATAAAAGGAGGGTTAATACTAGTAATCATAGTCTCTATTGGATCTTCACTTGGTTCTTGGTATCCAATACTATAAAACGATAAGTACACTTACCTGGACAATTTATAAGGAGTCAATATACATATAAACATCACACAAGTACACCAATTATGATCTCTTGCTAGAAAACATGAGAATTAACATTTAATTATCTTATTAGCTACTTAGGTTTTATATCATATAATAAGTTTCTTCGATACTAGTATTCTACTTTTTTTTATATAACCTTGATGTTTTAGGAAATGAGGTTGTTTATTAAGAGTTGTTCACTTATCCATAACGTAGGTTACAGACATTAGGGATCATTTTTTTCATGTTCTTAAAGATTTTTTAGTTCCTTTCATTCCATATTGTGTCTATAGTACATACCGAGTCTATAATGCATCATACTTTTATTCCTAAAAGATTAGAGGAATTGATATTTGGAATCTTATTGAGGATTACCTAGTAATCAAAGTTAAGGGCAATTAGTCATTTAGATAGCATTCCAAGTGTTCAATGAATTTTGAGAAGAGAAAAGCAAGTAATTTAAGGATTCTTAAGATAAGCATTCTATAATAGGATGCATCTAGTAAGAATATTGAGGAAATGGAGATTATCAATTATAAGTAGGTTTTGTTTGACAATCACCTAGATTAATATGGAGGCCTAGCATTGCTAAATCGTGGATGAAATGTTGTGAACTCAATCCTCTACACTACATAATCTGAAGGCCATTGCAATCTAAAGAACTAATCGAATGATTTCAAAGATTGGTTTCAAGATATAGGTGTGACTAATTTGAAATTCATAGGACACACCTTCACTTGGACAAACAAACAGACCTCAACTTGGAACATTAAAAAAAAAAGTTTACTGTGCACTTGTCAACGATACCTAATTGAATACATTTACTAACATCTTTGCAAACTTCAAAGACCCCTTATTGACCCTCTTAATAATGATTTAAGAAATTCTCTATCATATTGAATTGACATTTTAAAAGTAGTTTTCAAATATCAAATATAAATCAATTACTAATTAATAAGAACAAACATGATTGACTTTAAAATAGTAGACACACTATTTTCATAATATATTTAATTGGAACACTGGATGACAAAAGGATTAAATTATAAATCATAACTATGCATGGACAAGTTATGTCAAACTAGTTTGACATTCCTAATATTTGGGTGGTTATGACATATTACTAGACGTCAATTTTGATCAATGATTATAAATTGTTTAATTGAGAATTAAAGATAAATTTAAAAAGTTTTAATTTATCGAATTCTAGTTATGAATTATAGTTATACTTTACAATCATTGCCAACATATTAAGAACCTAATGAGTTACATATAAATAGTAGTAAAAATTCAATTTTAATTAAGTTGGACTTAACTGTAAAGTTTGATAAACTTTAAGGATCAAATATGAGATATTTGATTTTATTACATTTAAGTTAAATTATAATTTGAGTTTGACTTTAGTTATAATTATATTATTTAATTTTAATAAAAGTAAAACCTTAAAGCTTTTTTTTTTCTATATATAGGAAATTAGACTAAAGGAGTTAGCTGCTCTTAACGAGTTAAGTTTCTTTTTGATTGCTCTATGAATATAGTTAGAGGCTGGACATATAAATAACTCGTAGTTGACACCTTAAAAAGGATTCAGAAAGGTTTCAACAAAAACTTCAAATTAAGTACAATTCTTTAATTTTATAATTCTTATTTTTAAGTTATTCAATTATTGTAATAAAATCGAAAACTTTAAAGAATTTATTTTTCTATTGTGCCAATGATTGAATCATAGTTGATTTCCCAATAATAATATCATAGTCATCTTTAATTGATTAACTTGAATCAATTGCTTGATTGTTATTGATTTAATATAATAAAGCCTTAAAATTAATTGTTTTAATAAATTAGAGTTTAATTTTTATTTAATTTAAACAAATACATGTGCACGAAATTTTTTATTTTAAGCTTTCTAGAGAACTGTCTTGCAAGCCTCCCTTCAATAATAATTTCTTTCTTAAAAAAAACCATTTTTATATGATCCCGGAGGCTACATCCTATTGTTTTACTTATTAGAAACACATATTTTGCTCTATTTTGCGATTTGTAAAAAACAATTTTGGATGCATTTAAGATCTAGAAATATATGTTTAAAATCTAGTTTACTGGTACCAGAAAGCACTAAAGAAAAAATCTGAATGTTGTTTTGGCATGGAAAAACCTGATGAATGCATGTGTTTGTTTTATTTCGAATCAGACAGGAGACACAGCCTCCAACGAAGGATATTCACCAACGGCGAACCACTACTGGTGAAGGCATGAACATATTGCCTAGGAGATGATCCGAAAGGGTGAAATGCGGCCCAGAACATAGGCGGGACAAGAGTCGTCAAAAGGCCCAGGCTACTGCGGCTAGAGACAAAGCTAGGAGCGAGCGACACGAAGCAGAAGGAGGAGGTCGCGGTGAAGTGTAAAATCCCTATTTGGAAAACTATGGGGCACGTGTCGTGGGGACCCAACACATGTGGATAGACATTGCTAACATGTGCGCTACACGTGTTAGTCAAAGTCAATATTGACTGCAGAAGAAACGGATGCATTACAGCCACATATTGTCCCCCGTCCTTGTGTTTTAATTATTACGTGTTTTAAGTCTTCCCTTTTAATTAAATTAATTTAAGTTGCAATTAAATTCATTTAAATTCCTAATAAACTTTAAAAAGTGAATTTTCTAAATATTTGAAAATTGTTTTCAAAGAATTAACTTTATTATGAATGTTTTGGAATTTAGGATAATTGTTCAAAGAGTTGAATTATTAAATTAAATTAGTTATCAAATCAATAATTAGAATCAAACAAATGTTTTAAAAGATTTCTTTGATAATTTGATTATATATTAGAAATTATTAATATAATGATATTATAATATTTTTATGAGACCTAAATTTTTAAAATTTCAAATTCCTCAATTAAATATTAAATACATGTTAAAAATGTGATAGTTACTTTCTACTATTATTTAAGAATAAAATCAAAGTTCTATATTATAAAGCTTATTAAATAACTCAAGGTATCTTTAATCCAAATATATTTTATCTTAAATTAATGAGTTTTATTTAATTAAATTAGTATGTTTTGGATGAGAGATACATGATCATATGAATTTAGAGGTAAGGTCAGGAATAATTCAAATTGAGTTATTTTATTAGTTGACTCAAGATTAACTTATTTTGAATGAGATCTTAAAAAAATTATTTGATAATTTCTCAATTTAATAATCAGGGATATTATTTAGGATTGTCAAAATGTTTTTTAACTAACCTTTCCGTATATTATTTTTCGTATAATTCAATCATTTTATCATACAATGTTCAGATTAGACATACAGCATGAAATTAATATCTACTCTATTTTGAGTTCAATCATATTAGTTCTTCACCATTAGCTATATTTAATTAGCGACATTTTTAAACTATTTGTAAAACGTTATTCTACTTTGGCTAAGGATTTTCCGAATCAATACTAATTAAGAACAACAAAACATTCTTCCTAATTACTTTAGGGTGATGAATCCTATATTGATCAGTCAACTACTTTCATATAATTCATGTTATATTCAATGATTACCGACTAAACACCTATGATTAAATAAGTTGTAAGTAATATCAAAACATAACAATCTCTGTACAAGATAACTTTAAAGATCTCAAGTCAAACGATTACTTATACAGTCATCATAATAAGAGTTTTCATATACATATAAGTAATGTTCTAAATTGATTTCTTATATTAGGTCAACTTGTTCTCTAACAAGCACCTACAGGTTTATTTAAATATTTCTACACTTTAGTCTATGAAATCGACTACTTCCTTCATAAGGAAAAACATAACAAATGATAATTTTTTATGTTCTATTAATATCTAGTCTTAATAAAAAAATAAACAACATCAAATTAGGGCTAATACATGAATGCAATATGAATCTTATAACTATAATATCATCATAATTTCATTTTTTAATGTGTAATTATCCATAGACTTTATCATATTTATTTAAACATGTACAAGATAAAAAATGAGTTTAAATAATCGTTACTAAACTACAACCAAATCGATTGATTGTAGGGTATGAAAAACAAATTATTATTTTGAGGTTTCCTTGGTAAAGCATCATAAGTTTAGTTTCACATCATTCATATTAATTGCATTGAATCGCCAATTGAGAATCTTCAACTCTGTTTTTTTCTTTTTTTGGGTGCAGATACACTCAAATTTTGCTACGAGCATTTCTTAGCAAGGATTGAGCATTAAGATTTTCAATTAGTTTGTTCCTCTATTGGAGGATTTTCATTTGATTTCTTAAGCTTCAACGTCAAAGGTTAAATTTTGAAATCGGATTTCATCGGATAAATAAAAACTAAGGCCTCAATTTTTTTTATTTTTGGGAAATTGGAGAATTGCATTAATAAAACTCCAAGAAATAGGATTAAAAGAATACAAGTGCCACAAGCATAACGTGGTATGTCTAAATGAGAACTACCTGAGGAGATAGGTTAAACTTTGGAGTTCGAATGGCCTTTGCAACTCTGATACTATAACTCAATAAGGGGTGTTAAAGTATTCTATACTCCGTACTTGGTGAGCTAATTGGAGAAGAGGAACAACTTTGCTTTAAACCATCATATGAGCTTCAGTTCCAGGCTATAAATTTCAAGATCATGGAGAAGATAATTACACCAAGCATACGAGTAATTAACCCTTGGAAGATCCTGTTATGAAAACTAGCTCATGACTAGTTTAGATCCATAACAGCGAGAATTGCTCATTAGGAGGCAAACACCAATTACATCCAATAGATTGACTATACCTGAGGTGGATTTGGTGAGCTACTACTCAGTCCCTGATTGTCCTATCAACTCTGGCAAGAGGTTCTGCATCTGGACAGTATTTTTCTGAAAAATTCTTTTGTTTCTTTCCATAGGCCATAAACACTAACAAATCTCCATCACTCACTTTATGCCATTAGCAGTGCTAATTAATCATTCCTTGCCACCCAAGGGCACAAGATGTGTTTACATCCACTGAAAGGAATGGAAGATCGTTGACACTTTGGAGAATTATGGAGTACTAGATTTCATTGTAAACTCTAAAAGTTACGGTCATCTGTTAGTCTTTACTCGTTTGTTTTTTGTATAGAGGAGTTCATATAGATAGCTTAATAAAACTACTTTTATTAAGCTATATATTTTTTACTTTTAGCAAATAGTGACGAGATATCCATCGTTATAAAAATGGAATATGGTCATTGATAAGTAGACTTAGTGACAAAATTTTTTTACCTATTGTTAATAACATTGATGATAGGAATATTTTTTTTCATTAAAGACTTCTAACCAAAAAATTTATATTAATGAGAGATCAAATAGCTAAATGATTGGTGGAAATTTTTTTAACTTTTAATATTTTTATTATTAAAATACATTTTACTGATTTTTATTATTAAAATATTTAATAATCATGCAATGATTGATATAATTCATCAAAATAATAGAGTTAATATTGCAAGACGGAATACAATAATTTGCTTAAATCTTGATATATTTGATTCCTTCTTATTTTTGTCCTTGACTTGAATTTATTTGAATCTCTCTTAAGTTGTATATGTTCTATTCTTTCCTCATTTTCTTTATTCTTTAATCTTTAAAAAATCAGTCGGCCCATTTGCTCACTTTACCATCCTAATTATCTTGATTTTTCATTTATTAACTTACTAATATCACCATAGATTAAAATATAGTAATAATATATTTTAATATCATTAAAAATATAGGTCAAAATCTTAATTAATCCAAAAATGTCCTTTTTAATGATGATATTTTTTAGTGATATTGTGAAAAATAAAAGACATTGAGAAAGCTCTCCCTTTGCTAAAGAAATTTGCAATACACACTTTCTTTGTTGGACCCCGTTTCCAGAGCCCAACTGGTGTTGGATCCGAGACCCAACTGCTTAGGCTTAACACTGTCACTCCCT
>JANVCQ010000007.1:4359159-4389319 GCA_025531925.1 Erythroxylum plowmanianum
TATTATGTTTTGATTGATTTGTGATTGGGGAAAAGGATAAATGCTTATACTCTGATGATAACTACTTTGTAAAATTTATGTTTTTGCGATTGTGCTATAATTTGTAAATTGCTTGCGAAATGCATGAATTGAGTGAACCATCGATGATGGTTTCTCATTGAGTTTGCAAACTCACCCAAAATTACAAACTATTTTTCAGGATCACGAGAGTAGACTCCTAGCTCCAGAGAGAGACTTTTTCTGCCGTGTAGATCTAGTTGGCAAGAGAAGTCATGACACACAGGTCGGTCAGCTGGGATTGTTTTTGAGGATGACCTAGATGGATTTTTGTATCAGTCTCTTTGAGTAATGTATATATATAGACAGTGGGAAACTGATAGACATGTGAATTTCTGTTTTAATGAAATGATATGAGAAAGCAAATTTGAATTTTTAAAATATTGTGATTTTATGCTTGCGATGCCAGGACAGTAGTGAAGTGACCGATCGTAGCACTCCCTTATTGTAAAATATGTATCGGGACGACCTACGAGCGTTCCGGTGCGTACTCTACGGTAAGGGGGCGCTACATCTATACTGGCCTTGGTT
The DNA here is from genome assembly GCA_025531925.1 of Erythroxylum plowmanianum. Lineage (NCBI taxonomy): Eukaryota > Viridiplantae > Streptophyta > Magnoliopsida > Malpighiales > Erythroxylaceae > Erythroxylum > Erythroxylum plowmanianum. The sequence goes on from JANVCQ010000007.1 coordinate 4,359,748, forward strand.
AGAGGAGGATGTTGGAATGACAGTGGCAGGAGGTGGTTAGCAATCTATTTTGGAAGTGGGACATTGGTGGATTCCAAAAAAATCCCCGAAGGAATGTCTGCTGCCACTAGAACTGTGTGCTACATAACAAGCCATGGTTTATCACCAACTTCATGTGGAATGTCAGAATATTTTCCAAGGATTGAGGGACCAAACTCCTTGTATGGAAAAAAACTATCATCAAATTTAATATGTCTAGCAGTGATAATTTTTCCAGTAGTAGTGTTGTGGCAAAGATAACCACGATGATGATCTGAGTACCATAAAAACACATACTTTTGGGTTTTGAAATTAAATTAATTGGTATTATAAGCCCGCAATAGTGGATATATTGCACAACCAAACACACGCAGAAACAAAAAATTTAGTTGCCTTCAATATAAACAACTAAAAGGACTATGAATAACCTAGTTTCCATTTGGCATTCGATTAATCAGGTAGGCAGCAGTGAGCATTACAAAGTGCCAAAACCATTTAGGAACATTAGAATGAGCTAGGAGTGTGAGACAAGTATCAACAATATGACATATTTTTATTTTAGCCACGCCATTCTGCTCAACCGTGTGTGGACAAGAAATTCTATGATGTATCCCATGGTCTTTCAGATAGGAACTTATATTTCAAAACTCCCCACCCCAATCAAATTGAAGCATCTTTAAAGGCCTAGAAAATTGTCCCTCCACTAATTTATGAAATTGAATAAAAACCAGATACACGTCACTTTTGTTCTTAAGAATATATAACCACGTGAACTTTGTAAAATCATCAATAAATAAAACGAAATACTTATGTCCAGTAGAAGAAAGAACAGGGGCAGGGCCCCAAACATTAGCATGAACAAGCTCTAATAGTTTACGTGAAGTAGAACCTGTGCTACTTAATGACAGTCTATATAGTTTGCCAAGACAGCATGATTCACACTCTCCATTAGGTGCACTTATTGAACTACTACATAGCGAGTGAAAATTTTTAATAACCTTCAAAATCGCAGCAAAATTCAAATGTCCCATCCTAGCATGCCAATCTTCATCGACAACTTTCTTGACAGCATTGGCTTGAATTCAACCTTGAAGCTTATACAACACAGTTCCAGGGAGCTTCTAAATGCCTCCATCAGTTGGACCCTAAAATAGGGTTTCCTATGTGTTCTCATCATTTACCACAAAATAAGACCCATAAACCTCAAAGAGGCAATTGTTAGTATTGGCAAATTTTTGTACTGAGAGTAATTGAGATTCTATGGAGGGAACTAAAAGAATGTCATCTAGTTTGAATTGCCTATGACTAAATTGGATAAAACTTTTACCAATTCTAATGATAGGAATGACATTACCATTACCAACAATAACCTTCTCACCTCCGTGATACTCATCTGAAATGGACAGACTCGTTATGTTAGGAGTCATGTGATGTGTTGCAACTATATCGAGAAACCAGTTGCCTTGAGCTGAAGATCCAGCCTGAACAGATTGAGTACCATGTTGAACAGTACTCATATTTTCCCCGGGAAGTTGAAAATTCCTGTCAAATCATTTTTGACAAGTGGTTGTTGTATGGTTAGTGTAATTGCAGACTTGGCATCTCAGTTTCCAACTCTTTTTCTGAGATTGATTTTTGAAATTATTGCCTCCATCATTGGTGTCTGTTCGGTCTCCAGAGAATTGTTTAGTAGAATTATTATTTTCAGTAGTGGACCTATTTTGTTAATGATTGTGAGAGGGACGAGTCCTACTAATATTGGCTAGAGGAGATAGGGAGGGCCTGGAGGTTTTAATTAGTGCTTCATGTGCCAATAAATGGCCTGATAAGTCATGAAAGTCAATGGAATCTTCCCTGGATTGAAGAGTGGCAATCATAGGGTGATGTTCACTACCTAACAACCTAAAGATGTTTGTGCAAAACTCTTCATTGCTCATTGGTTTGCCAGCAGTAGCGAGTTCATTGAGATCATCTTAGCCTCGTGAAGAAACTTTGTTATGGTATTGTCACCTTTCTTGAGTTCCTGCAAACGCAAACACAGTTGGATCTACTTCCCACTCGAGACGGACCCAAAGGTCTTGGACAATGCTTTCCAAACATCATATGATGTCGTTAAACTTATGACATAATGAAGAACCTTTTCACTTAATGACGAGAGCAGCCAACTCAGAAGAAGTTGGTCATGTTGAAACCAGATTTGAAAATCTAAATTAGACTCTAATTGTTTGGTGTCAGGATTGAGAATGGATACCAGAGGCGTTGGGATGCCATCAACATGGTTTTGTAATTGGTAGCAGTTAAGAATGGGGATGAATTGGGTCTGCCAGGCCAAATAATTTTTGGTAGGAGTGTTCAAAAAAACCTAAGAACTTGTGAATCGGACCTGAACCACATGAACAGAACCTAAAAATTCAGGTTCATGATTCATATTCAGGTTTCTAACTTACGATTCTAAGTTAACCGAACCTATAGCAGGTTAACCAAACCTAACCTAAATTATAGGTTTAGGTTTAAACTTGAGACACCAAAAAACTATCATATATTTAGATATAATTTAAGAGGATATTAATAAAAATTCACTAGTATTTATTGAACCTACGAATTTGCCAATTATGAGTTGGGTGCTTTAACCATTCAACAAAACAAGAAGAAAAAGAAAAAAACTACTTTAATTATATGTTATTAAACGTTAATATTGAACATTGTTATTATAAGTAACAACTAATGCATAACACTCAATACTTCTACTTCAAATAGTAATTAATATGTATCAAAGTTATTGACTGAAGTATTAAATTATTAATAGAAAAAATTCATTAACTAAAATAATAATTGTTTGATAATTTATCTCTTTTTTTCTGGTATAGATCTTTTATAAGATATTGTTTAGCTTACTTTCACTTTGCTTGGGTTTAACATATTGGATTAATCTTTGATGGATTTTATAGGCATACTTTTATAAATAATTTGTATTTATTTTCTCCAATTATTTTTATAATTTTTGTCATATATATTAATATGAATAGGTTCTGGTTATCCTGATAACCGAACCTACCGATCCTATAGACTCTTTAGGTTTATGTTCAAGTTTGTAAAATTGTCAATCCTAACATTCAGGTTTAGGTTCAAGTTTAGGTTATTTATGAACAGGTCAGGTTGTCCTTTCATGAACACCCCTAATTTTTGGCAGTCAGCTTAACACTAAATGAGTGCTGTGCTTGAGGAACAATAGGGTGCGGTTTCAAGGAGATTAGCGAAGAAGTTTGAGCTGTGGCTTTTGAAGCCTAAGATTGTGGGGTTATTGGTGGTGAGACCATCGTGAGGCTATAATACCAAGTTTGTAAAAGTAGAACTTAAAGAAGAATAGGTTTGGGAGAGAAAAAGTTATTTTTTGTATTCATTAGCAAGTGTATATATATACAATACAATGATATAATCGTGACGAAGTTATGTCAAGGTTGTTACAACAGAATATCAACACAAGATAAAATTATCTCAAGGTTGTTACAACAGAATATCAAGAAGATAAGCTTAACTAACTGATATACGTCACTAAATTATAGGAGAAGTTTTCTCTGTCTAACTAAGACAAAGTAATTAGGGTAAACATAATCCTATGTTAAGGTTATGTTAGGTATAAAAATTAGGGTTCAATTTATTAAAAGAAGGAAGTTGAGAAAAAAGGGAGCTTTTGGCAAAAATGAGTTTTCGGAGCAAAAGAGGTTAACAAGAAGCCAAATATAACAGTTAGAGATCAAGTAGAAAGACAGTCTTGAAGAGAAATAAGGATTTCGACAAGATTCATGAAGATGTTTTCTCTCTTTTCTTTTCTTCCTTGTTTTTGTGCTCTTTCTTATTTATCTACGAACTAATGGGGATACAAATCTAGATAGAACAAACCCTTAGGTTATAAGGTTTTGAATTGATATTTTGGTTTAATAAAATTACAAATTTCTTAATAATTGTTCATATTATTATATTGATTGATTAAAGGAATGAAAGTTAAAAGGTTCGATAATTAGAAGCAAAGACTAATAGTGAAATCTTGAAACTTATAATTAAGTCCCAAAGAAACTAAAATTATATTAAAGGAAGAACCTTGTCCCAATTATATTGAAGCCCAACACACTTAGTTATATTAAAAGATAACTTCAGATTTTAAATATAAACCTAGGCCTAAAGAGTCTTGAATATTCAGAATTAATTAATATCAATAACAATACTTATGTAATGTAAAGCTACTATATGATAATATCAAAAACCAACATATCTCGTCGATCGTACAGTTCACAAGTTTGAGAATTTTCCGTCCTGCGTTTATACGGGCGATTTGGATGATACTGGTAAGATATTTCAACATAAAAATAGCTTGCGGTCACCATCCACTGCTAATTTCGTCCGTCTTATTGAAAATGCAGAAGACATGCAATTTGTACGTCGTATTGATGGTAGCATCTTCCTGCTAGAAAATTCCAAGTCAAAGAATGCGGCAGGGTCATGCATTTTTATTAAAGTAAAGGGGCCAATGATTCTCCTCAATCCGATTACGAAGTCTGTTATTTTCTATCACTTAAGAGGAAATGATATAAATGCTAGATAACGTTTACTTCATTTGATGATCAGTAAGCCTAGGATTGGATTTGATAGGCATCTTATCTTACAATTTGAACTCCCGTAGTTTCGGATTTGGTCACTTTTAGGGGCGGCAGTAAGTTCAGATTTAGGTTTTTTTAATAGATCGAATAGGTGAGGTTTATTTTAGATTGACATGAGATTTAATTATAGAGTTAGGTTTCAATGCAGATTTAAGTTTAATCTGTCCAACTCAGGCATAATTAAAAGAAATGTTCTTTTATATTTTTAATTTTAAAACGATTTGAGGGAAAGGCACATGTACTGCTTGTTGCCATCCTTAGTCATTTTTTTATTTATATCAATTTGTATTCACACTCATTTGATTATTAATTCTTTTTAATTTTGCAATTGATCATAATTTAGGGACGCTTGATTAACAAAGAGCAATAAAAATAAGAATGAGAATGAATATAATGAACAATAAGATTGAATATAATCATTATAGTTGATTGGTTAAAAATATTTGTGAAATAAAAATATATATGTTATATTTTAATTAATTAATTAATTATAGTTTAATTAATCAATTAATTATTTTTTAATTATTTAATTATATTATATTTAAATTAATTATATTTTATTTTAATTAATTATATTTAAATTAGTTACATTTAATTAAAAAATTAAAAAATATTAGTATGCGTAGAAATCAAAACATTTCTCTTGTGTGTATGGTCAATCACTTAAAATTAGGGTATAAAATTTTTTTCAATTCATTCATTTCCATTCATTTATTCCCTTCACCTTAACGAAGCACCCGTCGCTCTCAGCTACTCATTGTCATGATTACGTTTGTTATCCAGCTGCACTAGTTCAGGAGAGCAACAGGAAAGTGCTGAATTGGTCAAAAATGGTGGGCATTTATATGGTCCACTAATAATATGCAGTTTTGACTTTTGAACATATACTTCTGATTTAACTCTCTTTTTCATTTGCTTATTCCCCAGGTTCAATTATTGGAGGGCGTCACAAGCTTTCAAGGGCTTTCAAGTGCTAAACAGGGTAGGCGGGAAACTCTTTACTTCTTTCCATTTGCCTTCACTCGTTTGTCGCGGGTGGCGACATTCCATGTGCACACTCTTCATTATCGTCCACCTCGCTCAGCAGTACTGATCCTGGCCTTCACATGTGCACACTCTTCATTATCGTCCACCTCGCTCTGCAGTACTGCTCCTGGTCTTCACTTGAATTACCAGACTATCATTTAAGCACAAATGTTTCATTATCAAGATAATAATCTAGAGCCAAATAACTAACAATGTGCGAGCCAAATCACTAATAATTAATATAGGCACAAGTGGTGTCCGTTCCATGATCAAGGAATCTTTAATCCACTCAAGTACGCAAGACTTTTTATATGTTCCACGTTTGAGAACTCGACAAATCTTGAATGGAGCTGTTTAGTTTAGAGCTAGTTTTCCGTGCTAGATATGTATGTCCTTCACTGCACCAAATAATCCTAACACTTTGTTTTCTTCGAGTTATAATGTCTTACTCTTAATTGTAAGTCACGCTTTTCATGTCATGTTTAAATTCTCGAACCCTTTTGACTCTACGCTTCAAGCTCTATAGGGATCAATTCTTTTAACACAAAATGCAAATTTTGCCGTATAGGCTGTTACGGTAGATCGAAAACCGAGAAACAAAGTAAAGGATAAGGTTGTAATTTGCTCCAATCGCAAGCAAAACGGCATGATGTTAAAATTTGTTTTCCACTTATTACGTGCCCCGATTGGTGTGGTGATTTACCAAAAGGAATCAGAACCTGCTGAGGTCATGCATGGGGTAGAGACAGAATGCAGGCATGGGAGTGGTGGGGCATTAAAGGCCGGGGTTGGTTGGTGCTCTTCATTAATGGTGACGGCAAAAGGGAATCTTCAAGTTCTCTGGTCTAGGGATGGTTTAAAAGAATGATGTTGATTTGTCATTTGGTGCCTTCTTGATCCTTGACAAACGAACAATACGGACAACTTTCCTAGACTTGTTGAATTGATGCAAATTGGGTACTAGTGAGAAGATGATTAGTAAGAAAAATTGAATTGGATAATTGATATTGGCACCTCTCATATCACTGGATTTTTAGAATGTTTAATGGATTTTAGAAACGTAACAACCTACCTAATTGGATTGTTGATCGCTAGGTAAGTGATGGAATTAAAACAAAGGTCAATTTGTATAGGAGAACACACGGAATTTAAAAATGTTCTTTTATGTTTTAAGATTGGATTTTAATTTAATCTTAGTTTCATAGTTGTTTGATGAATCAAATTATAATGTCCAATTCACTGATAAATTTTGTATTATATAGAACCATACTTTGAGGATCATGATTTGAGCAGGTGAGTAGGGTGAGGAGCTTTACTATCTCAAGTCATCAACAATAGTTCAATTTTGTATTACATAGAACCATACTTTGAGGATGGTGATTTGAGCGGGTGAGCAGAGTGAGTAGCTTTACTATCTCAAGTCATCAGCAATGGTTCAATTGTGTAAAGCGAGTTGTATAGCTTTTCTGAATTGTGGATTAAGAAAATGGGACATTCGGCTACGAAAATAGAAGGAATGCTTCTTTATGTTAATTTTAGTAGTAATTCATTTAAGAATAAAGCTTGTGATATTTATTTTAAAGCTAAACAAACTAGACAAGTGTTTTTTAGTAAAAATAAGTGTTGAAAAAAATATTTGAATCGATTCATTTATGGGAACCTTATATAACTGTTATATTTTATGGTGTCTTTTGACAATTGTTGGTGATTTCTTAAGAGGTGTGTGGATTTATTTTTTGATTGATAAAACTAAAATGGAACATGTACTACATGATTTTCTTTCCAAAGCTAAACAAAATGTTAATTAGTATATGAAAATTATTGGAAGTGACAATGGGACCGAAATCACATGCTTGGATAATTATTTTGCTAAAATAGGACAATATATTAGACCTCATATATGTATGAACACCTCAACATAATGGGTAAGTTGGAAGTGAACACCTTTATCTTCTTAATATGGCTCAATCTTTAAGATTCCAAACATGCCTTCCTATCGAGTTTTGGGAAGAATATGTCCTACTTATAGGAGATTTGATAAATTAGACTTCCTTTAAATTTCTAGGAGGAAGGAACCTTATGAAGTTTTATTTGGAAAGCCCCGTAGTTGTAATCACATCTATATTTTTTGGTGTTTGTGTTATGCATGAAACTTGAATCATCTACAAGCAGGAGTCAAAATTGCATGTTTGTAGGGTATCCCTTTGGAAAGTAAGGATGGAAACTTGATGAACGTGAAATAAGAAAGTATTTTGTGTCAACAGACATGGTGTTTTTTGAAGGTAAATTCTATATACAGTTGTAAGTGCCCAACGAGATGTTTCAGGATTACATTTCTTTGGAAAAAAGTGTGTATATCTAATGAGTTCTTAATTAACATATTCATAGATTTATAATCTTAAATCAACAATTCTTGACATTATGACTTTATAATTGCTCTAGATAATATTCTCATTAGTAAAGCAGACCTTGTAGTCTTGGCTTTCATATATATTGGATCATCTTGTAAACTTTGCTTCTAATTTTAAAAATATATTATTTCTCTAACTAAAAAATATTTATAAATTTATATAAATTCAAATAATTTATTAAACCAAGTATAAAACTCATGTCTGAAAATAATTAGAATTCTTGGTGGTGCGAGTCACTTCCTTGTTGCCATTAAAATCCGTGAAATAGGCATGGTGCTTTTTGAAGGTGAATATTTATATACAATTGTAAGTGCATATGATGCATAACGAGATGTTTTACGATTACATTTCTTTGGAAAAATTGATAATGTTGAAATTGCTACCATATAAACTTTTATTTTTCCCTCCAAATCTTTTATTATTTCTCTCTTTTCGTATCTCTTAAATACAAATTACAATTGCTACCATAGAAAATTCTTTATCTTGCTTGGGACTAGGCATCTGCAGTATCTCTTGTACGATGTCACTTAGACTGCTTTGAATGTAAAATGTGCATAGAGAGAAAATTCTTAGCCACACCTTTTTAGAGTATCTACAATTAAAAAATAGATAGGTCTCTATCTTCTTCCTATAAATTAGATAAAAACACATTGTTTAGGATATGATAGAGACTTCAATCTATTTATAGTGTTAAGCTTATTTAGCATGGCTAACCAAAGCAAAAAGTTGGCATTCGGCTTGAGAACCTTGCACCAAACCAACTTGCACCATCATATTCTCGTGTTTTTCTCAAACATTAGATCTCTTGCTTTCTTATTGGTTATTTTTAAAATAGATAAGCCATTCTATAAATATGTATCTTTCCCATCATTATGCCTATATTCAGGAATTGACATAATTCTTATCTCATCAAAGGATGGGGACCAATTTCCATTTACAATTAGCTCCTATATCTTGGCTTTATTTGAGAATTATTAGGGAATCTCTTACTAACTAGTTATGTATTAGTGCCCTATCATACCATAGTAAAATCATGTCCCCTGTCCCTATTCTGTATGCAACCTGTTGATGAACCTCTTCCCTCAACTTAGAATTTGGTTAAAGAACCAAGAGTAACTTTCTCTAGGAATAGTTACCTATAAACTACCACCCATTAAGATATAGTTGTGTACCCATTTGATCCATAAGGACTCTTTGTCACTTAAAATTTTCTAGATTCTCTTCAGCATCAAACAACCAATGCTTTTACTAAGTGTCTCCAATCCCAATCCTCTAACTTCTTTTGGTTGACATGTGTGTTTCTAGCTCGCTTTAGCTATTCCTTTCTCGCCCTTCCCTTTACCCCATAGTAATTGTCTCATCATTTTTTCCACAATTTTAACCAGCCCTTTTGATAAGAATATGTGAGAGCACTAATAATGTTGCATTAACAATATGACAAACTTCAAGATTTTAAGTTTTCTCCTATAGGAAAGAGTTTTATTTGTCTAAGATCCCAATATTTTTTGTATCCTTTCAACCAAGGGTAGACATTCCATAAATCTTAGTCTTCTGGAGGAGATAGAAATTCCTAAGAGTAGGAAAGGGAGATCTTGTTTTTTCATTGTAGTAACTTGTGACAAAATATTGAGAGATGAGTTGTACTTTTTGACAAGATAAAGAAGCTTTTTTGGAAGTTAATGCTCAATCTAGATATCTCCTTAAAAATTTGTGGGGTATTCATCAGTAAAGAAACTGAAAGAGTGTCAGCCTTGCTTAGCAAGATAAGATCATCTGTAAAATATAAACTTATTAAAGAAAGAACTTACACTTGGAATGGTACTTGAATTAATGGTCTTTAGAGATTATGTGTTTCAACAATAGGGTAAGAACCTCCATGCAAATCAAAAATAGGTAACAGGAAAGAGGGTTCCCTTACCTAAGTCCTCTTTTGCCTTTAAATAACTTTGTTGGACTTCCATTAATCAAGTTTTAAAAAGAAGTATAAGTGATGCATTATTGAATCCATTTGATAAACATTTTAAGAAATTCCATAACCTCCAAAGTCTGTAACAGAAAAACTCTAGCTAACACTATTGAAAGCTTTTTGAAGGTCAACCTTAATGGCAATTATGGAGTATTTTTTTCTTGTATACCCTCTAGTAAAATAAGAATATTATCTATAATATTCCTGTGAAGAACAGAGTTAAAAAAAAACAGAGGGCTTGATCAATAATCAAGACCTTTGTATCATTTATATATAAGTAATTACATAGGGAAAGAAAAACTTAGTAATAAATAAGAAATCACACACTAAACAGGGAGATCATACTCTCCCTAATATAGATATTTCCTAACACTTCCCCTCAAGCGAGAGCATACCTATCATAAACTCTGAGCTTGTTACATATAGGTTTCAACTAAGACCCCCTAACGCTTTAGTGAGTAAATCGGCAAGTTGACATTTTGACTTGACATATGGTGTCTCAATCAATCCTTCTTAAAGCTTTTCATGAACAAAGTGACAGTCCACTTCAATATGTTTGGTTCTCTCATGAAAGACTAGATTCGAGGCAATATGAATGGCTGTTTGATTATCACACATCAATTTCATTAGAGTGGAGTGCTCAAAACCAATTTCCTGGAGAAGATGCTTCAACCAAATTAACTCACATGTAGTATACATCATAGCCCTATACTCAGATTCAACAATAGAACGTCTAACAACTGATTGCTTTTTGCTTTTCCATGATTCCAAGTTTTCAACCAAAAATACACAATAGCTTGAAGTATATCGTTAGTCATAAAAGTTTGCCCAGTTTGCATCTATATACCCTTGAATTTGAATGTTTCCATGATTTTGGTAAAGAAGACCTTACCCTGGATAACCTTTCAAATATCTCAAAATTCTAATAATTGTATCCTAATGACTAGTTTGTGGAGATCCCATAAACTGACTCACTACACTTGTAGCAAAAAAAATATCTAGATGAGTAACAGTCAAATAATTCAGTTTACCAATAAGTTTTCAATACTTACCTAGATCGTCCAACTACTGCCCTTTATCAGCATTAAGTTTTATAGTTGGATCCATAAGGCTATCAATTGACTTTATTCCTAACAAACATGTTTTCTCTAGAAGATCAGGAACGTACTTCCTTTGGGATAAACAAATCCCCATTTTTGACCTTGCTACCTCGATACCTAGAAAATATTTTAGCAAGCCAAGATCCTTTGTTTGAAATTTAGTCTATAGGAAAGACTAAAGATTGAATTCCTGCTTCATCATCTCCAATAATAACAATATCATTAACATAAATGATCAAAAGAATTTTACCAGCCTCAGAGTGATATCAAGACATAGAGTGATCCACACCACATTGATGTAGACCAAACTCCATAACTATTGTACTAAAGTGCACAAACCAAGCTCTTGGTGATTGTTTTATACCATAAAAAGATTTGTTAAGGCGAAATATTAGATTAGTCTCCCCCTGAGCAATAAACCCTGATGGTTGCTCTATAAAAATACTCTCCTGAAGATCACCATAAAGAAAGGCATTTTTTACATCGAGTTGATGAAGAGGCCATTCATGGGTGGCTACCAATGTAATGAAAACATGTACCGATGTTAATTTGGCGATAAGAGAAAAGGTTTCAATGTAATCCATACCATACACCTGTGTATAACCCTTGGCTATTAAATGAGCTTTTAAATGATTAATCTTACTATCAGAATTGACCTTAAACTGAACACCTAACGACAACCCATGGTGTGACCATGTGGAAGAGGAACTAAGTCCCATATAGCATTAGCTTACAAAGCCAACATCTCTTTTTTAATGGCATGTTTCCATCTAGGATGATCCAAAGATTTTGAAACAAACTTAGCTATAGGTAAGACAAAGTGGATACAAAAGCAGCATATAACAATGATAATAAGTTACAAGAAACAAAGCTTGAAATAGGGTGAGATGTATAATGCCTTCTTCCTTTATGGAGAGTAATGGGCCAATCAAAATCATCATATGATGGAATTGAAGACAAAGAAGACAATTATGATGAGTGTGAAGCATCTGGTCGTACTTCAGGATAAGTACGTCAAGTATAAACCTGTAAATCAAGACGAGAGAGATGTTCCAAAGGAGTAGGATTAGTGTCAGGAGCAACATAATTAGGAGTTGCTTATAAAGGAACATAAGGAGTTGGTAGACACTCATTAGTGTTAATAGAAACATATTAAGCATAAAAAAAAGTACGGTGTGTCTTCAAAGAATGAAACATCAGTAGACAAAAAAAATGATTCAATGTGGGACTAAAACAAGTACTTGAGAAAGATGCACTTTATAGCTTTTGGATCTAATTTATCTGTGCTGGACTAAAACTGGTAAGCAAAACAAACACATATGAATACTCAAGGAGCAATGGAAAAAGGGTCTTAATAGGGAAAGAGAATTGAGAATGGAGTTTTACCTGTTAACACGGAAGATGGCATTTGATTGGTAAGATAACATACAGTAAGTACATCTCCCCATAAACTTTTGGGTACATTCATGTGGATTAACAAGGTACTAGAATGGAGTTTTACCTATTAACACAGAAGATGCCGTTTGATTGATAAGATAACATATAGTAAGTACATCTCCCCATAAACTTTTGGGTACATTCATGTGGATTAACAAGGTACAAGTTGTTTCAACAATATGTTGGATTTTGTTTCTCAGTTACCCCATTTTATTGAGGAGTGTATAGACATAAAGATTGATGTTGAATACCTTGTTGTTTCAAGTGGCTAGAGAATGAGCTAGAGAAATATTCTTTATCATTATCATTACAAAGAATATTTATTCGGGTATTAAACTAATTTTGAATTTCAATATAGAAAGAACAAAAAATAGAGAATAGTTTAGAATGATTGCACATTAGATATGACCACGCTATTCGAGAGAAATTATCAACAAAAATTACAAAATACTAAAATCCCAATTTAGACTTGACACGACTTAGACCCAAATATTTGTATGGTTTAACATGAAGGGTTTTTCAACTCTTTTATTGACTTGAGAAAAAAAAAGTACGATAATATTTTCTTAACTAACACGACTTACAACTTAAACTGGAAACAAAATCTGACCCTGTCACTACTTTCTTGAGATTTTCCAAAGATGGATGACAGAATCGATTATGGATATCAATAAGAGAGACTGAATTTAGGTAAGTGATGGATGATTGCAAATTGTCAAAATAGTGCATTCCATTCGATTCATGCTCTTCTCCAATCGTCATCCTGGTCTTCAAATACTGGATAATGACATTATTAAGGTAAAAACATACAAAACAATCTAGATGTTTAGTCAATTTGCTCACAAACATAAGATTGAAAGGAAAGTTTGGACCAAATAATGTAGAGGGTAATATGAGAGAAGAACAAGGATGAGAGGGTCCAATACCTTTAATGGTGGTAGTAAATCCATCAGCAATAGTAAGTTTATCATTATGAGAGGTAGGTAAAGGAATGATATGGTTAAAGTTAGTTATTTTACCTGAATTATGGTCAGTGGCACCATAATTTATTACCCATGATTGGTTTCTAGGGATAGCTGAATAATAAGTGGTTGGGTTACTTTGATGAGCAACGGATGCCATATAGAAAGAAGGTGTTTGCTGAGTTGACTGATATTACAAAAACTTAGTATACTCATCCTGAGATAAAGTAATAGACTGTTGTGGAGTTGTTGCCGAAGAATGTTCTTCAAGAGACACAATATAAGTAGCTGGAAAAAGGGGATATTTATCCCAACAAGACCTTTCATCATGTCTGCCTCTATGACAATGTGTGCAATGGAGTCATGAGCCTTTGCCACGTCCTCCTTGGCTGCCACGACCACCACAGCTACCTCGTCCTCCTCGACTTCCCCCATGACTTCCTTTGACTTATGAATCAGATTATGTTGCAAGAGCTAACCTATCAAAGTTATCCTCTAGTAGATTCGTCTTAGTCATAGAGTGAGAGAGTCTAGAATACTCTTCAACTAGGGATGAAAAGTGTACTCCTCCCAAGATTTGTGCTAGTATATGCTCAAACTCAGATTTCAATCCAGCCACAAGCATCATAGTTACCAATTGCTCTCTTTGAATCTATATCTCCTTAATATCATAGGTGATTAGTAGTAGAGAATTCAACTCCTTAATAGCACATTTCACTTTCCCAAAACATTCAATCAAACTTCCTTCTTGTTTGCACTGAAATAACTCATCAGAAATATAATACATGTGAAGCATAATACTAGAGTAAAGAAGCTTGACATAGTCCTAAGCTTGCTTACAAGTGCTAACATGAGAGAATATGACTAAAATTTCATGTTCCATAGAATTGAAAAGAATATGTAGTAATTATGCGTCATCACCCTGCCAATTTTCTAGTATTTTTTGATCAATTAGGGGATTAGATGTAAGATGGAACAACTTTCCCTGACCTCAAAAGAACAATTCGACATTCTTAGATAAAAAGGGATAGTTATTACCATTCAAGCATTGCTTGGTGATTCGCAAAGTTGAGGAACCCATTGTTGGAACACTTATCAATGACTTGCTATTGGAATCTAACATCTCCCAGTTATGCTAGATGAATTTCGTAGCTAAACGGACACTGACAATGTTTCGAAATACATAAAACTTTACTATTATCAAAAAATACTTTTAGACACAAAGTAAGGCCAGAACTCCATTCACGACATAATTGTGAGCTAACCCATGTAATTGTCGTCGCCGATGGTCACTGGACAACGGCACGTGTTTTTTGACGGCACCTCCAGTGCTCTGGTAGTTATCAACACCCCTAGTTGCTTCTGTGTATTTGGTTTTTGGTTTTGATAAATGGAGGTAAGTGTTTTGGACAGATTGGAAGGTATCAGGGTTTACAGTAAAGAAGTTCTAAGGTTTGGAAGTGTGGCTCTGATACCATGTGAAGAACAAAATGAAAAAAAAAAAAAGAGGGCTTGATCAATACTCAAGACCCTTGTACCATTTATATAGAAGTAATTACATAGGGAAAGAAATCCTTAGTAATAAATAGGAAATCACACACTAAGGAGGGAGATCATACTCTCCCTAATATAGATATTTCCTAACAATTCCTATTGCTTAAAAAAAGCTCCTTAATTCTCATTGATGATGAATTGCAATACCATTTTTAGCCTATTTGCTAGGATTTTAGCAATGATCTTATAAATAAAATTAGTGCAAGAAATAGGTCACTCCAACTTGCAGGGTTAGGAATTTTAGGGATTAAGTGCGAAAAGGACCTATTAATCTCCTTGAGTAAAACTCCATTTTTGAAGAACTCATGCACAAGTTCTTTAATAAATTTCCCTATTTTATCCCTTTTTTATAGAAAATTCCATTTAAACCATTTGGGCCTGGCACTTTGATCCATTCATTTTAAAAACTATCTGCTTTATTTCTTGATCAGTGATAGGCCTGGTTAGATTACTGACTACATCTCTAGGAACCTTAGCATAGACAAATTGCATAAGTTCCTCCTTATGAACTTTGACGCTCCCTTCTATTCCTGGGAGATTTTGAAAAAAATTCCCTAACGTCCTTGGCAATCTCAGCTTACCCATATAATATCTCCCTTGATTCAGCTTTTATGGAAGTTATTATGTTAATATTCCTTCTTGTTGATAATATATTGAAGAAAAACTTCATGCATCTATCCCTATCTTTGATACAGTTGATCTTGGCTCCTGTTGCAATAAGGAACAATGATTATCTACCGCTTTAATTGCTTCCTTCTCCTTATTTTCTATATTTTCATTTTTTTAGTGACTTTTGGATATTTAAGAGTTGTATTCTTGCATCTTCTATCTCATTTTTGGTATTTTATCCTATTCTTGTATTCAACTTCTTCAATTCCTGCTTTATCGCCTTAAGCTTTTGCAAACAAATAAACTGTTTTGTATTAGAAACCTTAATATCCAAACTTTTGGAGATAGCTTCTTAGAAGCTCTCCACATTAGCAAGAAAATTATTAAACCAGAAGGGATGTTTAACATTAACCTTTTTAAAAAGATTATCTACTATGACAGGGGTATGATCAGAAAATCCAAGTTCCAGAAATATGGCTTTACTCTCAGGATAGGTAATTAACTAGTCCACATTCACCAAAGCCCTATCTAGCTTTTTCCTAATGAACCACTTTGAGCTTTGTTTATTGCTTCATGTGAACCTATGACCTTTGAATTTTAAATCAAATAGCTCCACATCCTTGTTGCAATCAAACAAATCTGAGTTATAGTTGAGTAGATTACAATTCCCTTAACCTCTGACCTATAGAGAGGGTTATTAAAATCATCACTAATAATCCAAAGTCCTCTAACTGATGCTTTTAATCTTCTCAGAGAGCTCCATAAATCAGATCTTTGGAATACTGTAATAAACCTATATACAAAAGTAACCAAAGTTATAGAATTCTCCATTTTGAATCTCAATTTTGTGTGGATTTTGCTTACTAACTTCCAATGGTTCCACCTCTATTAGATCTCCATCATAACCAACAATGATTCTTCCATATCCTTGGCATTAATGATTTGTCAGTACTTTACATTTAGGACCAAAACAACTTAATCTATTCAAAATTTCTAATATAATTTTGGTTTCCAATAAACAAAATAACATAGGCTTCTTATGTTGGACAAAATCATTTAAAGCATTAAGTATTAAAGGATTATTTATTCCTCTTACATTCCAAATTAAGAAGGTCATATTGGAATGCCTTTACCTTTTAAGCCCTTCCTACCACTCCTGTTACTCTTCCTAGACAACACCTTTTCAAACTTTTCCTCCTGATTGTCTACTTTCTGCTGATCTTCCAACTGCTGATTCGATCAACTTGTCGTCGGTCCTCATTTTATTGTGAGCTTTCTGATGATACTTCGGTTTGCACAGCCCCCTTTCTTTATTATAAGGGCTATTCAACTTAGTTAAACCCTCATTAACCCTTAAGTTCCTTGTCAAAAGATCTTCTATCCGCAATTGTTGATGATCATGCAATGGTTATATAAGTTTTGGTGTAGATTCATTTTGCTCACACTTATTATCTTCATTTTGAACTCTATCTAATTTATCTGGGCTCCCCTAATACTTTGAAATCCCTATTAGTTTTTTACTATCTATTAGCACTTTGTTTTTGTCTATTTTGGTCTCTTCAAACCAACAACTCCCAATAATCTTGCCTCATGAAAACTTATTTTAACTCCATACTAGGTTGCCAGTTTTGGAGAAATGGAGGAAACTGTGAGATGTGCCAAGGACTTTCTTTTATCACTTTTTGAGTTTCGGATGTTGAGCTAAAGTTAAATATAATATTATCATTCTCTATTAAGATTACCTCTTTTATACCTCTACCTTTCCAAATTTTGTGAGTCCATGCCTGTATTACAAGAAAAACTTGCTACTTCCCATATCTTAGCGCTTTCCTATAAACTATCTATACTTAGGGCCACCATTAACTTACCTTCAAATTCAACAAGAGTACTATAAAATAGAGAAGCTTGGATCAAATTGTCCCCAAGACTTGCTTTCAAGCTTTTCTAGTTTCTACATGCTTCTTATACGTGCTTCAAACTTGACCAATTTATAGTGAAATTATGTACAAAACATGAAACTTAAAAGTAACAATAGAAAATATAAAATGAAGAGGTAAACTAATTTATTGTTTAAAATATTAATCTAATTAATTAAGATTTAAAACTTCAAACTTAGTCTACTAGGTGGCGAATTTTATAACTGCTTGCTAAATTTGAGGCCTAAGGTACATTGATTGGCCATAACTGTACGTTACACTCATGCAGTCCTGCCTGATCTCTAATAAAATACGAAACAAACGTAAAAGAAAAACAGAAGGATCCAGTCAGCACGTGTACGGATACATGATTAATGTATGTACACCTAACTAAAATACCGAAAGAACATGCAGGCACATGTGCGTGCCCCTTCTTCGGCGACGGTACTTCGTGTAGATAAGTCTCTCAAATTTGCCTAGATTTAAGAAAATGAAAATAAAAATAAAAAAGTTAGGGAAAAGCGGAAAGAAGTAGGAGGCGGTTTAATTTGTTTTCGTTGAATGGAACAAGACAAGCCCCACTTGGATTCCCATTCCCAGTTGGCTACAAAATATGATGAGGCTTCTTGAATTGTCCTCCACCTTCTTCCTGAATCCGAAGTTTGCTGGGATTTGACTGTGACACCCAGAGGAAGCTTCGGCTTCAAACTTCTTTCATTCTTTTCCGATTCTTTCTTAATTCTTTTGGTATATATATGTGTGTGTGTGCTGATACCAACATCGTTAGCACAGCCCAAAGTTTCCACTTTTGAGAGATTTTTCTGCTTTTGTTCACGGGTACTTGGATCTGTCTGTCTCCGCAATTCTTTTCTTACCTGTTTTTGTTTTTTGATCTACCTGTAAGATTGTTGGTGTTTCTGAAACTCTCGCTTTCTTCCATTCCCATTGTTTTGTGTTGATTGTTTCCTGTAATAACCGACATTACACGATCTTAATGTTGAACGGTTCTCTGCGTTTCCTGTAAATTTTTTTTTTCTTGGTTATCTGGATTCTCTTTTATCATTATTGTTATTTTGTTGTCAGTCAATTTTTCTGTTTGCGTTCCCGCTTGTAGACTTGATGTCTGTTGTCTTGCGCGGTTAAGGCAAGTCGTTCTTTTGTCTAGATCAAGATATTTCAGATCTTCTGAACTCAGCTCTTGTTTTTCCCTTTTGTTGATCAGGTCTAAATCTTGTGTTTGAAGCGTAGTTTCTCCATGGTAAGCTCTTTATCATTTCTCTCTTTTCCCTCTCACCGCATTAAAGGTGGTCAAAACCACATAGTTTGTGGCACAATAATTCTGTGGTTTGGATTTATTTTTTCTATTCTGATGTGATGTTTTGATTTGATATCAGGGAAAGGCTTCGACTTTCTTGATTGATGACGTGTTCAATGGAGTTTTGAAATCTAAAGGCTGCGAAACAGCCACTACCATACGGGATAGAACAGTACTGACACTTTTTATTCCTCATCTTTTATTTAGTGATTATCTCGTCAGCCATCTTCCCAATCTCGACTTATTTGTATTTGTAGTATGTGATTAGCGGTGCTCTAGAAGTTCAAATATATGATAAAGCTACTGACGAGCGGTGAGTTGAAAACTCCGGTAATTTGTGTTGCATTCTCCGCATTTCAATTTAGTTTATTCATTCACACGGTAGAACATTTGCATTTTCCAGTATAATTCCTACTGTTTTGGGAACCAAACCCATGCCCGGTAAAGGCCATTCAGCGATACAGTTGGATGAAAATAGAATTTTGATCCTTAAGAAGGGATCCACTTCAGACGACTGCATCTGGTTCCTTGAGGTTCGCATTGCAAGCTTTGAACTTCTTGATGTCCTTTTGTTTAATTCTATAAAAAAAAATACATATTATATTAAGTATTCCTGTTCAGTTAGTTCAGAAAGTAAGAGCAGCAGGATACTGATAGATCATAACTTGAGACGGATTTGTCTCTAGAAGTGCTAAAAGTACTTGTTGCATTGCCATGGATATAATTTTTCCATCAGTTTCTCATTGCATTATAGCATTAGATGTTCCTCTCATTCATTGCAAATTTTATATGGTTCCCTAACTAACTCCTGTCCTTTTAGACCATTAACTGCTTGAATGTTTACAGGTGGACAGCACTTATGTAAGGGAGCAGAAAAAAAAATTGGACACTGAAGTTGTTGCCTGGAGTAAGGGTATGGAGGGCAATGCTGACACACAAATTGTCATTAGTGGTCCTTCTGGAGTGGGCAAGGGGACATTAATATCCATGCTCAAGGATGAATTTCCATCCATGTTTGGTTTTTCTGTGAGCCATACAACCCGAGCCCCTAGGATCGGGGAGGAGGATGGCGTCCATTACCACTTCACTGACCGAAATGTAATGGATAAAGAGATAGAAGATGGGAAGTTCCTTGAGTTTGCTGCTGTTCATGGAAACCTTTATGGTACTAGTAGAGAAGCTGTTGAGGTTGTTGCAGATGCAGGAAAGGTAATTAACAGTTGCATATGTGTCATTGTGAAAAGTTGTAGTTCAAGTCTTTAGATATGTTCAATCTGGATATATCGAGAGGTTGAATGCCAGTTGGATGTTGCACAGAACTTCTAAATGGGTGCCTGACTTAGTGTTGCTGGTGCTATTTTCGTGATAATGTTTCATGCATGCTATATTTAATTTTTGTAATGTAACCAACTCAGTACACTATATGTTCTCGTTGTTGGGCATGGTGTACCCTACTAGCTCAATGTACCGCAACTCTTGACATTTTATAGCTGGGTAGTGAATTTGGATGTTGAATTAACACAACGCCTTATGTAGACTATGTGCTTCTGTGTCTTCCACAAAAGTTTATGTTATAATTTTTCCCTTCCATTTGATTATAGAGGTGCATTCTTGATATTGACGTTCAAGGGGCAAGATCTGTGAAAGATAGTGCTCTTGATGCAATTTTTATCTTTATCTGCCCCCCCTCAATGGAAGAGCTTGAGAAGCGTCTCCGAGCAAGGTAACTAGAAACTATCTGGTCAGCCTTTTCCATTGTTGTATGTTCCTGCACTTACTCTAACTGGAATCTTTGCCAATAGGGGAACGGATGCAGAGGAGCAGATTCTTAAGCGACTCCGAAATGCACAGGCAGAGATTGAGCAAGGGGAAAAATCAGGCATCTTTCACCACATTTTGTATAATGATAAACTCGAAGATTGTTATAAGAATCTTAAGGTAACTCCCTGCCAGTTGAGTTTGATAGGCAAGCTTTTGAATGTATTTTGCTCTGACATTGTCTATTTTTTTGGACAGGAACTGCTGGGACTCAAAGGAAATGTGACAACTAAGCAGAAATCAGGTAAGTTTACCCTGAGGTCAATTTACTAAACACCTACCCACTTTCAGTTTCATCTTTGTGATTGCTTATACTTGAGGTACGTGAATAATATGTTGCCCCCGCAAATCCAGCATCTCAGGGGATTGACCTGCCTGTGGATCACTTAGTATCCAAAATCAATGACGAAATTGTCATAACTTGTGGTACACCAGAGCATGGAAACCAATCAAAGAACTTGTAAGTTTAAAAGTTTCTTCTTTGTCTAATTAGCAATGGAATTAGTTCACACTTTCACCGTGTCAAACTTAGCATTCTACATCTAACCGGCCTACTGAATTGATTTTAGCAGGATTGTCTTGAATGTGTCAGCTCTCAAGGGAGGAGCGCCAGGACGGACAAGAGGGATTGAAGTATATGATGTCATCTCGTTTTCAGATGGCTTGAATGGAATGAAGCTGCCAAACTGACAACAGACTTGTATGCAGACTAGTTTTCTCCCGAATAACAAAGAATGATAATTGACTAGTGAGCGAAGCAAAACATTTTGCTATAGAATTGTAGACCTTTCAGTTCTTATGCCACTATTTTCTTTTACTTCATTCTCTTCCGGAGACTAGCTTTATGTTTGAACTGTTACTATCCCAACAATGGGCAATGAGAGAGCTTATCATTGATGCGGAAAAAGTTAAGGGCTAGCATCCTATGTTCATGGTTGTCTTGTCGGTTCTTTTTCTCCTTTTTGATCTTTGATAATGTGTTAATCTGAGCTTTAAATTGTACTCGGGGAGGTGTTGATGTGTGCCTGTTAATGAGTAGAGTTGGTATTAGAAGGGAGCCAACTGTACCCGAATTTACACCAATTGAACTGTTAACCTGTCGATTACACGTTTAAGTAAGTATTCATTGCTGCTCCAATTCTAAAATCATACGAGATTTGGGCAGTAGTAACTTCCGGAAACGTGAATATCTCATGTTCTGCCTTGCCGGCCATCGTTGTTGCGTGGCCGTGGAGGCTGAAAAGAAAGGCATCGTTTTCGCGTACTAAATGATGAACATTTTATTTATTTGTTCCTACCAGTGGTAGTCAAGCCACTCAAATATTCTAAAATAATTTAAGTTATCCGAATCTGACCAACACTTCCTATGAAGTGGTCAAGTTGAAATGACACGATGACCAGAAAGAGGGAGATTTTAATTCCACTACCGAAGGGACTCGATTCTTGGAATTATCCATCTTCATCTATAGTTAAAGAGATCCCTTTACTATCAAATTGGTTGGAAGGTGCCCAATCAGTTCGCGAGCAAATCCCATGCCTTTGAACTTTCCTTGATTGAATGAGAACACCACTTTAATCTTAAATAATGTAATTTCTAACTTTCTTTTTCGATGGCCACGAAAAAGTGCTTCTACGTGTTACGTGTGGGACAGAGACAGACACACGTGAAGCGTTCGTATTTAGACTATTTCAATATATTTGTTCGTTCTTGAGACTCCTAATTTTCCACGTATCTTATTATTGGAACTTACTGGGAAGCTTCCTCTCTGACAATGCACGTAGTGTAGTACTAGTTGCTGTTGGCTGTTGGGGGTTGGACTGGTTTAGGACCTGAGCAAGTTGACAGTTGGTTGGCCCTTTCCCCGAGTTTCCTTCGTCGGTACCCATTTCATTTCACTTGATCCGAGTCTGATTTGTATAAATTTAAGGGAATGATAATAAGAATTATGATAAATGTAGTAAAAAAATGAAAATGTACATAATATATATATATTTTTTATCATATTGAAAGGTATAAAATATTGTTTTAAAAGTCTTTTTATTCTTTAATTCAATCATTTCTTCTTATACCAACTAACCCACAACACTCGTGTGTTATATCTAATCTAATTAGGGTTTTTTTTTCTGTCTTTTTATTTAATTTTAAAAATTACTATTAATTTTCAAAAATCCATGCTTTATCTAAATAAAATTAAGAAATTATCGACATGGTAATTATGATATTACGAGATAAGTACAGCTATTGCAGAATTGGCCAAAATGCCGCGAGTTACGATCAAGTTTGTTCGCAAATCTCGTTGTTTATCCAACTTATATTTCCGGTTTAGGTGGCCTCAACACGAAGCTTTTATAAAACACAACTGTTGTACAGACGCTCATCAGACGAAAGGAAAACTTCGCGTTCACATTTGCTTTCCACTTCCTTATAGCTATAAATGACCTAGTTACCCCTTTTTGTTTTCCTCATTTGGTTTCCCTTACAAATAAAACGCCAACGATGATCAAATCACAGGTGTACTAGTCAAAGCATAACACGCTTCTTAATAAGACAACCAACAATAACAAAGGTTGAAAAGGCACAAAATGACCAATAAAAGCAAACGAAAGGAAACTATATTTTAAATGCTTCCCCCCATCCCTCCGGTTCTCGATATTGTCATCAAAACAAAGTAGATCTAGACTCGGCAAAAGCAGGAAAGAAAAATAGACAATCTAGGAATAAAAAGGTAAAATAAACCAACCAACAAGAAAACAACGAAAGAAAAATGGTACTAAAATCTTAAAGACCCACTAAGACAGAAACCCTAAATCCAATTCCTTTGGCATTAATATCTATCAAGGCTAAACCCCTAGGAACACATCCATGTAACAGTATTGGTTCTGAAGTGCCTACCCTGCCGCCTCACATCCTGTCAAGAGTAGTCGCAAAATTATTCCTCCAACCTCAGACCAAAAATCACCGAGGCCCCAAAGCAGCAAGACAGTGCCATAAGGCAGTCCAAGGCTCAAGGATGATTGTCAGAACTTAGTCCTGTCCTCTACTAACGCCCAATGACTCGATTAGAACTCGTTACACCCTCCAAGGCCAAGGACTGCAATGCCTTCTATAAACTAGCAACCATTAGCGATACCATTTGCTACAGTCCTTTTATCAGAAGTAACCGGCTTAGTGGCCTTGTCATCACCAGCTTTTGCAATTGATCCATTCTCTAAATGCTTCAGGTCCCCATTGGGCTGGACTAGAGAAGTAGGGTCCTTAATAACATCAGATACAGACTCTAATGTCTTGTGTGATGCTCCCATGTCCTTCTTCTCATTGCCAGGCTTCCCTTCTAATACCTGCAGCCGTACACATAGTACAAAAATAAAAGATCAAGCTCAACTCTTATGTTAAAATGAACTCATAACTATTACAGAGTACAGAAATTATAAGATTGATTTTTTTTTGTACATGCAACTGTTATGACCAACTTTTGGAAACAATAAAGCAAAATAAACTAAACAGAACATGCAAAAAGACAGCAAAACGAGTCTTACCTGTGTCAGGAACTGCTGTTGCTTAGCTTTCTTCTCCCTAATTATTTTTTCTCGTTTCTCATAAAATCCAAAATCATCCAAAATGCTTGTTTTGCTGGAATGATTCTTGAATATATTCACCATTTTAAGGCCCTGCTCTAACTTAACCTGCAAAATCCCACAATCAATTGCCGTTTAAGGAACAGGCTAGCAGCTTTGTCATCAAGTATAGAAAGGAACTTGCCAAGTCCATTTACCTCTTGTGTGTCCCTGCTGTTGGTCACAGGCTTGTTCTCGTTGTTCTCAAGTATAATGTGCTTCAACAAACTGTTCGGTATATCCTTCACAATGTGCCATTTTACAGAGAAGCACCCAGTCCACTTGTCCTGTTGCCAGTGCTCAACATTTTTGTTAAAATCAACTGGACCCACCATCTCTGCAAGGCCAACAAATTGGCCACTGGTATTGACCTGGAAGGAAATAGGCAATTTAAAACAAAAGCAAATATAACTCAACAAATGATACTTAAATAAACAAGACTAAACCAAGTGCATTTATATGCTCACCGAGAAAAATAGAAATACAGGGCAGCCATCAGTTTTCTGCTGGCCCTCCTGATATGCTGCGTCAAGCTTTTTGTTGCCATTTGGTGTGCTAGCCCAAACATTATACTTGATGCTTTTATGGACATCATCCTCGCTATAAGATTTTATGATGAAAAATTTTGCATCTTGGTAATCCTCACGAAGATCAGCTTTATTATACTGATCCTTATTTGGAGCACCAGACATATTATCTTTCTCATCACCAATGGTTTCACTTGAAGGCAGATTCTGTCCTTTGACTGCTATTGACACTGGTGTGAAATCCTTATGGTTCTTAAAACTCTTAGCCCTAGGACCTCTATTCAGCTCGTTCAGGCCATCAACATTCTCATTGCGGTAACCAAAATAACCATAGCCTCGCCCTCGGGGTTTATATTTGTTGTCAACAGCCAACCAACCATGTGCATTTACTCTCGAGTCATAACCACCAGATCCAAAACCCATACCAGATCTAAAGGTGCTCCCGTACTGACCATAAAACTTATTTGGGTATATCCTGTTTATGAACCCGTGAGTTGATCCAATGCCAGATATTTGACCAGGGTGATGCAAGCCCTAGGGAGCCAAATAATGAAGTTACAACAATTGATAAGTCAGATAATTGTGCAGCTAAAAGATGTTGGAGCAAAATGTAGAAAATTTTTCTTTAAAATGCTCTTAGATCAAGAATAGAGAAGCTTACCATGTAATTAGAGTTCTGCCTGAAATTGTTACTTCTTGAAGATGGAACATTGTTACCCTTTGAAAAGGAAGAAGTGATTCCACTACTTCTATACTGTCCACCATAGCCAAATCTTGGATCCTGATAACCAGATGCTGGAAAAGTATTGCTTCCATATGTATTTTTCACATTAACCGATGAATTCTGATATGTTGGTTTATACGGAGTTGAAGTGTTGTTTCCTTTGACTCCACCATTAACTACACTGCCAGAATTCACTTTAGCTGTTTCCACAGGTAAAGATTTTTGTTCAATACCAGTGGAGGTGGACAGCTCCCCTTGCGAAGAAGCTACTTGACTAGGAGTGAAAGGCTCACTAGTAGGAGTCAATGGCTGGAAGTATTGAGGATACTGGTAGTGCCCATACAGCTGACCATCATTTCCAAGAGTTGGAACCGGTGAAGGTGCTGGTGAATATGGACCATACGGTGCATAGCTGTAACCATTGTGATATATAACAGACCCACTGTCACCATAAACCCCCTGTAAAATTAAAAAATATCTAACATTAGCATCAAGAGAGGGAAAAAAAAAGGCACATGAGGATAAAGGCTAAGAGTAGTCTAATGAATGGAACTTCCAAAAATAATTGTGGAAGTAATTATCTGGTAAGAACCAAAACTTACTGATGACATATCAGCACCATCTGCATTTGTATAACTTGAGAAGTCATTCCATTCATTTCCTGATCCATTAAAACCTAGAAGAAATCAAGCAGAAAGATAAGGCCGATTATAAATTAACAAAACAGGAATTTCACAAACAGTCAAATTCTCAGAATCTGATAAATCTATTGAAAATATATTTAAAAGATCTAACATAAGATCTAAAAACCAAATCTTACTTCCATAGTAAATGGCAGCCGAAGGATAGCCATTGGGAAGATAATACGTAGCTGGATCCATAATATCTGGTAGAAACGGGGTCACCGACCTCTCGGAAGACTGTATCTGACCATTAGTCGAAATCCCCGAATCAACAGCTCCATATTGATACACAGAAGCCTGCAAAAGGATTGGAATTAATGTTCAAACTGAGCCAAAAGATTACAGTCAAATCCTCAAGTTTTCACCGAAAACAAAATCCACAACCAAAGTTCTTACTACCTTCTTAGTATGCTCGGGAATTTCTAAAGTCTTTGATTGAGATTCCAAAGATAAGTTCTGTAACAAATCTGCAGCTTCTATTGAGAGATAAAAGTTAAGGAAATACCTAAGATTGTGGATTGAACATAAAGATAGATTAAATACACTAGTCAGTATAGTAATCAGAAGCACATCTAAAGCGGCAAAAATTGAACATATGAACCAAGTTAGTCAACAAAAGTCAATACCAACATAACGGCATCTAAATTTACCACATCAAAGACGAAAAACCGCAAAGAGGCGGAAAGAAACACGAACCCACATCACAAACAAATCAGAAACAAAACCCTAATAAGCAACAAAACAGATCTTGTCCAAGAATAGAAATCAACCAACAAAAGACCCCATAAACAAGAACCAACTGGACCCAACAGAGACAGATCAAAGAAGAAAGGAAAAGAGAACATGCATAATGAAGCAAACTCAGATCAAGAAATAAAAAAGAGGATACGATCAGAAGGAGGAGCAACGGTGGCCATGAATGGATTTGAAGAAGATCTAGAGGGTATATAGATCTAAACCCTAAATCAACCAAAGGAAATAGGGAATTAGACGGGAGGGGTTTTGGGAGGTGACAGCCGCCAAGGGTTTGGGGGTTGGGGTTTCAAACGAAAGAGAGAGGGCTTTGTTGGCTACTATGTCCTTCAAATACCCCCACACGCACACTACACCGTGTTCCCAAAAATGAAAAACTTAATAATTAAGAATTTAAAAGTCACACGACTCCTAAAGTCAATAGTCCGAAATTGCCCTAAAAGTAAAACTTGAAACAAAATTTCGACTTCGCTCTCATTAAAATATCCTTTCTATTTATACTTCTTTGTGTAATCTTACTCATCTTATATTTCCAAGTACAATTGAAAACGAATTGATGTAGTTCAGTCTATCTATTAATTATATGAATCAAAGTTTATTTGAAAATATTATTGACTAACTAATTATTATATCATAAGAATCTCTAAATAAATAATTGTGATTAATTGAAGAATGAAAATAAATAAATAGATCTAAATAACAAAACTAGGCAATAATCAAGAAATAAGTCAATCTATGAATAAGCTAAATTTAGATGAGGTCTTAGATGAGGTTTTTCTTAAGACTTACTATATTCAATTTCACTTCAACCTAATGAATAATTCTAATTTTTTGATTAATAAAAATTCTTAATTTAGATTATATTCTCCCTTGCGATATATAATTCTTATTCTTAAATTATTCAATAGAAATATCGTTCAAATCAAGACAACCTAATGTTCTATAAACTCCCTTGCTAGGTTTTTCCCTAACATAAGAAGATCTTGCATCTTTCTCTTAAATAGCTTATGCTTAAACCTCCTTATTTAAGTTATGATCTAACCATATATTTTATCCCTCGATACCTAAATCTGATAATTAAATTCTTCACTGTCATTCTTTCAATCCAATTAGTTATAAAATTTTGGATAAATCATAAGAAAACAAGATATTCATTAAATCAAAGAGTTAATCAAAACATAATTACATCCTAGGGTCCATTATACCAAATATATAGCCTAATTTATTTTGTAATCAAATAAAGAAAAACAATTAAGAAAGAATAAAAAAAGATAAAGAGATCATTTTTCTTTAATCTTGAACAATGTGTACAATAGCTTGCAATCAATTTCCAACTACTTTTCACTATTTCTTTACCAAAAAAATCCTTTTTTTCTCTCTTAAAATTTGAAACCCTAACTTTTTAATAAGTTACACGACTATAATAAGGGTTCATACAACTAACTATGTTATGCTTATAATTCTCTAAAAATCGTTAACACTAACATGAGACCTACACATGGACATATAAGGTATTATGTTTCATGCTCTAAAGAGTAACACAAGGGTGTGTAAGGTAGCGAAGGAGAAACAAAAGTGATCACAATGTAATACGGTGCTGATATGGTGGCATGTAAGTTTCATGTTCAAGGGTCCTGATAAATGCTTAATAGTTCATATTTTTATATTTATATTTAATGCAATTCATTTGTTTATTTGAGCTTTTATAATTTTTGATACTTAACTCATTCATATTATTTTTTTAATAATTCACTTACTTAGACAAAAAGGGACGAATAGGAACAAGTTTGAGGTGATTTAGAGCAGTTTTAACCAAGTTATAAAGATGTTGGAAAACAACATGGGCACTAATATGCCTATATTGATGCTTATGTATATCAACATGGCTATGTATCATGCTAAATAAATGGTTTTATAGTTTTTTAGAGTTACATTATGTAATATCCCATCACCGACGGGGAGGTTAGAATAATAATTCGGAGTGGTTAATGAGTGCTTAGAAAACGCCTTTACATGTTCATGCATAATACAGCATACACATGTACGTGAATAGTAAATTTTGCACATGAAAATGACTGCACATGCATTCATGACATTTCTCGATATAATTGTTAATAAATGTGATTGTTACTGAAAAATGTGATTTGTGTGTATAAAAAAATTGAGTTGGAGAGGGTCATTGTGGTTTTCAAATTTTTGGAGAATTTTAGAATTTTTTAAATGAAATTTCGGGGTAAATTCTAGCCTAAAAAAATGTCAAGTGGCAGAATAATTGTTAAACGGTAGTAGAAATTACTGTCCAATGGCAATGGAAATTTAGATAAATGATTTTAGGATTTATTAATTAGAGCCATTGGAAATTTGGGGATAAATTGGGGTAGAAATTGAAATTTAGTTGGAAAGAAACTAAGTGAGAGCTTAAAAATGAGACATGTGGCAAGTGACACTTGTCACTTGCCTAACCATGCCAACATGTGTTCTTT
>JANVCQ010000007.1:4421600-4447799 GCA_025531925.1 Erythroxylum plowmanianum
AAAGTGGAAATTATGTGATTTGATTTGAATAAGATTGAAAAGGATGAGAAAGAAAGAAAAAGAAAAATTTTATACCGTATTTTCATATTGGATAGTCTAGGTTTCTAACGCGACGTTTTTTTCTAAGAGTATATTATCGGATGTCGGTACTTGTGTTTCAGTTCGAATGCTTCGTTCGATTTGTATTCGATTCGATTGGTTTCGATGTGCTTCCGCTTGTATTTTGCTTCCGCCTCGTGTTTTTCATTCGTTTCGTTTCGTTTCCGTTCTTGCTTTTCGGTTGGGATCCGGTTTCCGGATCGGGTCCCAACATGTTCAATCTATAGAAATATGATTTTTGGATTAATGAGTCAATTTAACTAGAAGTGTTAACTTGTTGGGCAAACCTAACGTCAACGTGAACAGAGCTGAAGTTGGGTAATGTACAAGCGATGTACATGCATCAAGAGTTGATAGCCCAATGTGTGTGCACACATCAACAGTTGATAGCACTAGATTCAATAGTTGCATTATAAATACAATTAGTATGACTGATACCTACCGATTGGCCTAGGGTGACTTGTTGGGGTAATTCTTTAGAGATATTGGATATCGACACACTAAGAGGACTTCTATACAAGTTCTCTTATATTCAAATTAATGGTTATGGATTTGTGAGAAAATAGTAGGAGTCATACTGTATGTTATTAAAGTCCTAATTGACATGCATTTATGTGCAGTCTAACACCATTTCTCTCTTTGACATTAGATTGTAAGAATCGACACCATGACTACTAGTGTGAACCTACGCTAACTTATGGAAACCAATAAGTTGATTGGACCTAACTTCCTAGATTGGCTTAGGAACTTGAGAATAATTCTCAAGTCGGAAAAACTAGACTACGTCTTAGAAGAACCACTTCCCAATCTCCCTGCTGTTGATGTTTCTGATAGTGATTATAAGGCATACAGAAAGCATCTTGATGATAGTGAGATGGCTAGTGGCATATTTGGCCATTATGTCACTAGAATTACAAAAGCAGCATGAGACTATGGATGCTCATACTATAGCTTGTCATTTGAGGGAGCTGTTTGATGAGCAAGCTAGGTCTGAAAGGCTCGAGACCTTGAGGTTGCTCTTCCACTCCAAGATGGTTGAGGGGACATCTCTAATGCAATATGCACTGAAGATGAATGGCTATATTGAGAGATTGGCCTCCTTAGGTTTCTTGATAGATCATGAATTAAGTATAGACTTAATTATGACTGTTTGATTGATAGTTATTCACAATTTGTGCTTAACTATAGGATGAACCAGATATCCACCACGGTTCTTGAATTAATCAACTTGCTCAAAACTGTTGAGTCATCTGTCAGGAAAAATAGTAAGGATATGATGCTGGTGAACTCTTCTTGTTTAAGGAGGAAGAACCAAAAGAAGAAGTCCACAAGGCCCAAAGGAGGTGTGATCAAGAAGAAAGCTAAGGAGATTGCCCCTAAGGGAATATGCTTCCACTATGGCAAAAATAGCCATTAGAAGAACTGTAAGGCCTATCTAGAGTCACCGAAGCAGAAGAAGGCATCAGATGCCCCATTTACTTCAGGAATGTTTGTTATTGATATTAATACTGTTTCTAATAATAATATATGGGTATTAGATACCAGTTATGACTCACACATATGTACTGATATGCAGGACCTTAGGAACAGTAAGCAACTCAACAAAAGAGAGTTAGACTTGCGCGCGCATGGGCAATGAAGCAAGAATTGCTGCATTAGCTGTAGGAACTTATGTATTGACACTCCCTAGTATGAATAGAATTGGATGATTGTTTTTAAGTACCTTTATTGACTAAAAATATTATTTTAGTTTCTAGTTTTAATAAAGCTGGTTTTCATTTAAATTTTAGTAACAATGGTTGTTCTATTAGTTTGAATGGAATGCTTTATGCTATGAGTACATTATGCAATGGAATATACATATTATACATGTCCAATCTAGTTTTAAATATCAATGACAATAAAAGACAAAAATGAGATAATGTGAAATCACCGTAGTTATGGCATTGTCGCCTTGACCATATAAGTGAGAGATGCATGACTAAACTACAAGTAGGTTAAGGTCATTTGATTATGAATCATATGACACATGTAAATTTTGTTTATTAGGCAAGAAAACAAGGTTACCCTTTAAGGGAAAGGGTGAATAGACTATTGGGCTATTGGACTTATTACATTGAGATGTAAGTGGTCCGATGTCATACTTTATTACCTTTATCGATGATTATTCACGACATGGGTATGTATATCTTACAAAATACAAATCTAAGGCCTTTGAAAAGTTCAAAGAATTCAAAAATGAAGTAGAGAAACAGTTGAGTTGAATTATTAAAATACTTCAATCAGATCGAGGTGGTGAATACTTAAGCCAAAAGTTTCTAAATTATCTCAAAGATAACGGGATAATATCCCATTGGACTCCACCTTGCATGTCGCAACACAATGGTGTGGCAGAAAGGAGAAACTGAACCTTGTTGGATATGGTGAGATTAATGATAAGCTTAATAGACCTGCTAAAATCCTTTTAGGAATATACACTTGAGATTGCTGTTTATGTGTTAAACATAGTCCTTTCAAAGTCAGTTGATGTTGCTCCATAAGAGATGTGGACTAATAAGAAACCATATCTTACTCTATATGAGATGTGGACTAACAAGAAACCTTACGTTACTCCATATGAGATGTAGACTAATAAGAAATCCTATCTTTCTTATATGAAAGTTTGAGGTTGTTCCGATTATGTGAAGCGAATTCAGTTAGATAAGCTAAAAGCTAAATTTGACAAGTGTCTTTTTCTAGAATATCCTAAAGAAACAATAAGATATCAGTTCTATAATGTTTTGGATAAATGTGTTTGTTTCAAAGCATACTGTCTTCTTAGAAAAAGAGTTTCTTCTAAAAGAAGACAATGAGAGCAAAATTGAACTTGTGAAAGTTCAAGATACTCAAACAGACGCATATCAACTGCCTAAACCTGAGACTATTGTTCATAATGATGAAACAATAAGTCAACCTTCTGACACATAAGAAGTTCGTAGATCAAGTAGAATACGTCATGTTTCAACAGATATGGATCTCTCATAAGTGAACATAATGACGTATTGCTCATAAAAGACGACGAGTCTACTATCTATCAAGAAGTTCTGAAGAGTTCAGAATATGACACATGACTTAAGCCATGAAATCCGAAATAGATTCTACGTATGAAAACTATAGACTTTGGTTGACCCACTCAAAGGGATAAAACTCATAAGGTGAAAATGAATTTTCAAGAAGAAAACTAACATGAAAAGTAATGTAGTTACTTATAAAGCTTAGCTTGTAGCTAAAGATTATCATTAAAGACAAGGAGTTGATTATGACGAAACATTTAGCCAAGTGGCCATGCTTAAAATCATTAGGATATTCCTAGTTATTGCTGCTTATTATGATTATGACATATGACAAATGGATATGAAAACATCTTTTCTTAATGGAAACCTAACCAAGGATGTGTACATGACACAGCCTGATGGTTTCATATCCAAATATGGAGAAAAGGTATGTAAGCTTCAAAAATTCATTTATCGATTAAAGCAAGTATTCAGGAGTTGAAATATATGATTTGATGAGACAATCAAAGAGTTTGGTTCTTACAAAATCCAGATAAACCTTGTGTGTATAAGAAGGTTAGTGGGAGTGTAATAGTATTCTTTGTGTTGTATGTAGATGATATACTACTAATAGGAAATGATATCTCAACTTTACAATCAGCCAAGATTTAGTTGTCCAAGAATTTCTCTACAAAAGACTTTAGAGAAGCAACATATATTTTGGGGTTAAGAATCTATAAAGATAGATCTAAGAAGTTTTTTAGTCTTTCTTAGTCTATATACATAGACAAAATGCTAAAAAGGTTTAGCATGGAGCAGTCCAAAAGAGGCTATCTTCTCATGACGCATAGGTTTACACTCTCAAAATCTATGTATCCAAAGATACAAGATGAGAGAACTCGCATGAATTTGATCCATTATGCTTCGATAGGATCAATAATGTATGCTATGTTATGTACGAGACTCGATGTATCTATATGTTCTAAGTGTTCCGAGCAGATACTAGTCGGAACCTGATAAGGGTCATTGAGTGGCTATTAAAAATATTCTTAAATACTTGAGAAGAACTAATAATGTGTTTTCGACATATGGAAAAGGAGATCTTGTTGTAAGCGGGTATATAGATGTCAGTTTCCAATCCGATAGAGATGATTTTAGAACCTAGTCAGGATATACTTTTACACTGAATAGTGAAGCAGTCGGTTGGAAGAGTTGCAAACAACAGATAACTGCATATTCAACAACTAAAGTAGAGAACATTGTCGCCTCAAAAGTAGCAAAAGAAGCTGTTTGGATCAAAAAGTTCATCATAGAACTTGGAGTGGTTCCTAGCATTGTTGACCTAGTACAATTATATTGTGACAACAATGGTATCATTGCGCAAGCAAATGAATCAAGATCTCATAAAAAATCCAAATATATACTCATGTGATATCATTTGATTAGAGAAATAATTGGTATAAATGAAGTCAAAATAGAGAAAGTACCCACTAATCAAAATAATGCTAATCCTTTGACTAAGCCAATTTCTAAAAAGACACACGATTCTTATTTACTTGCTTATGATACTAGATACAAAGACGATTGATTTTAGTACAAATGAGAGATTGTTAGAAAATTGCTCTAATTTATTGTACAAATCTTTATGATTAATAAAAAGACATTTTTATTAATTTGATATTTATGTTTTTTATGAATTAATAGTGATATTAAATCAAATTAATAAAGTTTTTGATAAATTACATAGCATGAAAAAATCATAATGAGATCATGATAATAAGATTCCTATCAGTTTAAATTATCCCTAGTCATAGGATCAATGAGATAAGACATTATTAATCTGGACAGACTATCACATGTTATACTTTTTAATTAGATTAAGCAGTAAATCTTATAAGTTGTAAGCATGAGGTGTTTAGAGTTACCATATGAATGCTTACTAAGAGTAGTAAATACATTAGATGACCTACCATGATATAATCATATGAATAATCTATTTTAATATTAATGATAGTCTCATCATAGCAATTGTGCAAATATCCTTAGATTTGAGGTATTCAAAAATATCTGAAATACTAATCATGTACTTTAACTTCATTCGTCATTGCCCCTTAGATGTTGCTCATAAAGTGATGATTGAGTACAATTTAAAATATTTGAACATAATTGAATAAACAATAAATAATTCACCACCTTGTCGGAATTATTACTTGAAAATTTTTGGCTAGAGTAAAAATATCATAAAGATAGTCTTCAATAACATATCCAATTGAATAATGAATCTTAGAAAGAAGAATTAACATCATTTTTGTTTGAATTTAGTAAGAGTTGAGACTTTAACTATAATCTAAACCAAATAAGATATAAAATAGTGAAAGGACAAATTATATAAGAGCATTGTTTATGAAAAGATTCGAATTCAAACCACTGACTTTTAGATCAATTAAGAGTCATATGTTGCTAAATACCGCTCATCACTTATTTGAATTAAGTGTTAATTCAAGTAACCAGCATATTATACTTGTAAACTTAGTTTCTTTGTAAAATCAAATATCTAAATTCTAAATTCTTGTAAAAATATTAAAAAATATTAAGATATAATATATCTTTATAATTTTTTTAAAGTCATGCTCTTATAAGTCATTTTATACATAAACAACTAATTTTACTAAACATTTTTATTAAACAACTGATATTGTCTATTAGTCAAATCAACTGATATAACCACTGATAGAATTAACTATTAGCTAACTGCTAATAAAATTAGCTAACAGATAATACAATCAACTAATTACCAAATAGGGCTATAACAACTACAAAATAGAATAATGAAACCTGGAAGAAGTCCACCAAATAGTTATGAAATGACACAAACACAAAAGCTACTTGGATTTCTTAACAAGATTAGAGGTGCAGAACTTGGCATCATCCCTGATGAAGCTCCACCAAATGAAGGTCAGGGGTACGGTTGTAGCATGCCAAAGAGCATGGGCATCCAGCAATCCCTTACAGGGAGGAAAATCATAGATTTCTAAGAGCATTGCAAGACCACCCCCTACTACAACAATCCACAATTTCCACCGTGAAGGGTGGCTGGTAACACCGGCCCAAGTTGCCCAAAGGAGAAGCTGAACCACTGCCATGACGACACAAACTTTCATGTTCCACCCTGTACATGTTCAAGATGCAGTAAGTTTCATTGACAACAACGGAAACAAAAAAAAGTACATAGAGAAACGAGTTGTAAATATATGCTGGAAGGAACAAATATAATCTCTCTTGATGACCCTATAATGCAAAAATAGACTGCATTTTCAGCATCCTTGATCTGTTCAGAATCAAGCAGCCACACTTTCCACACATACCAAAAACATATATATTGTAGTTAAAAGAGTAACTAGTACAATATTACGTATGAAGATAGAAGTGGGTAATTATATTACCATAATCTAGCTTATAGAAATTGATGAACAATATATGGGTGGTTACAAAAGCCAGCAATGGAGCAGCAACCATGACCCTTGCAGCCTCATCCCGTACATTGAAACATCTTAATATAGCAAGGATTAGTGAGTACCCTAGCAGCAACACCGCAGAAGAGTAATCTAACTTCTCCGTCAAGTCTATGTCTCTGTATTATAAAATTAAACAATAATAATTACACTATAAGATACATATGAATGAACTTAAGGGTCCTCTTCAACTAGGTCAATAAACTTCGATTTGTAAAAAGTATCTCACCGACTTTCCTGTGTAACAATGCCACCAACTTTTTATATTTGTAAATTTAGTGGTAACACTACCACTAACTGTCCCGATGAATTAGACATATAGCCCTTGAAATATTTAGTAGAAAGCTGTCAAATAATAACATTAACTCTACTTCCAGAATGTTTAGTGATTTAATTGTTACATGTTAAATTGGGTGATCTGAAAAGGAAAAGTTTGTAAATCAAATGATCCACAGTGAAATTTATCCATGTACGGAAATATATACACAGGTAAACAGAAAACACAGTGAAAGCAAATGCATACCTGTACAAAGATCAATAATAAAGGACATAACAACTAGATTTGGTTAATCTCTTTGGCATTTCAAACAGAAATGCTGAAAGTTCAAGAACAATATAAGTACCTGTGGGTTGCATGATGCTTTAACCATTTCCACAAGTATAATGGCTAAAAAGTAAATTATGGAGTTCAATATATGACATTTAGTGTAAAGCTAAAGATAGCAAGTTCAATCTTTCCACTTGAAGAATGGGATTGCCATTTACTTCCTTGTCACTCCCAAGAGAGACCCTCAGACATTTATAATAGATATGCTCAGTGGCCCATGCATTCAGAGAATTCCAACTTATGAAAGGCAATTATACATATCATAATCTAGCACAGATTCTGATGCTAAACAAGAACTTACCGACTGTGGAAAACAGAACTCCAGAGCCAGGAATTCATTGATACCAGGGCATAGATATGCCATAAAGAGGCATACTGGTAATAAGCTTTCTTGTCTTGTTTCAAAGATAACTTATAGTACAGAAGGATAAAGAAAGATAGCCAACCATGAAAATGCACCGCAAGGTTGAGTGCAGAGAAAGCTACAGAGACAGGTTCCTGAATATACCCAAAAATGAAAGTCATGTATGCATCGGAGAAAAATAAGCTATTTAAAGAAGCATAAGAGAAAAATAAGCTATTTAAAGAACTTAAAACAGGTGTAAGGCCTGTGGCTATTTTCTAGAAAATCTAACCTGGATTCCAAATACACGTTTGAATGGCCACTTTCCATGGTACTTAACTGGACCATGACCATGCTCTTGCCTTGCTTTCTCTCTATCAACCATGCAGTGGTAGCGACATTCACCTATGCAGCCTAATAATTTCCACCGTATGTAAAGAGGTTCTTGCATATACCATGAGCCTCCAGTGGAGATACTATCTGATGAGTTACAATGAGAAAAGCATAATTCTCCTACACATCCGGTCCTTTGGCATTCTCCAAAACAAGCCCTAAATTCCATAGCAGTAGTTCAATAGTCAGAAATTAAGTCACCACATGCACCTCACTAAATATACTGACGGCGAATACACATCTTATGGCTTGAAAACAAATAACACGCACAAAAGCAAATCCATGAAAGGATGTCTACATGCAATAAATATATAGTACATTGTCATTCTTCCTTATGATCAATAATTCTTTATGTGCAAGAACATCAATTTTGGAATCATCTGAGGCACAAGAAAGCTCTATCAACTAAAAATAAAAAATCATTTAGCTGAATGTGACTATTGTAAGACATTGGATTTAAACAAAGAAAGATTATGGCATGTTCCAACCATTCAATATTACGAGGGACGTCTACATGTGCTCTAAATCCGAACAATAAGACAGACGTGCTCATCGTCATCTGTAATGCTGCTCTATTCACTGATGCACAACAGTAACACAACGGACTATCTCGAAAATATTCTTAATGCAGGATGGAGACATATGCACTTAGACTATTGAGTTTATTTTATCTAACTATCAAGGGCCTACCTTAGTGCCAAAAAGTTTTCTGTTTTAATACTGAAGGATCCTTAACAATAAATAAGTTATAAACAGTAAGAAGAAAATATAATTATAATTTTGTTCTTTCATCACTCTTTTATTTCTCATTTTTAATTTGGAAATAAGAAAAAAGAGAGGAGGTTTGGAGTTTCTAAACAACCAAAGATTTAGTATTTCATGAAAATTAATAATGGAATTAGGGAGATAACCAGTTTGTTGGGGGATTTAATAAGGCTGTAGCATGATAAATAGTAGATTATTAAACTGCTATAGCTAAAATCTTATTAAACACATAGTACTTGTATAAAAGAAAGGTAGACAACCGAAAGACTTATTATTAACTAGGTTATGGTCTATGTATAGTAACCTAATACAAGCTAATATCAACATTTGTAATAAGATATCCAAATAATTCCACATAAGATACCTGTATAATGTTTCTTATAAGTATATAATGATTCTAAATTTCTAACACATCAGATGAGCTCATTATAAATAGTCTTACTATCATATATACAGAGTGCCAATTCATCTTCAAGCTTCTTTGAAGCTTTAATCTTACCAGAAAAAACAGGTAGCAACTCCATTGTATCATTATCAAATAAAATTCCCCAACAAACATTGAAAGATGTTTGTGAAGCTTAAATTGAATGGAAATGAATGTGGACAAGGAGTAGAGGAGCAATATGCACAAGCAGCCAACCTGTTGTAGTCATTAAACTACCAGAATCAAACTTGGCTGGTAAAGTAGTACCTTTGAAAATTTACCAACGAAGGCAACAA
The DNA here is from genome assembly GCA_025531925.1 of Erythroxylum plowmanianum. Taxonomy (NCBI): domain Eukaryota; kingdom Viridiplantae; phylum Streptophyta; class Magnoliopsida; order Malpighiales; family Erythroxylaceae; genus Erythroxylum; species Erythroxylum plowmanianum. Next base: position 4,431,072 of record JANVCQ010000007.1, read on the forward strand.
AAGCAGAAGGAATGATGAATAGTTTATGGCTGTCTTCAGTTTATATATTTACTATTGGTTACTGCCATGTGCAGCAGGGTAGTTATTGTGTTTGAATTATTGTACATTTAAATATGCTATTTTTTAGGGGGATAGTTCTTGGCAGTTTTATCTGTGTAAACCTTAAAGGCAATTGAAGACAGCAATAATAGCAGGTATTTTCAAAAAAGTTCTTGAGTACTTTTACTCTTGGAGATTGTTGGGTTCTTTCTAATGAGCCCAAGTTTCACACTATAAAAATAGGTCATAAAGGTTGGAAAACTCAAAAATCTGGTGAACCACAACCAGACTTCAATCTTACTAGGCCTATAACCAGATTTAGGGGACTTGATCATACCAAATTGGTATAGGAGCCAGAGGTTACGGCAGATTGGCTTTCTTTTCAACAACAATTTGAATCTTTCATCAAATTGTACAAGGAAGATCGTGCTAAAGATTGTCAGGAAAAGGAACAAGACCGTGAAGCATTAGCAGAATAGCAACAAGAATTGGCTAACCATTTGGATGAATTATCAAAAGAATTGTCTACTGGGAAATTTGAGGGAAAGGTTGATGGTGAGGGAAGTGTAAATAGAGGCAGACGTGAGAGACAAGCATTTGGGGGAAAACACAAGAAGTATCCTCACTTGTTCCAAACTATTCTAAACTGGATTTCCCGAAATACGATGGATCCAATGATCCTTTGGGTTGGATTAACAAATGTGAGCACTTCTTTAGGCATCAAAACACACTTGAGGAAGATAAAGTTGATTTGGTGCCTTTCCATCTTGAAGGCGATGCTCAATTATGGTTCTTGAAATTGGAGAGGGACAGACTAGCCATTACATGGGATGCTTTGAAGCGACAATGTAATCTACATTTTGGGCCCCCTATTTGGAGTAATAAATTAGAAGAATTGGCTAAAGTTAAATAGACCGGTTCAGTAGAAGATTATCGATGCCAGTTTGAACAATTGTCAGCTAGGGCCAGTTCATTGACGACGGAGCAAGAAGTTTAGATTTTCTTAAGTGGGCTGCAAGAATATATTGCTATCAAAGTGAATTTACACCAACCACCAGATTTAACGAGTGCAATGAGCCTTTATTGGTTCTATGAAAGGCGAGGTAATCACAACAGAGGAGAGTCTTTCAATGTAAAACGAACAGGTTCTTTTCAATTGCGCTCTCCTTTTGTGAAGCGACTTAGTCAAGCTAAAATTGAAGATAAAAGGGTGAAAGGTCTTTGTTTCAATATTGATAAAAAGTTCCTCCTAGGGCACGTTGCAAGAAACTTTTATGCCTACAAGTCATAGAAGACCACCACATTCATAATGAAGACGAAGAACAAGGGGACAACGTCGATGCAACAGAAATCTCAATTCATGCAATCACTGGAACACAATCTTCACAAACCATGCAAATTAACAAATCTTTAGAAAGGTACCCATTGAACATACTGATTGATTCAAGAATTACTCACAATTTCTTTGGTGCAGCTTTGGCTAGAAAATTGAACTTTAAGATAGAAAATAAAGAAGAGATGCAGGTGATGGTGTGAAGGAATCGTGATGTCCCTCTCCTCATGGGTGACACTATTTTTTACGTTGATTTGCTTCTATTATCACTTACTAGACTGGATGCAGTTATAGGGGTTAATTGGTTAAAAACATTGGGATCTATCATATGGGATTTTAAATTGATGAAGATGAGTTTTAGTGGGCAGCTTATTGAGTTACAAGGCATGAGGGAGTCTAGGCCAACTTGTCCAAAAATTTTGTCAACTAATATCTTATATATTGATAGGGATTCTGATTTATAAAGGTTTTTATTAGAATTTCATGAAATCTTTGAAGAACCCAAAGAGTTACCACCATCCCTTGCTTGTGATCATCGCATCTTGTTAGAACCGGGGTCTTCACTAGTACTAGTTCGTCTATACAGGTATCCTCACCTTCAAAAAGACGAAATTGAAGAGCTGTGTCAAGAGATGTTAGACAGAGGAGTGATTCGACCCAGTCAATCTCCTTTCTCTTCTCCTGTGTTGTTAGCTAAAAGGGTTGATGGTACATGGAGTTTTTGTGTAGATTATCGTGCTTTAAATACCAAGACAGTTAAGGATAAATTTTCCATTCCAATCATTGACGAGCTGCTCAAAGAATTTTATGGGGTCAAATTCCTCACAAAGTTGGATTTATGTTTCGGTTACCATCAAGTTTAGATGTTCCCTACTAACGTGGAGAAAATATCTTTTCACACTCACTATGGGCATTTTGAGTTTCTAGTTATGCCCTTTGAGTTAACAAATGCCCCTTCCACATTTCAAGCTTTGATGAATTCTGTCTTCCAGTAGTATCAAAGGAAGTTTGTTCTTGTTTTCTTTGATGATATACTCATTTACAGCAGATCTTGGGTCGAACATATGCAACATTTACAGGTTTCTCTTTTGTTCAACAACACGTCCTCTTTTTAAAGAAATCTAAACGTAGTTTTGCTAAATCATCGGTCGCTTATTTAGGGGCATGTTATTTCTGCCCAAGTAGTGTCAGCAGACGGGAATAAGGTTGACGCCATGACTGAATGGCCTTTGCCTACTGCCGTCAAAGCATTACGTGGGTTTTTGGGACTTACTAGTTACTATCGAAAGTTTGTGAAGAATTAGGCAATTGAAGACAGCAATAATAGTAGGTATTTTTAGAAAAGTTCTTGAGTACTTTTACTTTTGGAGATCATTGGGTTCTCTTGAATGAGCCCAAGCTTTCATACTATATAAATAGGTCATAAAGGAAGGAAAACTCAAAAATCTAGTGAACCACAACCAGACTTCAATCTTACTACGCCTATAACCAGATCTAGGGGTGTGATCATACAACAACCCTAAAATCAGCTTTTGAGAACACATTAACACAAACTATCTGCGAGTGTGCAAAGTGATAAATCAACCAAAACCCTCACAAAAATTCAGCAATTATCAAAGGAGCTCAAAGAATTAGATTCATCACTTTTGTGAGTGTAAAATGGTCTTCCAATCCTTTTGTATACTTTATAATATTTGCATATAATACTAAATACCACTAGTGGTGAATTAAGGTCAAGAACTTAAGTTTATAAAATCTAAAAGCAAAAGTGTTAAATCCCAACCAAAACCCTCACAAAAATTCAGCAATTATCAAAGGAGCTCAAAGAATTAGATTCATCACTTTTGTGAGTGTAAAATGGTCTTCCAATCCTTTTGTATACTTTACAATATTTGCATATAATACTAAATACCACTAGTAGGGAATTATGGTCAAGAACTTAAGTTTATAAGATCTAAAAGCAAAAGTGTTAAATCCCAATTTTTTTCTTGGCAACATGTCCCCTTCCCTAACAGATATTCTATTAATTAGTGCAAAAGATAATTAGTTGATTCTTTATAGATAATTAGCTGATACTCTATTAATTAGTTGAGATTTAATTACTTCCATAAATAAATAGATTCTCCTTAATTTAAGAAGGTGATTAGGGTTGTATAGATAATTAGTTGATTCTCTATAGATAATTAGTTGATATTCTATTAATTAGTTGAGATTTTATTACTTAGAGAATAAATTGATTCTTCTTGATTTAAGGAGGTGATTAGGACCGTATTGTCTTATATATTCCTTGTATTATTCACATAAAAATTAAGAAATAATTACGTTTTCTTCTTTCTTCAAAAAGTATCTTTTTTTTTTAATTTTTACTGGAGATTGGAAGGAACTGTGTGGAACAAAATGGAGTCTTGAATCTATGTTTCGGAGGCCATTTCTTATTTGGGACAACAAGCAAAGTGGTGATTGGTTGATTTGGAAAAAAATAGATTAAGCCTTAGTCAATGATGTCTGGATATCCAATTTCCCCTCAAGTTCAACCTTCTTTGGCAAATCTGTCAATTCTAACCATTCCTTTGTTGGATAAAATTCTCAATAGTAAAAACATTAAAGCTTCGTTTAGGTTTAATAACTATCTCCTTAATGTTAGAGGCTATAAAGAGGCTATCAAGAAACAGATGCAACACCAATATAAGAGCTACAAGGCATTCACATGTATAAGAAAGTTGAGAGCCATTAAAAAGAACTCAAACTACTCAACAGGGTCCATTTTCCCAACATACAAGCAATTTTTAGAAAGGCTAGGGAGACTCTAGACAAAACTCAAAATGAGCTCTATAACTTAGTTGGCAATGAGACGCTGTAAGTAAAGGTTGACCTTCGTAAAGCATTTGATTAAATTGATTGGAAGTTCATTCTTATTTGCCTTAAGGTATTTGAGTTTCCGAAGTTGTCTATAGATTAGATATAGCAGTGCATTACCAAAGCCTCTTTTGGAGTTTTAATGAATGGAGAGCCAACAAGTGTGTTTAGTAGGGTTAAAGAATTGAGGTAAAGGCCCCCCTTAACCCCTTACCTATTCACTTTATGCATTGTGGTTCTTACTAGGCTGATTGCTCATAGTATAGATCATAGTGGAGGGTTTAAGTACCATAGTAAGTGTAAAGGACTCAAAATTGTACAATCTTGCTTTTCCTGATGATTTAATACTACTATATGGGGCTGACTCTCATTCCATTCAAATTTTTTGTAACTCATTACTCTACTTCAAAAAGATATTAGGTCTAGATATCTTCATATTTGTTGGACTTTAGGAAACAATAAGAACTCACTAGGTTATATACCAATATCTTAGAGATATTCTAGGATTATCTTCCTGTATTTGTATAGATTATCTAGCCTATTCTGTACTCCTATCTGTATATATATTTACTGCCTTCACTAAGCAATTGAATATAAAGAAAATCAGCTCTTATTCACATGGTATCAAAGCCACATGAAAGAGACAATAAAACCGAGGAGTCAACGTTGGCAAGTCAAGAAATGACGGCAAACCCAAACTAGACTGGAGGTCACTCATCAGTGACCTCTGGTCTTGAAGGAGTTTCAGTTGTTATTGTCTCTGACAAACTGAATGGAACAAACTATCAGGAGTGGGCTCAAGCTATGAACCTCGCCATTGGAGGACCTGAGAAGCTGAGCTTTATTGTTGGAGATGGTAACGTTCCCAGACCTAACAAACTCACAAGCTGCACGACAGTGGGAGATGGATAACTCCATAGTCTCGTCGTGGCTTATCAATGCCATGATACCACCGATCAAACGCATCTTTATGTTTCTGCCAACAGCTCGAGAAATCTAGGAAGGGGTTCAACAATCATACTCTGATGGACAGGATGCATCACAAATCTACGAGATAAAAACAAAGCTGTGTAAAATGAAGCAAGGTGATAGAGAAGTTACAAAATATTGGGTCGAAATGGTAGCATTGTGGCAAGAACTTGACCTTTTATCAGATGAAGAGTGGAGGTGCAAGGAAGATGCTGGATGTACAACCAGAAAATTGAAAAGGAGAGAGTCTTTGAATTTTTTGCTGGCCTTAACAAAAAATTGGATGATGTTTGTGGAAAAGAGTGCCCCTACCTACAGCTAAAGAAGGTGTTTTTTTTCCTGAAGTTAGGAGGAAAGCATCAAGGAGGAAAATCATGCTAAAAGAGGAGCCAAAAGAAGAACAAAATGTATCTTCAATACCCACTAATGAAGCTTGTGCACTGATGTCTCATGGTGAATCCAAAGTGGTGAGATCATTGTAAACAAAGTGGTCACACCAAAGACACATGCTGTGACATCCATGGAAGGCCTCCATCATGGAAACCAAAAAAGGGGAAAAACCGAGGCTACCAAGTATCTAGTGAAGGGGGTATAGAAAAATCTAAAGATAGTCAGAAAAAACAAGGAGGTGAATTGAATATTTCACTAGGGAAACTATTGGAAGTACTAAAGAATCTCCAAAATGACAGCAATCAATAGAAGGCAAGCACGGTTGCTAATGCTACTATGAGGGGTAATATCATAAAAGCTTTTTTATCTTCATGTAGTAGGAAGAAATGGATAGTTGATTCTAGAGCATCAGACCATATGACAGATGATTATAACCTGTTTCATTCATATTTTCCTTATGCTGGACATGAAAAGGTTAAGGTAGCAAATGGTGATTCTTCTTCAGTTGCAGGAAAAGGAGATATCAAAGTAACAGATTCTACGAAACTAAATTCTATTCTACATGTTCCTAATCTAGAATGTAACCATCTTTCAGTCAGTAAGTTGACAAGAGAAGCTACTTGTAGTGCTCATTTTTTCCCTACTCATTGTGTTATACAGGACCTATCATCGGGGAAGATGATTGGCAGTGCTAAAGAGGTAGATGGAGTGTACTAATTTGAAGATGAAGAAAGTCATTCTACTCCTTATACCTTGGGTAATAGTATGATTGTTCCTAAGACTGATAAACTATTGTTATGGCATAAAAGGTTAGGTCATCCAAACTTCCAGTATATGTCATGGTTGTTTCCAAACATTTTAATAAATAAAGATCTTTGTGTTAAATGTGACACGTGAATTTGCTAAGCATCAAGGAAGCTCTTTTACAAGGTCTAAATACAAACCCACAAAACCTTTTTCACTTATTCGTAGTGATCATTGGGGCCTTTCTCGTGTTCCTAATAGAACCAATTCAAAGTGGTTCATTACATTCATTGATGACCATACCCGTTAGTGTTGGGTGTTTCTTTTCAAGGATAAAACTGAAACCTCTACCGTGTTCATCAACTTTTATCAAATGATAAAAAATCAATTCCAAACTAGTATCCAAGTCCATACTGACAATGGTATTGAATATTTTAATCAACATCTTCATACATTCTTCAAAAAACATGGAATTGTCCACAAAAGTACTTGTGTCAATAGTCCTCAACAAAATAGGGTTACTGAGCGGAAAAATAGACATCTTCTTAAAGTAGCTAGGGCCTTGATGTTTACTAGCAACGTTCCAAAAATTTTTTTGGGGGGGATGCTATTCTTACTACAACCTACCTTATTAATAGAATGCCTAGTCGTGTTCTTTCTTTCAAAACACCACTTCAAAAATTTCAAGAAACCCATACTACCACTCATCTTGAAACTAACCTTCCTTTAAAAGTTTTCGGGCGTACAGCCTTTATTCACAATTTTTCACACAACAAACTTGATCCAAGAGCCAAAAAATGTTTGTTTCTGGGTTATTCTGCTACACAAAAAGGATATAAATGCTATGATCATACATCAAAAAGGTTGTTTGTTAGTTGTGATGTCTCTTTTTTTGAGACAGATTCATTCTATCCCAAGCCTTCAATTCAGGGGGAGTATTGGAGTGAGTTTGGTGGTGATGAATCTCAGCCTGAACCTACATCTGTTCCTGAACCTATCCCAATACCTATGTCATCTCCTATAGAGACAAATCCTAATACAGAAGCTGCTATATCTGATCATCCACTCAAGATGTACTCTAGGAAGAAGAAAGCAAGTAGTACACTTCCTATCCCTGAAGCTATACCAATCTCTAAACCAATGCAGGTTCCAGCTGAAGAAGTTCAAAGTAGTATGGACCAAGAAGACAACACAGATTTAGAACTGCCAATTGTCTTACAGAAGAAATCTAGATCATGTACTATGCACTCGATTGAGAGGTTTGTTTCTTATGATGCTCTATCTTCTCAATACAAAGCATTTATTGCTAATCGCAACAGAATTGACATCCCAAGAAATATTCAAGAAGCTCTTAAAGTTCTAGAATGGAGAGAAGTAGCTTTCGAATAGATAAGAGCACTTGAAAAAAACGTGGGAAGAAGTTGATCTGTTAAAAGGAAAGAAACCCGTGGGGTGTAAGTGGATATTCACCGTCAAATATAGGGTTGATGGTTCCATCGAGAGGTATAAAGCGAGATTGGTAGCAAAGGGCTATGCTCAGATCTATGGGATGGACTACAAGAAGACATTTGCACCTATGGCCAAACTAAATACTATTAGACTATTGCTATCTGTAGCTGCTAATTTTGATTGGTCACTTCAGCAACTTGATATTAAAAATGCCTTCTTGAATGGCAAACTAAAGGAAGAAGTGTACATGAAACGTCCTCCAGGGTTTGATGAGGAAGGAGGAATCAGAGTATGCAGACTAAGAAAATCCCTATATGGGCTGAAACAATCACCATGAGCTTGGTTTGAAAGATTTGCTAAAGTCCTAAAAACAGAAGGATACACACAAGCTTAGTCAAATCATACAATGTTTTTTAGAATTAGAGAAGGTAAGAAGACAATTTTAATTGTGTATGTAGATGATATTGTCATAACTAGTGATGATGCAGAGGAAATTACAAGACTCAAGACAGCTTTGAGGAAAGAATTTGAAGTCAAAGATTTCAGAGAAATGAGATATTTTCTGGGCATGGAAGTAGCAAGATCAAAGAAAGGGATTTACATCTCACAAAGGAAGTATATTATTGATCTCTTGAGAGAGACTGGAATGAGCTCTTGAGGCAGTTCATAAGATCCTACAGTATTTAAAGGGTACTTCTGGAAAAGGATTATTATTCAAAAAGGGAGATCAAAGAACAATCCAAATATATACTGATTCAGATTGGGCAAGTTCAGAAAAGGATAGACGATCAACCACTGGGTATTCCACTTTTGTGTGGTGAAATTTGGTCATGTGACAAAGTAAGAAGCAAAAGGTGGTAGCCAAGAGTAGTGCTGAAGCTAAACTAAGAGCTGTTGGAAAAGGAATTTGTAAAAGTCTCTGGTTAAAGAGAGTGTTGATAGAATTGGGAATCAATTTTGAGACACCTATAAAACATTATTGTGATAACATGGCAGCCCTAAGCATGGCACATAATCTAGTCCACCATGAGAGAACGAAGCATGTTGAAGTTGAATGACATTTTATCAAGGAGAAGATAGAAGATGGAACAATATGCCTAACTTATGTCCCAACAAAGAAGCAGACAGTTGATATGTTTACCAAAGGACTTCAAAGACAAGTGTTTGAAGAATGTATCAACAAGTTAGACATGATTGATATCTATGATCCAACTTGAGGGGGAGTGCGGTCAAGATATGTATTATCTCATAATATTACAATCTGATTATAATCAAATTCTATAGATTAGATATCAGTATCTTAGAGATATTCTAGGATTATCTTCCTGTATCTGTATAGATTATCTAGCCTATTCTGTACTCCTATCCGTGTATATATTTACTGCATTCACTAAGTAATTGAATATAGAGAAAATCAGCTCTTATTCACACAAACCAAATGCGATGAACTCTAATCTCATAATTTGGGCGAGGCATAAGTATGGTAGGTTTACAAACAAGTCCCGCATGGATCTACTAAGGAAACACTTCTAGAGAATCAAATAGTTAGATCTAGTTTGGTCAAAGCACTACCTACCTAAAAATCCTCATTCATCTTGTGGCTAGTAGCAGAGAATAGACTAAAGACTAAGAATAGAATCAAAGGGAGACAAACCTTAACTGAGAGTTGTGTAAGCTAGAACATGAAACAACCTCTCATCTTTTCTATGAATGTCAACTTACATCAACTCCATGGAGGAAAGTGCAAACTAGATGCAATACTTTTTGTCCTGAGGAAAATTGGTGATATTTTAAGGATGAAATGCAACTCAAGGAGGGATCATGCATATTTTCTCTCCTTCATGTTCAGTCTCTATTAGTTCACCTCAAATGGATTTTGGTACTAAGCTTAAGGAGCCTATCCTTGATTTGTACTATGGTTATTACTAGTTGTAATTGTTAACTCCTTTAAGAGCTTTTAGTATAAATGTACTTTCAATTTCCGTCCCAATTATATATTGTCCTTAATCAAGCATCATCATAAGTCCCATAAGCTTCTATTTATCACTTTCGTTTATTCGTTAATTTCAGGATGGAAAGAACTTGAAAATTAAAGCTTCGTGTTCAATGTTTTCCATAGAATTCTCGAATAGTAACTCATAAATTTTACATCACAGTCAAATATAATGACTAAAGGTAATCTATGGAAACATATAATCTCTTTGAAGAAGAGTTTAACAATGTGTACATAAATATCAACATTGTATTTGCAAATAGTTTCATAACAAAACCATAAGACTTCTCTACCACACAGGCATCAAGAATATATGTATTATTGCTTCTTGTAGTCAAATGCATTAACTTGCCATTATTGCTGAATTTTGACTTTGCAAGGGCACTTAGAGCTTCTTTAGTCATATGTTCTGTTATATTATCATCTTCTTTCAAGTCTACTTCTCCTTCACCACTCACTACAGCATAATTTGCATCAACTAGATTTTTTATTTTCTTAACACCAAGGATATCATCAAGTTTTGAGTTGAAAAGCTTCGAAGCCTTTAGTACTTGCGATTTAATCTTTTCAACTCCTTGTTTTGTTATTTTAGCCTGCACATGTTTTCCGCTTTATTGTTTGCTACATAATCCACTTCCTCTCGCTTTTCTTCAAACTTTAATGTTTTGATCATCTCCCATTGTCAAACTCTCCATGTCATCAAGTACCTAAGCCCCTTCTACATGTAGGCTTGAAGGTTATAATTGATTGTTTAATGAAAAGGTACCAAAAGTCTCACCACCCATAACAAACATTTTCTTTGAGGCAGTGCCAGGCAAATTTGAGGAATTACAATCAATATATGATTTAGGTGCCAAAAGTCTCACCACCCACAACAAACATTTTCTATGAGGTAGTGCCAGGTAAATTTGAGGACTTAAAATCAATATATGATTTTCCAACAAATGCGTTGCAAGTTGTTGATTAATATCAACTCCATCTTGTTTGTTAGCAACTTCCCATGTTTAGCATCAAGTACAAGTTGTTGGTTTGTTCTTATGGGAGTTTTGACTTCTAAGGGATGAATTTCAAGGCTATCTAGCCTCTTTAAAACTATAGAAGATGCTTTCTTATGGATGTTGTAACATGTAAGTTGATTTTTGGAACACCTTGTGAATGAGGATCATCGGATTCAATTTTTTTTACAATTTCCAAAAGTTTATCATCTCGCTCTAAGTAACCAAGTGTTCTATATATCCTTCCACTTCATTTCACCATTGTTAGCCAAAGCTCTGATACCAAATTGATGAAGGACAAGGAGAAGATACCAAGCTAGTGGGTTAAGACCCACAAAACATATAAATCTAGCTACTAGAATTTGAGTTTTAGGCCTATGATTTCAGCTTATGTTGTTGGAATTTTAAGTAAGGAATAATTTGAATTTTAGGGGTTGATATGGCTAAAATTTTAGGGTTTTTTTATTGCTGAAAATTTAGGCTCTAATTGTTGGAATTTTATTGAGGTAGACAAGTAATGAAGAGTAGGGAGCTAAGAATCACTCTTAGAAGAAAGCATCACACATTCTAAATGAAAACTCAAGTTTATAAAAGAAATATTCAGGATCTTCTTATTGAAGGGATGTGTACATACATATTCATCAAAAAGTTCTTAGAACGTTTATTCTAGTAGTGAAGAGGCTCCTACCTAAAATATCCAAAACAAAATTGAACCTTGTTCTAATAATAATTCTATATATTCTTAAATAAGTTTTGAGTCCTAAATAACTAGGATAACATATCTAACTTACTACTACTTCCTATCTAATAAGGAAATATTTTAGCGCTTATTGTTTTTGTTGTTATCTCAACTCCCACTCTTCATCCCACCAAATTAAACCTTGCGGTTAACTGATTTGCTCTCTCTCTCTCTCTCTTTCTTTTTTTAATAAACTCTAATCTCTTTTGCATCAATACCTCAATGGGTCATAATGTTTCCAATCTTAGATCTTACTTAGCCAATGGGCAGAAGCTAGACATTGGGTCTTTTAGCAGTCTTGCCTTTGGTTCTCCATTTGTCTTTAATATTATCAATCTTAATACCACCCATAACCTTCTCTTGGGCCTTCTCCTATAGATGGATGGTTTAATTAGTCCAATATTGCACCCCTGCTTTCAATTCTCTAGTAGCAAGTTGAAAATTGCACTCAATGCCAAGGAAAGAAAATTGGATGATGGTTGCAGGGTTTGAAGAAGGGAATTGTTGGAGAAGAGAGGAGTTGACACATTTTAGGTTTTGTGGGTTATTCGAGATATACAAGTTTTCGTGGGTAAAAGAAATTGGAAGTCGGTAAATAGGTTTGTGGGTTAAAAAAAAAAGGATTGTTGTGTCTTTAATTGGGTCGGGTCATTTGATGCAATGTGGGGTCTTCTAGGTTTATATGGAAAAAAATGTCATATATACAAGAATTAATGGCTCCAGTTAACAAAAGGACTATTTATGGACTTTTCAAAAAGAACGAGGGGCCCATGAAATTTTCGAAACACAAAGGATTTTGTTGAATTGGTGAAAATACAAGAGACATTGGTGTCTTTTGCCATATAATGGAATAAAAACTCAGCTCAATCTTTTCCTTAAGATTTTGCATAGTAACAATACCTGTGAGTATCTTCCTATCATGCATCCTTTTTCTGCCCAATGTATTATGAATCAAACTTATTATCCTCATACACCCTAACAAAATGGAGTTGTTGAGCACAAGAATCATCATTTATTTAAGATAGCTCACACTCAACTTCTTCATATAAACGTCCTTTCTCTTCATTGTAACAATATCAATCTTACTATTTTATACTCAATCAATCACAAATTTTCCACAATCCTACAAGGTTGTACCACTTACGTAATGTTACAACCTAATACGTAAGAGTCCTTATTTAAGTAGTATTAGGATCAAGATGGCAAAATCTACATATAAGATCAAATGTTTACATTGTAAAGGAGAGGAGAGAATTTTCAAGCTATTATTTTTAGGGAGAGAGTGCAATGCTTTCCCATATGAAAGCCATTATTTTTAGGATTTCCTTGGCTCCTTTTGCCTACAGTGGTCTAAATAGGAATCTTGTTCTAGAAAACAGTGTTGAAGTACATAAACCCAAGATATCCCTTTCTCTTCCACCCTTTAATAGGAGGTAGATCCGTGAAGGGAGTGGATTGGAGGTAAGAAAGAATGTTAACGAAGAAGACGGATAAAAGGAAATAGAGAGAGAGGGGGAGAGAGAGAACTTGTCAGGTAACCTATAACAGCAGTCATGTTGAAAATTTGAACAGAATGTGGTAATCGAAATGAGGAAAACACTTAGATTGAAGGCCACCAAGCTTACAGAAAAAAAAGTTGCAAAAGAAAAATGTTACCTATAAAAGGGATCAGCATCACCGGCACTGCCATCAGAAATTCCGGCAAGAGAAGAAACAAGCAGAAGCAACCCAATCCAATACCGATCCACCATCTAATATGTAACAGAAAACAACGTCAAGGAATTTAATACTTCACTTGAAATTCCATCAAATATTTTGAGAAAATTGTAGCTTGCTGTATTATTATTTATTATGTACTAAAATCGTTAAAATCGTTTCCCGCCATCCACTTAAATGGGGTAGACAACGAAAAACAAAAGAAGACAAGTCAACGTTCCACATACGTAAAGCACCAAAAGAGAAAAAAAAGCAAGAAATCCAAAATCTCAAAAATGGAGAACTGTGCGAGGACCAAAACAATTCCAAAAAACATTGATAAAAAAGAAATGCTGAAACAACTGTAAAAGCATCCAATAACACGTTTCAGAAGACTACCCTTCACACAAGCTCAGACCAAAGACCAACCACAAACAATTTGAAAAGGCCCCCCATCTTGTGAAGAAAGGCAACAACTAGGAGAACTGTACTTGCATCTCAATAGTAGAAAAGCATAAAGTAGTGAAGAACAACAGAAACAAAGCACCCAACTGAAGATGAACTAATTATATTTACACGTATACCTAATTGCGACCTCAAGATCTCTGAATTTCTTGGCTACAATATGTACGAGGGAATGGAAACAGTCGTCAAGGTGTTTCAAGAACGTTGAGTATTCATATATGGCATTGGAATACCCAAGCCAAGTGGAACTTTTGACTTATTATAATTTTTTTTTTAAATTATAAACTTTTTTAATAATTAATGGAATGGTGGCATGGCTAAACTTACAGGTGAAGTGTCCAAGGACTTGGCCTTGCAGTGCAATGTGCCTGAAGCGTGATAGGGTTAGCTGACTAGTTGTGACTAATCCGAGAGACGCATGTCGCTCTCTCGCAAGCTTGAGTGTATCGGGTCTGGAAAATTTGTTTTTTGGGAGCTGAAACCTTGCATCACTATTAAGCCTTGTATCAGGCCTAATGCCTCTTGACCATTAATAATTAAGTTATTTACATTTTCAAGAAAAGGAAGGAAACTAGAGAAAGACTGCACTACAGAAAACGAGTAGACTCGTTACAAAGTTACGAACAGGTGAGTTCGCAAGCTACCGCTCAAGCTATGTTTGAACTCATAATTATTAACAGAATAAAGTGAAATATAATATTATTTTATAATTTAAAATAAGAGTTTATAATATAATATAATATAATAAGATAGAAAGGAAAATTTTCACATTATATCTCATTTTATCATAAATAATAAAAATAAGTAATTTTCGATTTGAAAGTTTAAAATTGAATGTAAAATGATAAACAACATTTCATTATATTATATTATAAGCTCTTCTTCTAAATAACATTTCACTATATTATATTCTGAACCATTTTATTATCTTCAAATAATAATTTTCTAATATTACATTCATTTATATTTTATTCTATTATAAAACATTTCATTATATTAAAAACCTTACATTCAACCAAACATATCCTTTAGTTCCTTTGAATCATTAACCAATCCTTTTAACAATTAACATTTCTTTAATTCTCTGACAAAGTTGGGTAGTCATTCATTTGGAGAGTTTTCGGGCTTCTTGTTGGGCACCCCGCTAGTCACGCGCTCGACGTCCTAAGTGACATCTGAACGCGTATCCCACAAGGATGGCGAGCCCACACCAAGACAAAACATCAAAATAACTCAATTCTCCTATTTCTGAACAGATTTTGGGAAACCTAAAATTGGAATGTCAATTCGACTTGTTTAGAACATTTGCGGCTCTATATCTCTAGTTTATTTAGAGACAAGGACCAACTCATTTGGAGATCCCATAACAAAGTTATGGCTGCTAGAATCAAGTAGGGTTTTGTCCTCAATCATATTGCACCTGTCTTGGGGCAATTAGTATAACTGTCATTAGGGATATCATATTAAGATCATCTTAGGACGGTTTGAAAGAAGACTTCGAGATCTACAACTTTCATGAAGACCTTGAAGATAAAATTTATCATCCAGAAGGACAAAATTTGACCAGATGAATGGCATGCAGAAGAAGAAGTTTCAATCAACAACAAAAGAAGCAGAAAGTCAACTATAGAAGATATGACGTCTTCACAGACAATATGACGTCTTCACGGACGATACTATCTATACTCCTGAGTATCTCCCCTTATGACCATAACTTTCAATTCAGATGTCTAAAAATTCCATGCTATATATCATTAGAAAGCTAGAAAGATAATCTACAACTTTCTAGAAGGCACATTTGCCTAAATTAGCCTAGACTAATCCAGATTTTCCTCTGAAGTTAGAACATAAAATTTTCCCTTATGAAAACTTAAAAAAAATGCAATGTACAAACTTGAGAGAGTCTTGAGCAAAAATGCAATCATATTCCATTTGCATCAAAAGATAAGAGTTTTACAAAGCTTTAATAGGTATTTCAAGTCGCAAATATATTAATATCTCAAAATCTCAAAATACAAAAGGTACATGAACCATGATTTGCTCAAAATGCAACTAAAGCCTTGTTTTACAAGTTTTGCTTGCAATCTAAAATAAACAAAGATAGGATAGATGCCTTGACCATTGACTACTCGATATCTTGCTCATCACCTAGATATAGGGAGGAGAATGGGGGTGAATGTAAAATCCATGGGTAACAGTTTTATAATTGATAACAAGCAAAAATATTTATAAAATCACTTCCATTGCAAAATTTACATTTATGCAAACTATGTATGCATCACTCTTTTCAGCTTATCATGAGCATATAAGCATATCAAAATGATTCGGGTGGATCTAAAAACAAAGCGTACTATGCATTTTTACATAATGGTCTTGCGTAGCCGTGAACTTATGGGAGTCCGTGAAGGAGCTCCAGGCTACTAGTGGGCAGGCGGGAGAAGTTTTTGTCAAAGTGCACTTGACTTAATTTAAGGGATCATCACAAACCCACATAACATGTATTTCAAGACTTGTAAAACATATTGTCCAAAAAGGCATATTTCAAAAACTTGATTTCTTAAGCTTGATATCCTTTCAAAAATCATTTTCGTATATCAAACAAAATTCATATGCAAAATATGCAGCACATTCTCAAAACATTCAAAGAGTAATAAATGCACAACTTTGAAGTAGTTGGAATTATTTATTTCCATTTCTTAAAAGAGACATTAATGGCTCATTACTTAATTATAAAAAAGTAACTCACCTTGAATTCCTTGTTTAATAAAATGGCTTAAGGGTGTCTTTCCTCTTGCACCTCTTGCCTCTCTCTATCTCGTTCTTGATTTCCTTCATAAATGACAAAATTTCCATTCAATAGGAATTCAATTTAAGAACCCATAAAGCACATTCATTAAAATTGACTCTAGATTGCTTAAGCCCATGCATTTCCTAAACTTCATAAACCAAAACCCTTCCATATATCGAAAGTATAAAAATCAACTTTACCTTGAATCTTCACCAATTTATGAGATTATTGGCTCTAAAGAAAACTCTTCCCTTCCTCTTTCTTTTTCCCTTC
>JANVCQ010000007.1:4493256-4503870 GCA_025531925.1 Erythroxylum plowmanianum
CTTCTTTCCTCTCAACCACCGAAATCTCTCTTCTCTCTCTCTTTAATTTGTTATTTCACTTCCTTCTTTCCCATTTTTGTTTTTCCCCCTCTTAAGGAAGAAAACAACACTTCTTTCTTCCCATTTTGCCCTTAATGATTGGTAAAAGTCTACCTTGCCATTCCTTTAATGCCTTAGAGTTTTTAACTTAAGTAAGCTACGCAAAATACCCTTCTATGCCTTCTTACTACTTTTAATGTAACTAACCCATGCAATAAATCTACTATCATAGACCTAAAGAAAAATTAACTCCTAAAAAAATCTGGGAGCAAACAATCTAAAAGATAAGAGTTTTTGGAAGCTGGATAAGTCTAGAGACTATTCTTGGATTTTCAATCAGACGATTAGTCTGAGAGACATGATATAACCTTATATCAAGCATCAATTGGGAAATGAGGATGATATATGGTTCTGGTTTGATAATTGGACCAATTACAACCCATTTATATATAGAGAAGATCTTGCTGAACTCAAAAACCAAATCCCTGTTAATGCCAAAGCATCATCACTAGTCCAAAATGGAGATTGGGGTGGAAATTACAGAGGCTTCTCCTTGCTTTTAATTATTTTCCAACAATCCATGAAGGGTTGAGGAATGATATAGTCATTAGGAATGTCTCTCCCATAGGTACATTTACTAACAGATCTTGTCATCATTTGATTGTCAATAATGTTGAAGTTGTACCTTGTTTTTAGTTGATTTGGAAACAAGATTTAAATCCCAAAGCTGCAATTGTCACTTGGCTAGTTATTAAGAATAGGCTCCAAACCAAAGATAGATGGTTTGGGACATATGATCATATATGTGTCCTATGTAAGTACATTACTAAAAGCAAAAATCATCTCTACTTTGAATGCAGCTACACCAAAGTAATTTAGAGTAGGATTATGATTATGTTACGATTCTCTAACTACTCATTTGAATGGAGTGAGACCTTGAATATGATCATAGGATGTACTAAGTAGGGTAAAGAGGATGGTTTGTTCATCAAGACAATTTTTACTACGGTGATTTATTCCATATAGAGGGAAAGGAATAGGAGACTATATAAAGGAGTGGAAAAAAATAAACATCAGCTAGCAAAAAAGATTGTGAATTAGATTCGAGCGACTTTTATTTCAAATTTTAAACAATGCTCAATTAGTCAAGTAGTGACTAATTGATATTTTTCGCTGTTTTGTCACGGGATAATATGACTCATTGTAATGGTGTACAATAGCTTTTGCTAGTTTAATATAATTACTTTCATTTTTCAAAAAAGAAAGAATAAGCTAACTTATATATAATACAAAAGTCTCCACTTAATGGCTTGATGTTTATCGATGAAAATAATATACTTGCTTATATCTGCAGTCATGTGAATCTTTTATTATTCTTCTTAATCGTTTAATTGCACTACCAGTGATTTGCGTCAGCGTTGTGTTGTGTCGTGTTGTTGGAAAGAAATGATTTGCTCAACTGCTGTGTCGTGAGGTTGCTGGTAAACTAATGCCAGCTGAAGCTTAAACAAATTGTTAAATTGCTAACAATAATTTGTTGCTGCGTTGTCACGTCGGAAAGAGACGATTTGTTCCATTATAGTGTTGTGTTCCGACGTTGCTGTCTTGCTAATAAAGTAATGTCACCTGAAAGCTAGACAAATTTGTAACAATTGTTTAAGGTTGCGTGTACGGATGTGTAAACTCATTTTTGTTCTTAATCAACTCCAATGCAGAATTGTTTTGTTTTAGAAAAATGGTTGCTTAATGGCATCATCTCCCTTCTTGAATACAAGATGATTCTGTTTACATATGAAAAGTATAATTTATATTTCAGGAAATACGGGACAGTTGTTACCTCTGTCTCATTGACGATGTAAAGCAAGTAATACTTTGTTATTTCTAGTACGTGGTCTTTTGTTTGTTGAAAGCAAGCGCAACGGGAGGCAGTTCAACAATTTCGATTTATAATATCTAAAACCCGATTCCGACCTACCACCATGAATTTCAGTTTTTGGCAGAACCAACCCTATTACCTTCTTACTTTATGAATTATATAAGATCATTCCGTATGAGTTGTTACGTTGTACACATAAAAGATACCGTTGGAGCGTAATAATTTTTTCACATATGGAGCGTCTAAAGTTCTATGTCTTTTATACTTCTTCACTCTCCATTCGCATCATTTACCGTGTCAAGTCTTTCATATTTGACAGGTCAAGTCCATCTTTGTCTTTCCATAATTTTCTTTATTTTTCTTAGGTTGGTTCTATTTCTTTGGTACGCCTTATCATGCTTTTAAATAAATTCTTTCTTTAGTCTTACTTGCCTCTTATTTACGCACTCTTTTGTATAAAAAAGTATTAAAAAAAGATGAATATCAGGTGATATAAGAAATCAAAAGTCTGGTTGGTGTGAAGGACACTAATAATATTGTTTAGTACAAGAGAATATTAATTGATTCTCCAATTGAGGAGCTGTTGTTGACTGAATGTGTGTTTCTCCGTATAGACAAATATGTGTGCACTAATTCAGCCATGTATAGATTGCAAAAGGCTTTCTTTGGTGATGGCATTATCATTGAAGGTCCTTTGATTTCTTTCATCTTATAGACCAGAAACTAAGCAGGTAAAAGCTAGCCTGAAGATCCAAACATCCTCTTAAAACTTCATTTTTGTGTTCAAATTCCATTTGATACTGTTAGTCCAAAGAATAGGGGGATTATTAACATTACAAAGCTGAAGAATTGCTTGCCATAAGTACCTGTAGTAATGAAATTGAAAGAAAAGATGTTCCACATTTGTAATAGCAGCTTTATAAAGGATACACCAGTTGGGCAGTTTAGAGAATTTGGCTACTCTATTAGAAGTTGGAAGCCTATTTTTGATAGCTTGCCATAGTATGACTGAAGATCTAGGTAAGTGATGCTTGATCAACCCTATATTATGCCAAGGTGCAACATAAGGAGGGTTGCTCAAAAGAGTCCAGCAGGATCTATTTATGTAGATACCAGAGGGAGTGAGTCTCTAGACAATGGAGTGTTCAACAAACTTATCTAAACTGCAGCTGAGGAGAAATTGAGATATGCTTAGAGAAGGATTAAGTCTATCAAGGTTATTAGATGACAGACCTTCAACTACCGAGGCATTTGTGGGTATAATAGGTTGAGGGGGTGGCTTCAATTACACATTCTAAGGGTCCAAAAGGGGTCCAATTGTCAAATAAAAAAATGATGTTCCTACCTTTTTTTATAATTGATCTGTATGAGTCTCTAATGCTCCATCTTAGTTTAAACAAGTGAATTATAAGGTAAGAGCCATTAGTTGGACTTTTAGTGGCCTATATGTTTTGATCCTTGATGTAATATGTATGCACCAATTTCATGTCTGGGATAAGTTGTCATAGCCTTCTCATTAAGAGAATAGAATTGGTGTTTCAATAGGCAAAATACCAAGACCTCCTTTTTTTTACACAGTTAGACCTTAGACTAACTTATTTTATTGATTATATTTTTACTATTGCAAGCTGACCATAAATAGTTTGAAAACATCTTTTCAACAGTCTTGATCACAACCTAAGGGAAAACAAGATGAGAGGCCAAATATGTGTTTATAG
The DNA here is from genome assembly GCA_025531925.1 of Erythroxylum plowmanianum. NCBI lineage: Eukaryota > Viridiplantae > Streptophyta > Magnoliopsida > Malpighiales > Erythroxylaceae > Erythroxylum > Erythroxylum plowmanianum. Next base: position 4,496,890 of record JANVCQ010000007.1, read on the forward strand.
AAGAGAGTATAGATATGATCAGTTAACATTTGATAGCTAGGGATAGTGTCTACAAGTCGAGCTTTCAATTCTACTCCTGATTTTTTCAATAAGTCTTAAAGTTTGAAAGTTTAGGTTTAGTTGAGGATATTGGAATGCCCATATATTTAACAGGTAAGTGATTTAGTTTGAAACCTGTAATTAGTGAAACTCTAGTTGTAGATGGACTTGCATATGCTGAAGTAAACATACTAGATTCTTTATTAATTTTAAGACCTGACAAATTGTTGAAGACTTTTAAGGCTTTATAAATGGATGTCACATAAGAGATGTCAGCTTTTGTAAAGAAAAATATATCATCAACAAAGCTCATACTAACTATCCCAAACTTCTTACATTGAGAGTGAAATTTGAATATTGCTTTTCTAATGGCATTACTTTTAAGCAATATATATAAAACTTCAGAAACCAAATAAAATAAGTATGGAGAGATAAAGTCACCTTGTCTGATACCTATTGCAGCATTTATATGTTTTTTCAACTCACCATTCACTAGAATTCTGAATGAAATAGTTGAGATGCATTGATCAATCCATTCTGTGAAGATATCAAGAAAACTAAAGGCTTTGAGAACATGGGTGATGAAATGTTATTTTACCTTATCATAAGATTTTTCAAAATCAATTTTGGGTGCACAATTATGACTTTCGTTCTTTCTAGTGTAATGCTTGAATAATTCATGAGCTAATTCAATATTGTCTCTAATTTGTCTCTTAGGGATGTAAGTAGAGTGAGCTGAGTCAATAAGTCCAAGGAGTATAGGTTGTAATCTCAAAGCAGTCACTTTGGAGATGATTTTGTAAATAGAGTTACAGTAAAAGACGGGTTTGTAGTCTTTTAAAGACTTATGCTCATTCCTTTTAGGTACCAAAGCAACGAAAATGTTTCTTATGACCTTGAGATGCTTGCCATTATTAAAGAGTTTCAATACTGCATCAGAGACCATATTGCCTATGATGAAGTAGTTTTCTATGAAGAAATGTATATTAAAGCCATGTGGTCCTGAAGCTTTAAGAGGAGCTAGAAATCTCAAGGCAATTTCAATTTTAGATCTAGTAATAAGAGATGCTAAAGCTTCCGTTTCCTAAAAAGATAGTTTTTATTGAACTATTTCCTCAATAAATTCCATAGAGGAGCTTGCAGAAAAAGGAGAGCCTAATAATGATTGGAAATAACAAGTGGTTACATGAATAATTAACCTTGAGTTTGAATTAATGATCTATTGCTTTTAAAAAAACAACTTTTTAGAGGCTTTCCTAGCAGGTATAGATCTATAGAAGAAAGTTGTATTTTTGTCTCCAATTTAGGGCCATTTAATTCTATATCTTTGTTTCAATAGGAAATAATAGAAATTAATAGTTTTGATTAGTTCTTCAATGTAAATTTTTTTTCCTCTTAGATCTTTGGACAAGTGGGATTGATGTAGAGATTATTTTAAGCTTTGTTAAGACCAGCTTTGGCAGTGTTTAAAAAGTGATGAATATTCCCCACATTAACTATATGAAAGGCTTTAACTTTATCTTAGATGCTTTTGATTTTCATAAAATATTGAAATTGCTTAGAGCTATAAAATTGAGAAGCTAAGCCTCTTTTGATACCATCCAGAAAACCAAAATAGAAGTGAGGAAGTTATTGAATCGAAAAGGATACCTGATAGGAGTATGGGGAAATGTTGCAGCCAAAGAAAATTAGATAAGCCTCTATCAAGTTTTTTTCCTCAAGAATGTTTCATTATTGTACTTGTTTCTCTAAGTGAAGAAATTTCCCTTAAGACAAATGAGAAACTTGAAAATTAGCTAAGAAATTACTAAGATCATGGCAAATAAGACTATTGGAATAATGACCTTCATCTTCATCTTGATTGATGATGGAATTGAAATTGCCAACCAAGAGCTAAAGAGAGTTGATATTAAGTGATAGCTCTTGTAGCTTGCTCCATAAGGAAAGTCTTTGAAAGCCATTATTGAGAGCATAAATGATTAAAAAAATCCAAGACTTTCCGAAGATGTTTAGAAAATTCTTGCAAGTGGATCAATTGGTTAGTAACAATAGAATCGGTTATATCAATCTTATCATTATTATAGATCAATAGAATCCTTCCATTAGGGTGATAATCCTAATTATAAGTGGACCTTTAGTCATTACGTAAAAGAGACAAAAGGCTCCTGATGTTCTTATTTATTCTTATTTCAATAATAGCCATCAAGTAGGGCTTATTGCTAATAATAAAGTCTTTGATGGCTTTTCTTTTTAGGGGAATTAAAACCCCTAAAGTTTCATGAACATATTGACATTAAGAAGTGGAAGAAGATATAATCTTCTTTCTATTAGATCTCCTTCTGGACATAGTTTTGAAATCATCTTCACTACTTGGTGCTTAAGTTTCGATTACCACTTTAGGTGCAGGGACTTCAATTACTTTTTCCTTTACAATAGGACTTACTACTTTTCTGTTTTCTATAAGATTGTTACTATCTCTAGCAAGATCAACACTTTTAGTGTTCCATTTATCACTAGCTGTTAGGGTATTAGAGTCTTCACTAAAGTCTCCAATAGGAATCTGAACCTAAGCTTCTCCTATTAGTTCCTCAAAGCTGCACTTTTTGAACATTTTTCTAGTTGGTTGCAAAGTTTTTATTCATTTGTCAGCATGGGGTATCCATGTATATGTGATTTTCATTATATCTTCAACAAGCTCAAGTTTGTCATGAAACCTCACAATTGATATCTCCTCATCAATAGCCACATATATTTTAATAAAATTAATCTTTTCCTTTCTACAGTGGACAGATCAAGACATAGTGATCTTGCAATTAAGCTATCTAGGTTGCTGAATCCTTTAGTGGTCTTGTACTCTAGAGCTATCTCATTTGTACAAAGTTACAAAGGTAAGTCAGTATGCCTGATCTTTGCAAATTTAATAGCAGGTCTCCAAGCTTAAACAAGGAAAGGTTTATAGTAAATATGCCAAGGACCTAACTTTATAACTGCATCCACTACCTATAGAGATTTTAATTTAAAGAAGAATATGTCTTAGTCGTTAACCATGATATATAAAAGGCCAATTTGTTTCCATTTGCCAGCTACCCAGGATATCATTACAAGAAAAGGGACTCTTTTATCTAGAAAGAAACAAACCAGAGTTGATTTCCATTTCTGAGCTCTAACATGAAGGATGGAGATAGGGGTATAACTATTAGGTAGTAAAAAGTGATATTGGGAGGAAAATACCAGAGCATAGCTTCTGGTTTCAAATTATCAACTACTTGAACCCACGAAGACTTGGAATGAAAAGATACAAGAGAACTACTAAATGGAGCAGAGTTAGTTTATACAGGAAGGTCATTATGAGAAGGTAAAAGAAAAAGGGAAGGCTTTGAAGGAACAACTAAAGAAGATTAAGATTTTTCTAGGGTGGGAAATGTTCAACAGCTGACATAGTTGTTTGTCTACTGGTTAAAGAAAAAACATAATATGTAAAGAACTTAAGAGGTAGAATTCAGATGGAAAGTTGTAGAGTTGGAGGGGCAAGGGGAATGTAGGAATGGAGATGAAAGTTGGTAGAGGAAGCTAACTAAAATAGAAGGAGATATACGTGGTAGAAGAGAGACAAAAACAGTAAAAGATAAGCAAAGTTTCAACTTTGAAAGCTAAAGTTAAAGATCATTAATCAAGCAAAGAAGTGAGGGGTGAATAAGGAGGTTTGGAGGGAGAATATGAAGCTCAAGTTGAAGAACCAATGCCATGACATTGAGATGTCAAGGAATGGAGGAAGCTCTCTGCCATTGCTACTCAACCAAAAAGTTGTTATTTGCATATATCTTATTCCTATCATTTATACATTTAAATAAATTATTCCTATCAATAGCTATCGATAAATATAAGTTATGTATGGAACCAATTATTGGAAATTTTTAATTTATCCTTTAAGTTAATTGAATGAAATTCATCCTGTACAAAACTAATTAATATAATAAAAATAACTTCCCACTTGAAATGGTGATAGTATTGATTTCTTACTCTAACACATTTAACATTTATACAAAATGGATTTAATAGTAAATATGCTTAACTCTTGAGAAAATTTTGATTTTTGGTTTATATTCTAAAGTTAATTAGTTGGTTGTATATTTTATAATATAATTAATTAAATATATTAAATATATTATGTGTTTTTTTAATTTAGTAAAAATTAAGATAAAGTACATAAGATTAATATATTTGGCAAATAAAATTAAGATGAGATTTTTACAGTACAGTTTTTCTATTTTTGCAAACCTACTAACCATAACAAAAGTCACCAAAATTTTTTTGAAGTTATTAGTCAATTCTATATGTAAGAAATTAATTTATTAAGTATTAACAATTGAGAATTTAATTCTACTAAGCCTCTGTGATTTGTTAGTTTGTATTGATAGACTCTTAACAAAGTAATTCATAATCTAATGAAATATAAGCTTCCCAAAAGTCAAATTAGTCCTTCATTATAGAGACGCTATAATATTAGATTAATGTGCTTACAAATATGACCCAAGATGGATATGCTAGTAAATAACAACTATCCAACACTATACATAACCTCCTTTTAAGGGAAACTATGGAGATGCCTATAAGGAACCATATGATAGATATAAGGGTATAAAATTTCATAATAGATAGCCTACTTATGCAAGAGGTGATGGTTAAGTCTTTGCCTCCTCTTATAATTCTTGTAAATCATGCTTAAAACGATAGGTTAATAAACCTATATGTTACTAGAAACATCATTAAGTGTAAGGCTTATTCTTCCACTTTAATGAAGGTTCTTAGATTTTGATTATAAACTCATTAACCAACTTTAATTTTATTATTGGTAAAAGTTTCCTTCTGAATCTTAATAGTTTCATTAAAATGTCAATAAGATCTTAATGCTTCAAAATGTAGAAAAGAGCCCTAATATTTAAAAATCATCTTAATTAAATTCTTAACTAATGAAAACTTTAACTCGACTAGGATTATATTAGTTAAGTGCTAACATAATCTTTTAGTTTTGTCCAGCTATGGAAATTACAAATTCTAACATGGAATCCCTATGCACTTGTGGGTTTCAATCAAAAAAATTAGTCAAAATCATCAATTGTTTTTAGTTACCCCAATACACCTAATATGCATAAATTTTACATGTAAGATTTTATAATGATGTAGGCAATTTCTAGGTTGTCCAAACAAATTCATTCTTGATCATGTTATCTATTAAGATGTACTATCTTTTGATAAAATAAGAAATGATGCATAAAGAAAGGATTTACTAAGGATTCTTTCATATTGGAACTGTGGGACACCTTAGAACCCTTCTCTTTTTTTTACCACCAGCTTTCAGATGATCAAATATTATAGAATTATTAGTCTCCAGTAGCACCCAAGAACAAAAGGGTGAATAAGATGTTTATAAAAATTCAAAAAAAATTTATAACTAGTGTACTCTTTTAACAATAATTAAATAAATAAAGATGAGTAAGTTGCTTAATATAAACTAATAAAATTATTACAGAATAATATAAAGAGGACTGGGAAGAGAGAGTATAAACCAATTTATAGTGATTTGATAAATAACTCTTTCCAACATTCATTCCCAAAACTCTTCTTAGAATTCCACTATAATTCTTCTTTCAAGGATAAAAGTAACCTTTATACAATCTTTATCAGTAAAGAGGGACCTTTTTTACAATCTTCTTTTAAGGTGAAGAGGAACCTCAATACCACATGGAAAATTCCCAAATATAATACCCAACACCTCCAACAAGGAATTACTACTCAAGATTATCTCATTATTTCACTCTGATAACTGAAAAGGGCTCACTCACAAAAATACGAGATAATGATGTGCAAATGCTTGATAAACACTTAGAAATGTGTGTATAAGGCACCTAAAAACTTATTGATACTAAAGACAATGATAAAACAACTATCTAGGTATTTTAGGACCCCAAATAGCCATTAGAGCCAACAACTAGCTATTATAATGGCTATTTATAGAGTAATAGTTGATCAATATAGTATGTCGGTTGACCAGTGTGTATCAAATGCACTAATTCACTAGTTTTTGAAAGATTGGTTGACCAATCAACTGATATGAAACATTGATTGACCAAAACATTAACCAATGTTATAACAAATGCCCGATATGACAAATTTAATAACTTTAACCTATATTGGTCAACTACTAACCTATTTAGGTTGACCAAGCTATCCAAAAACATGATTTTAACAAACTTTAAATGATTAAAACCAATTTGTTTAATGTAGTTATGATTAAAACACTTTAGAAAGTGTTCTTAAAGAATGTTTAAAAGATTAAGAGGTTTTTCAATTAAAACTAAAAGCTTCAATAACTCTTGATGAATATAAAGACTCATAAAATGAAATGAAATGAAATGTTTATTAATGGAGAGCCTTTTAGAGCATCACATTAAACAAATGAGTATAAAAATAATAATAAAAAATGTAGAATGACTTTGATGAGCCTTAGTCTTCTTTTTTCTTAGTTTGATATTCATTTCGATAGTTGTGAACTTCAACTTCTCTTTACCAATTTCATAAACTAGTTTCTTGAGTTTATGGCTTTGCTTTGTTCTTATATTGCTTTTCATCAAAATAATAAACTCATTACTAGTAATTATGTTTGTTTATCATCAAAACATTAGTAGGAACCTTGTTTGTTTGTTTAATCTATATCCCTTTGTTAAATGATAACAAAATTTTTAATTTTTAAGAACAATATGAAATTAAGCATACAATCAAGATAATGATTAGCACTTCCTTAATTCAAGCGTAAGTCATAATTCAATATCAAGAAAAAAAAAATATGTAATGCCAACTATAAAAGGAATATCAACATATTTACTTAAAACATAAACTTAACCAAGTATAAAAACATATAAAAATACCACATATACAAATGTT
>JANVCQ010000007.1:4503876-4520874 GCA_025531925.1 Erythroxylum plowmanianum
AAATGTTATCACTACCCCTAAATATAATATCATAAAATAAAAATCTGTCTCCTCTTTTGTGGAATCAACAAAAAGAAATCATATCTAAAAATGCATAAGATAAAGTTTCACACATCAAGTGAACTTGGTTAAAAGATCAAAAAAAATCTAATTAAGAATGTTCAAGAGAGAAGGCTATTGAATATTTAAAGAGTGAAAGTAAATGTTTAAAAAGTCAATTTTGAAAGAAAAATTCCTAATTGTGTCTAATTTTAAAAAATCTCCAATTTTGGTATTATGCCTAAGTTAAAAAAAGTCCAATTAAGGATCCAATGATAAATTTTGACTAAATTAGGGTCTGGAATTATAACAAATATAAGCATAATCACAAATATGCAACAATTAATTTAAAAATGTTTAATTTTGAGAAACAAAAATTTGATAGAATAATAAAATGAATTAATTCCCAAAATACCTAAATTGATTAAATATGTATTGACATATTTAAAAAGGAAACAACCTTGAAACCTTTTATAATTTTACTATGGAAGAATCAATTTGAAAAGATAAATCTTAATAAAAATTTTAAATTCCCCAATTTGAAACCTAAAAATGACAAATTTTCCATTTGATGCTAGATAATGAGATTTTTTTGTTATAAGGAATGGAATCTGTTAAAAGAAAGGAGAGAATAGTTTTAGGGTTTTTGAAGATATAAACATAAAATATGAAAATAGAAGAAAGGAGTTGGAAAAGAGGTTAAATCAAGAAGAATGATCAACCATATAACTCGACTAAAAGACTATGTCATTGTGTGGTCGACCATACTATCAACTAAGTAGGTTACAAACTCACTGTTGGAAGAATTTCTTAGTTAAAGGGATATTGGTCAATCACTCAAAGATATTGGTTAAACAAGATGCATAAATGATCAACCTAAGGAGAAATTAAATTCCTTATATAATTATTAGAAAAAAGGTAATGTCAGATATGGGAACATTAGTTGACTATAAGAGGGCATTAGTTGACCAATATGTCTATATGGGTAACCAAAGAAGGACCAGATAACTAATAATTGAATAGCTGGTACAAAATGAGGCTAAGAGAATTGATAAAGTAAAAGTATATGTTGATTATACGGTAGTTTCAAACAAGAATCTAGAATTTTCTAATAGACAGTTTACTAACTCTATTAACTATATAGGCATAGAACCTTACCAAGTAAGATAGAGTTGAATTATGAGGAGCACACAATGGAAATGGTTATGAAGCTTTATGAGGAACTAATTGAAAAAAAATAAGGATTCTATTATGAAAATGATGGTGAAGTCATCTTTTACTTCACTAACGAGAAAATCAATTATTTTTATGAAGATTAATGTTATTTTCTTAATGTAATAGATACCAAAGTCGATGATATTTTTAACGATATCATTAAGCAAGATAAGGGAGTGTGATAAGAGTACAAGAAAGCATGGACAATAGATATCTTAAATATAAAAGGGAGAAGAATGTGGCACCTACATAATACTTAAGGAAAAATGTTAAAAATCGTTTTCTTTACCTCCCTATTATTAGAGTCCAACTAAGAGACTACAAAGAAATGTTTATCAAGACTAGGGATGCTAATTTATACCAATTCTAAATTGACCCAACTTGACTCAACATGACCTATATTAACCCGATGTTAATGGCTTAAGCCTAAGTTGATTTTGATCATACGATTTTTTAAAATTTTTTAGATTTTAGGTCATGCTCTAACTTAGGATTTACAACCTAGCTTGAACTAAAGCTTTTACAAAATTTTTCTTTAAAAGGACATTTTTTAAATAAGTAGAAAGATAAGGTCACTTTTTTATTAACAAAAATACTTAAAGCCATAAGCTTGCCTCTTAATTATACCATCTTTCTGCTTCTTACATTTTTATCGCTTATGTTTTGCCTATTTGTTTTTTTTCTACTTGTCACTCGTTGTTCATTGCTTATCAATTCTCTTAACTACCTCTCTTCCCAATTGATTTCTAGCCTCCAAGTAATCTATAATCTCTTTAAGTAAGAGCTTTCATAAGTTTCTTCTAGTAATAAATTTATAATTGAAGCTTTATGTCAATTAGTTATTATATCATTGTACTATCCTATGAATCTGCACAGAAACTTAAGTTCATTTTTTATCTAATCTATACGTTAAAAAGATCAGCTAAAAATGATGCTTTTAGATCTTCAAAAAAGCCTTACGTAGAATGGTATAACCATTGTAATATTTGAATTATTCAATACTAAAAGAACTTGATCCTCCTAAAAAGATTCATGATTCATATCATCATGGGATTAATGTTTAGCCAGTAGACCATTGTCTAACAATTTTATTCTTTTTTTTTTCTCTTTTTACAGTATCTGGCATTAAGCACATCAATGTAATCATGGCATATCACATTAAAATTTTTAGTTTATTTTTTACGAAAAAGGAGAAAGTAAAAACAGATATATCATCATCATCCTAGGATGTTGAAATGAAAGACTGATTCTTAAATAGCAAACACATCTACTCTATCAAGAATTTCATATTATTTGATATCTAATTTTGAAACTATAATTTTATGATCATTAGTTATATATTTAGAAATCAATGTGTAGAATCTACATCTTATTTTTAGTATAACACTTATTATAATCTTTTAGATTTATAGATGAAAACTCACTAGTGAATTTTTATTGTCTTTTGTTATGGTTTTACTTTGGTTAATGTTATAACTATTGCCTCTAGGTTAGATGCATCCTTATGACTAAGGATTTAATTACTTGATTATAGAAAATGCATGAATTAGAGGTTTTCCATAAGCTTAACATTGTATATTGTTATTGCTTGGCAATTTTATTTTTTTAGGTATATCCATACTTGGAATAAAGTTGTTGTTCTAGTAGCTCATACACTTAATTACTCATTGGGTTTAACATTCCAAGGATTTTAAGGAGGAGGAGTAGCTTTTGTTAAGTTTCCTGTGAAAATTTTAAATTATTTTAACAACATTTACATTAATTATCTTGCACTATTAAATAGTAAAATTTTATAATGCCATGATCATTAGTGGATATTGTTAATTCATTAGCATTTAAGGCATTTTTACTAATTGAAATTTTGAGTTAGGCTTTTTAAGCCTAGCTTGATTTGATTAGGCTTTTAGCTATCCATGATTGATCAAGCTTGGGTTTAGATTGTAACATCCTAGATCACTCGCTTATAGATATTGTCCACTTTGGGCCTTGGCCCATCCGAGATTCACCTCACGATTTTGGCTAAAATTCCAAGAATCATTAGGGACTAAACTAAAGTTTAGTACTGCCTTCCACCCCCAGACCGATGGTCAGTCAAAGAGGACCACTCAAACACTAGAGGACATGCTGAGAGCATGTGTGATGGAATTATAAGGGAGTTGGACTGTCCCTTATAGACGCGTTCTCCCGAGCGAGTGTGCGGGAGAAATAAAACTGTGAGGGCTTGGCTGGGCCAAGGCCCAAAGCTGATAATATCTGCAAGCGAGTGATCTGGGCTGTTACAGTGATATTAGAGCCAGTACTCGGGCCGGTTGGATCGGCAGGTGGCTAGGTCTCCCTTACAAACGCGTTCTTCCAAGCAAGTGTATGGGAGGAACAAAACCGTGAGGGCTTGACTGGGCCAAGGCCCAAAGCAGACAATATCTGTAAAGCGGGTGATCTGGGATATTACATAGATTCAATGGTATAAAGCTTTTATAACTTTAGGTTACCTAAAGCTTAATTGAGCTTAAGCTCAAATCGAATGAATCAAACTTAATCATACCTCATATTGTGTTCCAAGCTACTAATCCTAGTGTTACAATGGTTTTCTTAGACCCAAACTCATACAACAAATGTGCCTACTCCTTTTTAAAGTAATCTTACTTGGGTCCATTTAAGCAAGACTCAATCGTTCCCATGTGATCGTTGACCATCTAACTTGTTCTCAAACCCCTTACAACTCTTTTAGTCTTTAACTCTCACACTCTTACAATGATTCTAAGAAACCACTAAAATAACAAAAACAACAATAAGAGCACAAAAGAGATACAAAAAATGTTAACCTTTATTACTTCCTTCAAAGTATACAAAGGAATGCTCTTTCAATCTTTTTTATAAGGAGCTAGGCTTAAATAAGCTATTTGTAGGTACCTTTGGCTTGATGGCCAAATTACAATTAGAATCGTAACTTAACTTAACTAACTAGATCACATATTATCCTAATTATATTACATCATACTAACCAATAGGAGGATATCCCCATCCAAATAGGACTCTATCTGATAGGATTTAGCTACATTACAATTAACAAGATAAGAAATTACATCTATCAAGGAATGATACATTTATATCCATGAAGATCTCCATTATCTTTAGATGATCCTCTTATATGGTGTCTATCTTATAGAACTGATGTCTATCCCCTGTGATCTTATCCGCCACATCATCAAATATCTCCCTACAATCACTATCTGTTTATAACAGACCACTCCAATAGAGCATATTCCTGAGCATATCAGAGGATCTTTAGGGTTGCACTCTACTGAAATGATATGTTAGAAAACAATTCAAAAGATATTTCCACTTTACACATAAAATCATATAGCACGGAGGCATTTTAATCAATAAATTGCCAAACTTCGACCTTACTTTCAAAACTACCTTCCATATTATTACAATTTACGGAATACTCAACAGATATAAAGAAAATCTTATTTCAATAGGATAATGTGACGATGTTATTCATAATGCAAAATAACTAGAGACATCTGCAAGTACAACTGATCTCGACCACTAACTTAATTCCAAATATAGATGTAATAGTCAATTTTTCAAATTGAGGGATTAGAAACCCAGATCATTGCATATAAGTTATATCATTGAAAATTCATGAATTACATTTCATTCACATGCATATCATTAGCATACAAACATAAATTATGATTTAGTACACATTGCAAAGATAGTATATGCACTCAATTGTCATATTTCGAGTTATGAAAGGTTAAAATGATCATGATGTGAATTGTGTATTGTTTATGCCTTGCATTTTGATTTGATTGATTACAAGTAGTAAATTTGGAATTAATTGATACAATTGGAAATTGATGAATTAAAATGTGTATTTAATCTAGGAAAATGCCAAGTGGTAAGACAAATTGATACATGAGAAATTAGGATGATTAAGCCTATAATTGAGTGACATTTGACATAGATGAATGAGTAACATTTGGCATAGCTAATTAATTGACAAATGGAATTGATTATGGAGTGACAAATGGACTAATAACTAGGTGACATTTTGGCAGCTTAAGGAAAGGGCAAATGACTTACATGCTTAGGGACATATGTCAACTTAATTTGGTAACATCTAGCATTTGATGAGTCATGCTATGCAGGACTAATTTAAGTTTGTTCATTCTTCTCTTCTTTCTTTGCTTCTCACCACCGAAACCCTCCTAAATTTTGTATCTTGCTTCAATTTCATACATACTCACTACAAGATCTATACAAGAATATATGCTCAAAGATAGGTATAATATGCTATCATCATTTTACCTTTGTTGAAAACATCCTAGTTTCATCTTGTACTTAGATGATCTTGCATGGATGGTGAGCTAGATAGAATTGTTGAATTGAGCTGGAATTGGAAGCTCAATAAGTAAGTAAAGTGTTGCTCTTATGGCATGTTATAATAGAAATCCTGGAATGAATGAATTGGGATAGATTGTATATGATGTTGATGATGAACTGTGCTGAAAATTTATACTTGAATTGGATTGGGATTTAAAGTATAATAAAGGTGAATTTATGTTAATGAAAGGTGTTAATATAGTGATCTTGAAATGGGAAAGAACTAGGACTACATGTATGATCAAATGAATGATAGTTTTATTTTTATTTTGATGCATGAAAAACAATAGTTATGAGCTATCGAATGAATGAATTTGAGTTAGTATTAGAGATGAAATTGGTGTGGAATTGACATATAATTTAGGTATACTTGAGGCATAATTTAGGGACTATGATCAAGGTGTTTGAAATTGGAGACTATCGAAAGGTGTATTACTCTCTCTTAAGTTATAATCACTAAGCTCTAATTAACAAACCCTAATTAAGTTGCATTACCAAACATGTTTTCTCTCGATTAACAATCAACCCATAACCTAATTAGATCTTAAGTATTCTATTAAACAATTGGGTCCTCACACGAGACCTATCTTTGTAAAATTACCGATTTGATTATTTGTGTGGTCTATTAGGTCATTTAACTCTTATTAACTAAACCCAATCACTTTGCATTCGGTTCAGTCTTTCAATTTATTATCGAAGCATGCAATTATAGCAAATAATCACAATACCTAGATGAATTAGCATAAAAACAACTAGATTAACATTAAATCAAAAACAAATCCCTAAAGAAAAGTTAGAATATCCTTAATTCAAGATTCATCATCATCAATCCTATCTTATACATCATATGAAGAAATAAGAGATGGAAAGAAAATAGTACAACTTAGAAGGATTGAAAGTGGAAGCACCTAAGTTAGATCCCCTTCGTCTCTCTTCTTCTCTCTTTATAAGTTTTTTCTTCCTTAGCTTCTTCCAAAAATGTTAAGAATGGAGGCTCTTTAGGTTTGTTCTCTTTACCTTTTATAATATTTTTCTATTTAGGGAAAAACATAGGTTTTACTCGAGCCTCAAAATTCCAAAATAGCCCCACAAAGTTGAGTTTTAGATCTAGTTCGTGTCTGATATTATACAGGCCTCGATTGTGGTAAACTAAAATGCTCTATGTCATGATCGTGGTAGAATAGACCACGATCGTGGCAAAATAGGCCACGATCGTGGCTCCCCCAAATTAGCTCTGCCACAATTGTGGCCCTTGGTCATGGACTTCCTTCGAATCTCCTCTATTCTTGAATATCTACTCTCAAACACCAACAAATATATTAAGGCAGCCCAAATACACAAAATTAAAGCTCAATAGATACTCTATTATCTAACCAACTAACACAATTCTAAAACTAAATATGCATTAATCAATTAATTGACAACCAAAACCATACTAAAATGCTTTTTTTTTTCAATTTCTTGTGATTGGGTACCACAATCACAAAAAGGGAAATAATTCCTTAAAACAAAGGAATTCAAAAAGTCCTAAATTAATTCTCCAACAATGGCTTCAAAAACTTGTTGAGCAACTGTTAATCTTATAAAACCCTCAATATTCCGTAAGCGCATGGGTCGTAGCAGTATCTGAGGTGTCGATCCCATAAGGAATTAGTCAAATAATCGAATCCTAATTTTTCTAAGGTTTAAAAGTTTAATTAAAATGAAAATAAAAATGAGCAAAAAATTAAGCAATTGAATACAGATAGATTGAAAGTGAAATTGTAAAATTAACACAAAGAAATCAAATTTGAGCACTACTAATTAACAATTGAAAATTCACACATGGAAGTTTAACCAATTATGAGAAAAGGGGATTTATCATATCATCTAATTCTAACTTAAACACTTTTGAGTTAATCCAGTACCTATCCTAAAAGTTCAAATGATGATTACTCTCTCTCGAATTATAATCATTTAATCCTAAATAACAAACCCTAATTGAATTGCATTATGGAATTAGCAATCTCTCAATTAGCAAACAGGCCACACATCCAATTTGATCTTAAGCAGTCTAATAGACAATTAGGTCCTCACATAAGATCTCTCTTTGTACAAATTACCGATTTTATTATTTTTGTGATCTATTAGATTTTTTAACTCTCATTTCTCAATCTAATCATTTTGTTATTAGTTCACTTTCTCGATTTATTACGGAAGCATGCAAATACAACAAATAATCACAATACCTAACTTATTAACATCAAAAGTAATCAAATTAACATTGATTCAAGAAAAAATCCCTAAAAGAGTTTAGAACATCCTTAAACCCAAATTCATCATCATCACATCCATCTTATAAATTAAAATGAAAGAAATAGTAAGATGAAATTAAAAAGTTCACTTCAAGTGGATTGGGAGTGGCAGCAACAACAACCCCTCCTTCTTCTTCTCTCCTCTTCTCTCTCTTCCTTAGCATATTCCAATTGTAGCAAATGGAGGCTCTCTCCTTTAGGGCTTCTTTTTTTTCCTTTTATATTCTTAACTAGGTTTTAGCCAGGCCCAAATGTCTACAATAACCATTAAAAAGTTAAGTTTGAAAGTAGTCCCCGCGTCTATTTTCACACCTGCCATGATCGTGCTCAATGAGTCACAATATTAGCAATTGAAATTTGGCTTCTGTCACGATTGTTGCCAATGAGTGACAATCATAGCCTGGTCCTGTTTGACTTCTATCACAGTTGTGACTAATGAGTCATAATCATGATATGTGTTAGTTGCTTCTATCGCGAATGTGGCCTTGACTCCTCCTCTGTTCTCCAAATCTTCTTTGATATTTTTTACTTGATCTCAAATACTAACAAACTCATTAAAACACCTTAAACACATAAAATTAAAGCCCAATAACATACTCTAAGCCACATAACACTCCAAAAACACAAACACATAATCATACAAACATACAAGCACAAATCCTCCAATTAACAACTAAAATTATACTAAATTCCCTACTAAAACATAATGCTACCTATAACTATCATTTCTCTATTTCCAAATGACATAAATACCATAGCTAAATGCAACTCTAAAAAGATTATGATCGTCTTCCAACAAAATATGTTTACTAAGAACCTAAGTCCCTATTTCCTTCCATTCCATATCTGGGCAAGGATCACAATAAAGCTCATGTATTAGCTTCTATAACATTCATGGGTATCTACATTGAAAACAATAAATGATCTCGTGTTTAATTTTCATATTTATAGAGAGGGTAGATGGAGTTAGAGAAGTGTGTATTTATAATCCTATCAAGAGTATTTAGCATCTCTATTAATGACTAAAGTAATATAAAGGAAATTTTGGGGCAATTTTGTCTAAACTAAATGAGCTTCCTCTATTATATCAATTCTTAATTATCTTTAAACAACTGGTAACATGATTTGTTGTTAAAAGAGTTTGAACTTTGTTTTTTCTAATAGGACGTATCATCTAGGATTTTGTTAAACTTATAGTTGGGGATTAAGCTTTAGAAGTTTGAAAATCCCCTATACCATACTAATCATTATCCTTTATTAGCCCTAAATATTTTTTTCCATATTGAGTTAACTATGATTTAAATAAATTATGAGGTCTTAATAGATTAATTTTTGGAGTCAACTATTATGTCAATGTTAGTAGGATTTTATTACATTGGTTAGTTGAATTAAAGTAGTAAGAGTGTATAAAAGGCAATTTTGGCATGTCACTTAAGTATAAAAGTCATTAAGAATAAAGGAAGGGAAAAGTTGATGTTTCACACTCGTTGAGGGTATAATTGGAAGAAAAAGTGTAGTTTTGCTCTTAAGAAAGGAGAAAAACGAGAATGAGGGAGAGGAAGAAGAGAAAAATGAAAAAGAAGAGATAGAGGAGAGAAAGGAAGGAAGGTCAAGTAGATTTTCATCTTTTCTTAGCTTTCAAGAGTGATTTTGAGGTTGTCCAAGAAGAGAAACAGAAAAAGGAAGAGAAGAACTTTCATTTCAGCCAAAAATCTCTTTATTTGGTGAAGATTCAAGGTAAGTTCATTCTTAAATCCTTTGGAATTTTAAAAGGTTTTAGTTCATGAAGTTTAGGAAATACATGGGATTAAGTATTCTAAAGTCAATTTTAGTGAATATGCTTTGTGGGTCTCCTCAATTTGTATTCCTATTAAATGTGATTTTTGCCAATGTTAAAGGGAATCAAAAAGGGCAAGAGGAGCAAGAGGAGAGGCAATAAGTATGTTTTTAAGCAAGGAATCTAGGTGGGTTACATGTTTATGGTTGAGTTAATGGGCCATGAATATTTCTCCAAATCAATAGAGTTAAATGATTTCAATCGCTTCATAAATATTGCATTTATTGCTCCTTAAATGATTTAAGAAATTGCTACATGTTTGCTTCATGAATCTTGTTGATGAGTTATGAAATTCGATGGAAATGGTATTTGAAAATGTTATGCTTATGGAAATCATGTTTCTGAAATGTGCCTTTTGGACAATATATTTATAAGTCAGGAAATTTATGTTTGTGTGGGTTTGTGGTGGTCCACTCTATTATATCAAATGCACGTTGACCATGTTAATGGCTTTTCCTACCTACTTGCTAGTGACATGGAGCTCCTTCCTGGACTCCCTTATATTTATAAACTATGCAAAAACAATTATGTGGGTTTGCAATAGTCCATTCTGTTATTACTGGAGATTCACAAGAACTCCCTCATGTTTATGGACCCACCTAAACCATTCAGATTGCTTATGTGTTTATAATTTGTGGACAAGTTTGATGAATACATGATTTATATTAGTTATGAATTTCTTGACAAGTTGAGAATTTAAGAAATATGTCTTTTATGGATTCAATGCAAACTTGCTATGGTAATGAAGATTTTCAATAGTTGTGCTTATTTCTTCGTTATAAACTTATTACCTAGGAGCTTTTAAGTTCACCCCATTCTTCCCCACCTCCAGGTGATGAGCAAGAGATTGAATGACTGAGAGTCAAGGCATCACTCCAAATCTACATATTTTTGTATTTTAAGTTAGTTTGTGGAAAAAAAAAGGCTTTAGCTACATTCCAAGTATTACTCATTCATGTATATTTTGTATTTGTGGGGTTATGAAACCAATGATGTATTGTGGCTTGAAACACCCATTAAAGCTTTGTAAAAACTCTTTTTCTTTTGATGTTAATGAAGAAGTTATTTTGCATTTATTCATGTTTATCTTTTGTTGAGTTATTAAATGGTGTTGTTGGGAATAACATTGCTTGTGTAATAAGTGTTGATTGTTGGGGTTTTGGGTTAAGTGTTTGAAGGTTTCGCCACAACGAAGCCATAACTTTGGCTGAAGTGAACCTTTCCTGAAAGGTGTTTATGATAGTATCTTGTAACTTGGCCGCGACGAAACTAGACTTTTTCCGTGGTGCATTTTTCCCGAAGGGTTCATTTGCTTGACCTTAAGACTTCATCATGGCGAAGCCAAATGTTGGCCGCTGTGAAATTGTCTCAAAAGGTCCTTGGAAAAGATTCTATAGTTTTTCCATAGCGAAACACTACATCGTCTGGCGAGCCTGTCATTGCTGATGACAAAATTTTCTTTACAAATTCCATGTTTTCAACTCTCCTCTCACATGACCTTCACTTGACCACCCCTAGTGGCTACCTTGTCAGTGCTCACATTCTGTGATTCTAGAGTTGGACTCTGGAAACGGGGTCCAACACCTTATGGTATCAGAGCGACTAGGTTTAGGAGTATCCTTGGCATAAATAAGTAGTTTTAAAATATGAAATGAACATGCATTGGTTTGTATTGTTTCACTTTATTTGAAATTGATTTTCATGATTATATTGTTTTACATAAAGCGTGGTTTAAGATGGTTTTACATGCACACATCCCAGTGTAAACCTGACATGAAACATGAGCTAAAGATTTTTAAATGGTTTTAAATTTAAGGAGTGATTATGTCGCCTTGAAAGAGAACTTGAGGAGCTAGGACTTGTTCTCACTCTCGCCAAGGAAGTATGGATGAATCTTTTATCCCACAAGATGCGGGGACACATTCTGCTTACGATTTTAAGGCACCTAGTGTACAACATGAAGTGTCACCGCCTCCTCCTATGCCCCAAGTAAACCCCATGGATCCACATTTCTTTCAAGTCCTTACTCTGGATTTAACTCATGCTATGAGCCAAGTGCCATAAGTTCCAATGCAAGCTCCAGTGGAGAGGAGCAGACAGTATGATAAACCTCACAAGTATGAGGTTGTAGACTTTATGGGACTACGAATCCTGAAGATAGGTTAAAGCATGGTTGAGAAGGACAGAGAGAGTCCTGTCTAAGATGAAGTGCTCTGATGAGGAGAAATTGGATTATGTAGTTAGCTTGCTACAAGGGGATGCACTTCATTGGTGGGAATCAGTGCCCCATAGTCAAGTCATACCGTCGGTATTGTCATGGAGAAATTTTTTATAAGTTTTTTGGAAGAAATACTTCTCGAGAGTCTATGTCTAAGAGAAGGCTAGTGAATTCTTAAATCTCACACAAAGGGACATGAGTGTGAGTGAATACGAGATGAAGTTCACCCAACTTTCACAATATGTGGTCAATGTTGTTACGAATGAGGGGGATAAGTGTCGCAAGTTTGAGTGAGGACTTCATTTGGGGATCAAGGAGAAAGTATTGATCCACAACTTTTATGACTACCAATTGTTGGTAGATGCTGTACTCCAAGCTGAGAAACTGGAGAACATAATGTATGAAGTAAATAGGAAGAGGAAGAACCAGGAATAGTCTTTCAAGAAGGGAATGAGTGCCCCAATGCTGAGAAGAGTTTGAGGAATTTTCACACACAGAGTGAAGTGAGAAGTAGTGACTCTGCTAGGAACAAGCAAACAAAGGCAACTTCAAGGCAGGCCTCAATTGTGGGAAGCAATAGAGGGATGGAGAGGAGTAGGTACACGAACCCTCAATGTGAACATTATGGGAAGTTTCACAGAGGAGAGTGCTTCAAGTTACTTAGAGTATGTTTTTGATGTGGAGAGAAGAGATACTATCAGGGAATGTCCCCAAGCACCAAGGCAAGATGGGTCACAATTGCAAGCTCCAAAGAGAGCTAAAATAGTGGGAACCAGGCCTGCCACTAAGATGGTAAGTTCTGGAGCGGCAAGGAAGGTTATTCATCCAGGAAGGCCAAGGGATCAGGCACAGGCAAGGGTACTTGTCATGACCAGAGATGAAGCTATAGTCACACCTAAAGTTATTATGGGTATGGCTCAGTTATTTAATTCAGAAGTATATTTACTAATTGATTCCGGTTTCACACATTCTTTTATTTTTGCAAGCATGGCATTACATGGTGTTAATTTGGTGCCATTGGATAGTCCATTGATTGTTAGTACTCCTTTAGGGGGAAGGTAATAATAAGTCAAGCATATAGAGATTGTGAACTCTTTATTAATGGCGCTAGACTAATAATGAACTTACTACCTCTAGATCTAAAGGGCCTAGATGTTATAATTGGAATCAATACTATGGAGAAATATCATGTAATGTTAGATTGTAGCCTCAAATAAGTAGAATTTGATCTTGGCAAGGGTGAGAAGGTGACTTTTAGAGGAGATAAAAGAACACCCTCACCAAGAATTACTTTAACTTCGCTAGTTGACAGGATGATGAGAAAAGGGTGTGAAGCCTTCTTGGCACACATTGTGGACACCGATGTGAATGAAAGAAATTTAGAAGATTTTCCAATTGTGAGAGAATTTCCAAACGTGTTTCCAGAAGACTTACCTGGTTTGCCACTAATGAGGAAAATTGAGTTTGCCATCGATCTGATTCCTGGTATCGCACTCAAAGGACCAAATTAAATTTTAGCACTACTTTCCATCCTCAGATAGATGGCTAATCTGAGAGGGCCATTCGAACCCTTGAAGGAATGCTCGGGGAATGTGTGATGGATTTCAAAGGTACTTAGGATGAGCATTTGCCTTTGGTCGAAATTGCTTACAATAATCTGTACCACTAGAGCATTCAGATGGCTCCTTATGAAGCATTGTATGAAAAAAGATGTAGAACTCCTATATGTTGGGATTAAGAAGGAGAAAGGAAATTAATAGGACCAGAGTTACTCCAGATGATAGTCGACAGGATCAATCTAGTTAAGCAAAGACTTAAAGGAGCTCAAGATAGAATGAAAAGCTATACTGATGCACACCGAAAGGAAATGGAGTATGAAGTTAGTGCGAAAATCTTTTTTAAGACATCCCCTTAGAAAGGAATCATGAGGTTTGACAAGAAGGGCAAGTTGAGTCCAAGGTATGTTGGTCCTTACGAGATTGTTGAGAGGATTGGACCACTAGTCTATAAGTTGGCGCTGCCACCAGAATTGTCATAGATACATAATGTCTTTCATGTTTCCATCTTAAGGAGGTATAGATCATATCCCTCTCACATTGTTTAGACCACTGAGGTTTAGTTAAGAGATGAACTGACTTATGAGGAGACTCCAATGGAGATTTTGAACACTAAAGAAAAGGTCTTCAAGAATAAGATAGTTCAATTAGTTAAAGTCCTATAAAAAAAACCATCCTACGAAAAAGGCCACATGGGAGCCCTTGGAGGTCATGAAGGAGAAGTATCCACACCTCTTTAATGATGCAGGTAAGAATTTCAAGGACTTAATAGTTTTTATAGGGGGAGAAATGCTGGCCCCCAAATATTTTTTTCCTTATTGAGTTAAGCATGATTTAAATAAATTATGAGGTCTTGATAGATTAATTTTTGGAGTTAACTATTATGTCAATCTTTTTAGGATTTTATTACATTAGTTAGTTAAATTAAAGTAGTAAGAGTGTATAAAGGGCAATTTTGGCATGTCACTTAAGTATAAAAGTCATAAAGCATAAAGGAAGGGCAAAGTTGACATTTCACACTCATTAAGGGTATAATTGGAAGAAGAAGTGTAGTCTTGCTCTTAAGAAAGGAGAAAAACGCGAATGAGGGAGAGGAAGAAGAGAAAACAAAAAAGAAGAGAGAGAGGAGAGAAAAGAAGGAAGGTCAAGTAAGGTTTCATCTTTTCTTAGCTTTCAAATTCATTTGGTAAAGATTCAAGGTAAGTTAATTCTTAAATCCTTTGGATTTTTGGAAAGGTTTTAGTGCATAAAGCTTAAGAAATGCATAAGATTAAGTATTCTAGAGTCAATTTTAGTGAATATGCTTTGTGGGTTCTCAATTTGTATTCCTATTGAATGGGATTTTTACCAATATTAAAGGGAATCAAGAAAGGCAAGAAGAACAAGAGGAGAGGCACCTTTAAGCAAGTTTTTAAGCAAGGAATCCAGGTAGGTTACATGTTTATGGTTGAGTTAATGAGCCATGAATATTTATCTAAATCAATAGAGTTAAATGATTTCAACCGCTTCATAAATGTTGCATTTATTGCTCCTTAAATAATTTAAGAAATTGCTACATGTTTGCTATGTGAATCTTGTTGATGATTTATGAAATGAAGATAGAAATGGTATTTGAAAATGTTATGCTTATAGAAATCATGTTTTCAAAATGTCCCTTTTGGATAATATGTTTACAAGTTAGGAAATTCATGTTTGTGTGGGTTTGTGGTGGTCCATTCTGTTATGTCACGTGCACGTTGACCATGTTAAAGGCTTCTCCCACCTACCTACTGGTGGCATGGAGCTCTTTCTCAGACTCCCTTATGTTTATAAACTACGTAAAACCATTATGTGGGTTTGTGATTGTCCATTCTATTATTATTGGATATTCGCAAGAACTCTCTCATATTTATGGACCTATCCAAACCATTCTAATTGCTTACATGTTTATGATTTATGGACAAGTTTGATGAATACATGATTTATGTTGGTTACAAATTGCTTCACAAGTTGAGAATTTGAGAAATATGTATTTTTTGGGTTCAATGCAAACTTGCTATGGCTATGAATATTTTTAATAGTTGTGCTTGTTTCTCCATTATAAACTTGTTACCCACGAGTTTTTAAGTTCACCTCATTTTTTCCCACCTCCAGGTGATGAGCAAGAGATCGAGTGACCGAAAGTCAAGGCGTCACTCCAAATCTACATATTTTTGTATTTTAAGTTAGTTTGTGAAAAAACACAAGGCTTTAGCAACATTTCAAGTATTACTTGTTTATTTATATTTTGTATTTTTGGGATTATGAAACCAATGATGTATTGTGGCTTGAAATGCTTATTAAAGCTTTGTAAAAACTCTTTTTCTTTTGATGTTAATGAAGAAATTCCTTTGCATTTATTCATGTTTATCTTTTGATGGGTTATTAAATGGTGTTGTTGGGAATAACATTGCATGTGTAATAAGTGCTAGATTGTTGGGGCTCTGGGTTGCAGTTTCAAAGGTTTCGTCACCGCAAAGCCACAACTTTGGTTGTGGCTAACCTTTCCTGAAAGGTATTTTTGACACTATCTCGTAACTTGAACGTGGCGAAGCCAGACTTTCTCCAAGGCATATTTTTCCCGAAGGTTGCATTTGCTCGACCTTGAGACTTCTCCACGATGAACTTATCCTAAAAGGTCCTTAGAAAGGATTCCATAATTTTTCTGCGACGAACCCGTCACTACTGACGACGAAATTGTCTTTACAAATTCTATGTTTTCAACTCTCTTCTCACATGACCTTCACTCGACCATCTCTAGTGGCTGCCTTGTCAGCACTCACGTTCTGTGATTCTAGAGCTGGACTCCAAAAACGGGATCTAATATCCTTGATAACTTATTTCATCTTAGGTTGAGGCTTCAACATATGCTTGAGTTACATCGCCTCATGTATAAGGAAAAGTGGCCTCATAGCACTCTAGTTATTAAACCACTTGAAAGTTGATTGTCCATTACCTATTATATGCTTCATCTCCTAATACAACTTACTCCTCAACTTCAGCATTTGCTATATAGTAAATGAAGAGCCTTCTTTTAATTAAAGTTCCTAAAAAAGTTTCTCTCTATATAGTGTGCATGGATCCAATAAAACCATAGGCTTTCCTTACCTATGAAGATTCACCAAACTCTTTTAGAAAGTAGGACTATGTTAGTGACTCTTGTAGATCATACCCACTTAACATTGGTTTTTAAGGAGATATATGGGTGATTGAGCCCAAGTTTATTATGTAAATTGGTGACACTTTCATAGCTTTTACTATACCTTTTGACTCATAATTCTTGATTTTGTGCTTAAATTAACCCTTGAGTGTGCACTTTTATTTTATGCAATTTAATAGTAAAAATTGTCATAATTGGTATTAATTGCACTTCTTAATTTTTCTGAGAACAATTGATACTGCAAATTGCTATTGTTGATTGTAGGAACC
>JANVCQ010000007.1:4581110-4601419 GCA_025531925.1 Erythroxylum plowmanianum
TATTTATTTATTTTATCTTTTATTTTTTAATTAGCTGTATTCTATACTACTTGGAGTTTCGATAGTAAAATACTCAAGTTGAATATTTGGATATTAGTCGTAGGCTTCATTATAAACCAAATTAGTATAAATAGAATGTGTTATTCTTTATGTCTTCTTAATTTTTAAATTTCCTCATTATAATGTTTGTTTTTTCAATTTGCAAAGAGGCTCCTTCAGTTTTATAACGGGTTCCTTCTGTTTTAATATCACAAGATGTTCCTTTCATTTTTTATAAACAATTAATAGACTCCTTTCATTTTGAATGTTAATAGGCTCTTTTCATTTTTAAAATGATTAATAGGCTCCTTTCATTTTGTAAGTTGACTAGCTCTTTTTGTTTTTTAAATGATTAACAAGCTCCTTTTGTTTTAAACATTAATAGGCTTCTTTCATTTTTTTAAGCAATTAATGAGTTTATTTTCTTTCAAACATTAACAAGATCCTTTCGAAAGTTAATAGGCCCTTTTTATCTATGGACTCATTTTGTATAGCATGCTCTTATCGAATTGATAGTACCTTGTAATTTTTTTTATTCATAATTCACCCCCCTCTTACGTGTATTTGTTTTATCACAAAAGACATGTCCTTGCATTAACATGTCCATTTAATTTTATTATATTACAGTAGTGTAGTATCATAGTAATCACTATATATTGACACAACATAACTTGTTTGGTTGACACTAAAAAGTGAATTCAACATCTTACACTAAACCCAATTACTAGTACCTTTAACTTAATGACTACCACAAAATACTTTTATAAAACTATATATTGTTACTTCATTTTAAGGTATGAATATCGTAAAAATTATCTCAACTATAAATCTTGCAAACGTCAACTTTATATTTTATAAAATAAATTAATAATAAAATATTTCAACTTAATTTTACCTAATATTCTTCAAATAAGAGAATTATAATTTAAAATTTATTTCAGGTGATTTGATATATTTTGGGACACAAATAAGATAGAATAAGATTTTTAGTAATTTAAAAATGTGTTAATAAAAGCTTAATGATTGTAAGTTACATGATAATTTTATTAAAAATCAAAAAGTAGTAACAATAAAAATAAGAATGAAATAACATTAATTTACCTTATTACAAGATTTTCAATTAAATTTCCTTGCAATTGGTCAATACTAAGTATAATCTACAAAAAATAAAAAAAATAATATCATCATAATGTAAAACATTTTGTAAAGTAATTAGATAATGAGCATATAATTATTATAAGACTAGTGAGTGGTAATGTTTAAATTCCAAAATCATAATAATAAGGATGAAATACCATATTATTAATATATGGTAGAAAATCAGGACATGATCAAATGCTACACATAACAAAGGAAAAACGATAGCTTTTCATTTGATTTTATGAAAGTCAACATTACTTTAAATTTCATAACATGATTAATGCATAAAACATAATAAAGCTTGAATCATAAATTTGTACCTTATTATGAAGTTTGATCATTTTCTTGTCAATTCCTTTAAACCATTTCTGAGATTGTTTTATCTTAATTGTTATATTTGTAAACATGTCTAGCCTCTATCAGTATCTACATGAATAAACTGAAAGAATTCTGCAAGTTATATAGAGGTGTGTAAGTAAGAAATGTTAACTCATTTAGAGCCTACACCTATTTATAATATGATTGTAACCTTTTAATAATTTAATGTAATTATAATTCTAGTTAGAATTAGAATTAGAATTAGAATTAGTCCTAATTAAATACTAATTGAAGCCAAATAAGATTTAATATCTCATATTAATCCTTATTCATTAAATATCTCATACTTAACTTCTTAAACTTTACAATCAAGTCTAAAGTAGCTTTGACTAATCTTTTTGTGTATGATTTTCTTTGAATAATTCAGTTCTTTTATTGCACATTATTTCAACTATACATAGAAGATAAAATCAATATCTACTCTATTTGAGTTCAACTATATCAGTTCTCCACCATTAGTAATCAATTTTATTAATGACATTCAAAAACTATCTTTAAGGTGTCATTTCATCTCGGTTACGAAATTTTCAAAGTAATACTAATCAAATACGATGAAAATTATCCCAAATCACTTTAGGTTGATGAATCTTATATTAATCACTTAACTACTTATGTATTGTTTACCATATATCCAATGAATACTGATTGAGTTCCCCTTGACAAGGATAACTCTTAAGTGATATTAAAATATGACAATCCTTCTATGGATACTTTAAAGATCTCAAGTTAAAAGATCACTTATCTAATTATTATAATGAAAATTTTCATAAACATATAAAGTAATATATAAAATAGAATTTTCATATCGAGTCAATTCAATTAACTTGTTCTTTAATAAGTGCCCATATGTTTATTTAAGTATTTTTATACTTTAGTTTATGAGATCGACAATTTCCTTCATAAGGAAGAAATAGAACTATACTAGTCTTTTTTGTTTTATTAATCTCTTGTTTTAATAGAATAATGACAACGAATAATTTAGGGATAATACACAAATATAATATAAATCTCATAATTATAATGTCATCATAATCTTATTTGTGATATATATTGATCCTATGGACTTTATCTTATACCTTAGTTAATTAAATGAATATGCATATGATAAAAATAACTTTTAATAATTATATCACAATACTATAACTAACTGATTAGCTATAGTACATAAATCAACAGTATAACCCTATTCTCATATTATTGAAAATTTATCTTACCCATATACATAAGTAAATGATAGCTACATAACCAAAATACAACTTATTAAGATACAATTAAATTGAAAGTACTTTATGGAAGAATACAATTAAAAGAGTAATACTCAATTTGTGATGTTCTTATTCAATTTTTGTCTTACTTCTTATTACTGTTGTATATAATATGATACCATTTTCATTACTTTAATAGTTAGATAGTTAAAATCAAATGAGTAGTTGAAAGTAACTAAATATAAAATTTTTTTCAAAATGATCGTTATGAAAGTGTCAACTATTCTTTTTATTGCAACTTAAATATTAACGTATAAATGACATAAAATATTATCCAAATAGGATTTGGTGATTTCTTTATAGCAATGTGAAATATGACAATTATCATAAAATAATAAAAAATATCTTCCATATTGTTTAAAAGGCTAGATTATTTATAAAAAATATTTTATTTAGTTTCTGTTGAGTGAAAAAAATATTTTGTAAGTTTCTTAAGCATGCCTTCATAAATTAATTATAAGTTATTAAAAATTCATTTTTAAAAATTTATCAATTGAAGTGATATTATTAAAATCTTAAGAATATGTTGTAGTTTATTTATTATGTTAGTGTGGAATAATACACAAGAAAGGAGGTGAATTGTGTATGTTTATTTCTTATTATATTTCTTAATTAATGAATGGTTATTACAAATTCACATAAAAAATTTCATAACAAATAAAATAATAGTTAAAAATATTAACGAAAGAGTGAAAAAACTTATTTATTGTAGTTTAGTCAAATAACCTTTGACTTGTGTACACTCCTCAAACTCTACTTAGGAATTCACTAGGAATTCAATATTTTCTTTTGCTTTGTTAAGGGTGAAGAGTAAATTTTTAGAAATCTTGTTTAAGGTTTGGAGGAACCCTCACAAAGTGTACTTCAAGTAACTTCTCAAATTGCAATATTGCACAATCATAAAACTCAAAAACATCCTCTTTTTCTTACACCAATATAAAAAAAAAGACTCAATTTATGTGATATAATGGACATTCATTCAAATTCTTTGTTTAATTTTTCAAGGCTCTTATAAACTAGTATGCCAAAGATTCTTCCTTTAATTTTATTGTAATTGCATCTAAAACTAGCTCAAATAGTCATTAGACACATAAATTAACTACTATAATGGCTAATTTTTAGACATATTCAACTAGCTAGACATCTATATTCATCTAGCTTATGTTTAATTGGACAGGGATTTTGGTAGTATATCCCTTAGCTTAGCAGACAACAACTATTTTGTAACATTTTGTTGCTTTGTTAGGCTAATCAAATCAAACCCTTAGGCTAGTCAAACCTTTTAGAAACCAAGTCAAAAACTCCAATTCCTAAGTCTTTTCAAAGATTAAACATGCCTCTTTGATACAAATTTGGTTCAAAATCAATTTAGAATTTATCCAAAGTTTATCTAAAGATAACGATATTTTCTTTAAAGGTTGGAATAAAAATTCTCTTAATTTTTAAAGGATATATATTTACATCTTATATGCAAATGATTACACAATGATCACCACTAATTTATTGAAATAACCAAAATAATGTTATGAGAAAAATTATGATAACTTGTTAAATATTAACATTCTTGATTCTTTTTTGTTCTTGTTTTTTCACTATACTACTAAGTTACATGTGTGCTCCAATTTTCATATTTTATCCATTCTTTGTTTGTTTAATTTATTCACTTGGTTTCTTTCCCCATTTTTTTCTCTTACTAAACTTCATATTTCACGTACCGTCTAAGATTATTATATAAAGTTACAAATATCACCAAAGGTAATTTCATTAGTAGAAATATGTTTTGTTATCAGCAAAATTATAGGTTAGAACCTCACCTGATCTAACTTCATATCTTAAAATTAAAAAAATTGTAGTTAAGCATATAAAGATATTAAAATTTTGACATTTATCTTATATAATGAAATTTAAATTATAAAATATTAAGCAAATAGTCCAACCGCTTTAAACATTAATATCAATAAATAACGTCAACCATAAACTATTTTAACCATAATTGGACCAAATTCTATTTTTGACTTTAATTTGGATTGATTATGAATATTTTTTGATACTCAAATTGAGAAGCAAATTAAGTTATATTAAATTATTCTAAATTGAATTGGATTGAAATTTATATGTTATTATATAATTTATTTAATATTAATAAATTTAGCTTCATATAATTTAAAATTGTCCATTTGAATTTAAGGTCATCAAGTTCTAGTTTTTAAATTAAATATATGAATAAATTAAATTTTCCTTTAAGGAAAAAATTAAAAAATGAAAATTTAAAGTTAAAATAAAGAAATAGTAAGAGACATTGGGACGATATTTTTTATTATTGGAGACTTTTCTCTTTATTCTCTATAGCCTATACCTTACCTCTATTCTTCTTTAACAACTACATTACTTATAAAAGTTAAAGTATATTTCTATCTCTCCACCCTTTGCTTCTTAATTACTACTTGATATCATCCCTACCTTGATTGAAGAATTGCAAGTGTAATAATCCTCTTATACAATTGTGATTATCTTAGGTCTGCTGTCTTTAGAAATTATATGTTCATTTTTCAGATTATCTAACCACTTTAGGTATCTAGGAGTTCTAGCAGTCATGAAGACCACTTTCATTATATTTGGTTTTTTAATAGATGTAGTAGTTATGTTACTATCGATCACCATTTATTATATGTGAGAGCATATCATAACAATCTTCTTAAGTTTTTTTATGAGGAAATAATAATGAATTAAACCATGAATAGCAAGCAAAAGTTACATAATAGCTACAAAGAGTTATACGTAATGAAAACCAAACATTAGAAGCTTATGAACCTACAAACAAACTATTACAAAATTTAATAGGCATATACTTTCCATATTGTAGTGCAGTAGGTTTCATTAAGGAGACTGGACTTGTGTAAGCTCATATATCCTTTGATTTGCATAATAATTTTTCTACTGGATTGTTCTTTTGTTAGACTTTTGTCTTAAAACATTCTAGCATTTTTTCATCCCATGTAGCTTTAACAAGACATGCTATTACTAGACTAAATTTCCACTCCATTGTAGGGTCAGAATGCTTGATTTCAGTACAACTCCTTGTACCCTCCCATTTTTTGTGTAATATATGCTTCCAAGTACTATTGACATAAGCATATTGGAAAAACAAGAGTTCATTACTTTCTTCATCTTTTTGACAAATAATGCACTAATTAGTGATAGTGAGGAATCTCTTAAGCTTATCCACAATTGGTAGCTTATCTTTAAAAGCCAGCTAAAGACAAATTGATGCCCTCAGATGAGATTACTTATGCCAAACAACTTTATGCTAGGTAATCCTATTATAGTGCTTCTATAGAAACTTTTTGTATGATTGATTACTAAACGTGCCATTTCTTGAATTCTTGCAAATGTAATCATTCCCTTGACTTAAGTTAGTTAGCACAATTTCTTCACAGATGGATCTAGGTATAGAGCTTGGTATGAAGATTTGTTTGTCAACTAATGCATCAACTACTATTGCTCTCTTACCAATTACATATTTGAGACATTCCATACCTTGCGCATTATGAAGGGTCTATGAGACGTCCAGTTGTTAAACTAAAAGTTAGGTTGCTTACCATCTTCAATTAGATAAGCGAATTCATTCCTCAATAATGACCTAGTCTTTAGAATGGCTTTCAAGGTTAATGAATATGAAGATTTAATATTTATGTTCCATATGTTGCTAATTTTTATATAGATCTCATGGATCATTTACACCATAGGGAATACTTGTTAGTTGATGACATTTATATCCTCCTAGACATCATAGAATTGTTCATTAGAGGAATTATCCTCAAACTACCTTTGTTGTATGTAAGAATACCTCTTTCCACTGAATTTGAGCTCTCTTGACATTTTCTTCATTACCATTCCAAAGAAACCTTCTACGCAACATCTCTATTAATTTGGTTGTTTTTTTGGATATGACAATATGTGCGGGCCAAAAATCATTGATTGTATTCAACACAGATGAAATAAACATAGATCTACCAATAATAAAAAACAATTTGGAACTCTAGGAAGACGTTCTGTAGTTAAAATTATTAAGAGGTTTAATGAACTCTCCAAGTGTATAGTTGGTAGCTGAAATAGGAATTCTTAGGTACAATATAGGAAGATTATGTGTTTTAAAGCCAATGACATTTTTAATGGCAGTTTGATTACTTTTAGCAAATTTTGATAAATAAAAGAAAATTTTGAGACAATTGGTTTCTACTCTACACTTCATGCTAAAGATTTTTAGGGCTTTCATAAGAGTTGATACAAATCTCTGATTAGCCTTGGAAAGTAGTATGAGATCATTTACAAAGTATAGATTAGTAATCCTTAGCTTCTTACACTTGGAATGAACTCTAAAGTTTTTGGTTCTTTCAACTACTCTCTTTAAGGTTATGTTAAAACTTCCACAACAAGGGTGAAGATGTAAGGTGATGTAGGATCTCCTTGTGAAAGTCCTTTAGTGCTTTTGAAGGACTTACCAAGCTAACCATTCACTAATATCTTAAAGGAAAGTAAGGTGATGCATTGAGATATTCACTGGACAAAGATGTCAAGAAATTCAATAACATGTAAAATGTTCAAGATAAAGCCCCATTTTACGTATCATTTTATTACTTGGTTATATTGATAATGAAGAAATTAAATAATATATCACCAACATTAAAATGTATTAAAGTGTTATCTTTATCAAAGTATGACCATGCGATATGTTTGCATAATTCAATTAGGAACTTAAAGCATTTGTGATAGATAAATCTTTTAAAAACATCCATCATAGTGCTTTATAAGGTTTAGTAACTTGTATCGTTTGTAAATATTAGATTTTCATGGATCTATTGACTTAATTATGTTGTTTGGATCAATTGGCAACTTGAGCATCTTTTACGATTAAATCTTTATAAAATTTTAATCAAGATGTTACTAAATAATGTATATATTAGAATATTTTATAAATTTTAATCTTATATTGGTGTAAGGAAGAGAAACATTAGAGTGATAATTAAATAGCTATATATTGTAAGTTATTCTAGTTGTGAAATTTAATTACTATTGGATGTATCAAACTATCTTATTTTAATTGGTAAATATTGAATTTTGATTTCATATTTTAGTCTTAACTTGCATCTTATTCTTACTTTAACTTTTCTCTTTATCGCTGTTATTTGCAACGTTTTTTAATAAATACTAAACAAAACTAACTTATTGTTCTTGTTATAGTTTATGTAAGTCATCAAACGAAATAAATGACTTTAGACTAGGAAACTGTGATACCAAGTCTGTAAATTTTTTTATTTCATATAGTTATACAAATAGTACAAGGATACTTTATGTATATTATTAAGCCTTATGAAGATTGTACAATGTCCTTCTAGTATGATGTTTAACATTCATTAAGATGGCAACTCTAACTTTACTAATTGGTATTCTTATTCACATATTTGCGATTAACAATAATCATAAAATGTATAACACAGAAAAGGCCTTTAAGAGGTTCTAATTTCTCAGTTGAAATTCGACTCTTTAATTGTCCTTAGTTATTTTCTAACTTTTGCTTACTTCTGGTAAGATAAATTGATTGTATAGATAAAGTTGTCTTAATAGTTAAAAGTCTTAATCAATTAGGTTTTAGCAGTTCATATTTGAATAAGATATGGATTATATTAATTTGTAAATGTTATTTATAGTAATAAATGAATTGAATCTTTGAATTTTATTATTCTAACCTTTTTGAGAAGTTAAAGAAAGCTTCATTAACCAAAAAGGTTTATACAAGAAAACAAAGCTACTAGGAAAGTTGAACTAATACAGGAAAACAATAGTTACATAAGAATTTGATAGATATTTTTATTTTCAATAAAATTATAGAGATTCAATTTTTAAAATCTTAATATTTGGAATGGTTCCAGAAATCTTCAAAATTTTGGCTTGGATTAAGTCATGTACAATCCTAATGATGGTATCTATTAATTTATTAGATCACCTGTATGATACTAGATAATGGTCAAGTATTCTTTCCCACAATTTGATTAGGATTAGTTCTAATAATATACTCAAACAATTATTAAATAGTTTATATAAAAAAATTAAAAATTGTTTTAATATTTATTTGTAATGAATGTAAGTGAATATTTTATAGAAAATAATATTAACTTAAGTATAAATTCAAATTTTCTTAAAATTTTTAGATGTTATAAATTGTATAATAAAATAATAAATTATTACTAATGATTAATTTAAAATTTTTTAAATTAAAATATTTCATAAAAATCAATTGATAAAAATAAAATTGTAGTCAAGATTTTGTCGAAAGATGGAATAGGGTGGAAAAGTACAACATATAAAGGGGTTCATTTAGGCACAAATGCAAAGCAACTAATAACTTGGTTCAATATGTTTCAATGGTACTGGTTAGGCACTAAATCTTAGGTGCAAGTGCAAGTTCTAGTGTAATAGCAACTTTAAGTACTTATGAAGACCAGGTAATTCATAATCATTACTTTAATAGAGGCTAAAAGTTGAACTTACCTTTAACTTCTTACACGAGGCTTGCTCTTTCTTTTTGAAAATTAAAGTATATATAACAATAATAACAATGTCCCAATAGAAATCTCACTAAGATGCAGAGTTTAAAGAGGTCTTATAGTACATAACCTTACCCATAATTATTAGAAAGGATGTATCTGATAGACATATAGAAGAAAGAAAAACATATTGAAACGATTTATAGAGGAAAAGAAAAAAAGAAGAACAATAAACAAATACAAAAACAAAAACAAGTAATTACATAAATAAATAAATAAACCAAATACATAAAAGTAAAAGTAACATTAAAGATAAAAATAAAATAAAATAAAATAATTATTAAAGTAAGTAAAAATAAACAGATAAAAAATAAACGAAAGGGCAAAAACTACTAACAAAGGTGTTCAAGGTAATTAGAAGACATAAGAAACGAAGAAAAAAGAAGAAAAAAGTTCAAAAGCCTATGAAAAGAAAATGACCTATTTATGAAAAGAAAATGTCCTCTCTATGTAAAATCCTCTACCTTTATTGCGAAAGTCTCCTATTAAAGGCCAAGTCCTCAGTAAGCTTTGGTAGTGTCATGTCATGTCTGATCACCTCTCTTTAATTCTTCTTAGGTCTTTCTCTTCTTCTCTTATAGTCCCTAAGTATAATCTTCTCGCATCTTCCCACTGGAACATCAAGATGTCTCCTTTTGACATGTCTGAATCATCTAAGCCTTGTCTCCCTTAACTTATTATCAATGTTAGCCACTAACAACTTGTCCTTCACCACTACTTTCTTGACCTTATCTCTTTTTGTAAAGTTGCACTTCCAATAGAGCATCATCATCTCCGCCACCATTAACTTATAAATATACACCTATTTGATGGGCTAACACTCTATCTTATAGAGCATGGTCGACCTAGTTGCTAAATAGTAAAATTTACAAAATTCACCTTTTATCTTGATTGGTATCTTCTTATCATATATAACTCTTGATGAACCCTTCTATTTAAGCCACCCAGATTTGATACAGTGAGCTATATCATTATTTATTTCGCTATTGCTTTGTATGATGGATCCAAGGTATATAAACTGTCTTTTTTTGGTGTAACTTCTAAACCAATCTTTATTTCCACATCAGGTCCAACCCTGTGACCTAACAAGCTATACTCTAGGTATTCAATCTTAGTCCTACTCAACTTAAAGCCCTTTGACTCGAGTGTATCCCTCCAAAGATCTAGCCTGACATTAACACCCTCTTTTGTTTTAACCATAAAAAAATTTCATTACCAAACAACATACACCATGATACATCCTTTTGGATATTCTTAGTGAGTTCATCTGTAACTATTGCAAAAAGGAAGGGGCTTATTGTGGATCCTTGATGTAGTCTGATATTGATAGAAAAAAGCTTTATATCTCTTCCTATCATCCTTACTCTACTCTTAACACCTTGATACATATCCCTTATAACCATTACATAGGCCATATGAACTCCTTTAACTTCTAAATACCTCTATATGACTTCCTTAAGTACCTTGTCATAGGCCTTCTTTAAGTCAATGAAAACCATATGCATGTCCTTCTATTTATCCCTATAATATTCCATTAATCATCTAAGAACACGTAAAGTTTTTGTTGTAGACCTTCTTATTATAAAATCAAATTCGTTCTCAAAGATATTTACATATTTTCTCACTCTTTTCATAATTACCCTCTCCTATAACTTCATAGTATGACTGAGTTGTTTGATGCCTCTATAGTTGTTACAACTTTGGATGTCACATTTGTTCTTTTAAAGACGGATTAGTATGCTAAGTCTCCACTCATCGACCATTTTAACAGACTTTAAGATAACATTGAAAAGCTTTTTAACCAAGTAAGACCCTTATATTCTAAGCTCTTCCATACCTTTATAGGTAACTCATTAGGTCCTATTTCTATTCCACTCTTCATCTTTCTTAAAGCTCCTTTAATTTCTTCTTTTGTCATCTGCTAATGACAAGTGAAATTATGATAATTCTTAAAAGTTCTAAGATCACCCAAGGAAAAGATGTCATCTTCACCTTCATTAAAAGGTTATAGAAGTATCTCTATTATCTTCTCTTGATTTCATTTTCATCTATGAACACTCATCTTGCTTTATCTTTATTCAATGAACTTGATCTAGGTGCCTTACTTATTTTTCTCTAGCTCTTATCAACCTAAATATATCCTTTCCCCCATCCTTATTTTTCAATTGTTGATAAAAGTTATGTAGGCTCTACTTGTTTCTTTTAAGACTATTTTCTTTACCTATTTCTTTTCCAGCTTATAACTCTGTTTATTAGCTACCTTTTTTTATCGATGTTGCTATCTAATAAAGCTTAATATGATCTTCATCTTCTCTTGTACGTCTTCATTCTACCATCAAGACTCCTTCTTACTACCCCTAAGCCCTTTAAAAGATCCTAAAATCTCCCTAGCTGCCTTCCTTTTAATAGTTATTATTCCCTTCCACATTTGGTTAGCATCAACTTCTAGTTTTTTTTCTTCTTTAAAAATTAGTTTATCCATAAATTGTTACATAATGCCCATTTTTAGATTCCACCATCTAATTCTAGTGCATATTTGAGAATTTCTCATCTTTCTTTAATGCTTAATTGTAAGATCCAAGACCAATAATCTATGTTGAGTTAATAGAAATGTGTTAGGTATCACCTTGCAATCTTTACAACTAGGTTGATCGCTTCTCCTTACAAGGAAGTAGTTAATTTGAGTCTTCACGGTTCTGCTACTAAAGGTTATTAGGTGATCCTCTTTTTTATTGAAGAATGAGTTAGCCACCATTAAGTCAAATGATACCAAAAAGTATAACAAAATAGACCCACTATCATTCCTAACATAGTTTTACAGATGGATATATATATAATATGTTAACTATTAGTTAACAAGCCCTTATAACTAATCCTCATAACTAGTAGCGAAAGCATTATACTTGCATGGGTTTTTAGAGCTAAATAGTAGTTAGCCAAAGCCAATTCCAAGAGTAGAAGCATAGGACATGTCAAGACCAATTAGTCTCTAAGTGCGTTAGATATTCCATATACAGCCCAAGCTTAAAGACAACTTCAATCCCTAACATCTATATAAAGCTTATTCTTTAATCTAAGTAAGATTATTTTGAATAGAGACTTGGTTTTATTTTTGTTATTTTTAAAAGAATTTAAGTGTGAATAAATTTTAAGTAGAGCTTGTTCTTTTAACATTTTTTTGTTGGAAGAATATGAGTGGAATAAGTTTTCTATTCTTATGTATGTTTTATAATTTACATAAGTATTGAAATCTAATGAACAATCAAGAGATAATTAACTTAGGAAACAAATATATATGATGAATAGATTATCAGTAATAGAAACTTTTAAGTTCTTCTACAACTATGTAAATACAACAAATTATTAGCATGATTATCAATTATATGACTTGGTTAAAAATTTACTGATGCATTTGTTCTTTATTCTCCTTACTGATTCTACCTCCTCCTTTTATTTTATCCAAACTTCCTTTTTCCTTTCCTATTTAAAGAATGATAGACTTATTCTTTATTAACATTTCTTTCATTACTCACTTCTCTTCCTTAATTTTGGTATGTTGCCTCTGACCTTTACTTCTTCTTTCCACATATGTCATATGTCTCCTTATTCCTAGTTTTTGGTTTATCATCTCCATTTCTCCATTTCTCTTCCTTCCTGTAACTAGTCAAATGATAAGCAAACCACTTAAGAATCTTCCTAATTTTTGAGTTGGAGATCGATTACTACCTTTTGCCACTTTCCTTATTAAGGATCTATTTTTTAAATTTTCTATTACCTAGTTGGATTTTTTCTTTTAATTGCAAAATGTACCTCACCTTATTACAACTCAACTAGATAAGTCACCTAAATCGTCAAGACTTCTCTTCTCTTTTTCCCCCTCCCAAAACTCCCTTTCACTTGATAACCTTAAACCCCTTACCACCATCCTAACTTCATCCAAAATTCCCTTATTATGTTTATGAAACTCCTCTATTATTTATTTTATTTCATAAACTAACCAAGCTTATTTTAAACTCAAACCCACCACACTTTCTTGTTGTCAAGTAATAAAAGGACTCTTTCCCATAAAAAAATATTGAAGATTATTAACCAAAATTCACTGTTAAAAGTATTATTATTACTCTACAAGTGGAATTTTAAAAGAAGGAGATTTCAAAAGGGATTCAAACTTGGTAGGTTTCTTTATTAATAAATGACTAGCTTATCCACTGATGAACTCTTAGGTAGCCATTAAAAAAGATTAGGATTAAGGCAGGTCTTGATCAATAAATAGAACCTATCCCAATTTAAGTTTGATATAGAAACTACTGCTTAATAGCTTATTAAGGCTGGCCTATGGAACTTCAATAATAAGTTGATCTTCCTCTAAAAATGGAAATCTAGCATTCATATAAAGAAAATGAAACAGAAGTAGATACCTAAATACTTTAATATTCATAATGTGCTATTGGCCTACCAAGGTCTTAAATCACTTGACATGCTATTTTGAAAATCAATTTGTATGGATGACGGTACAACTAGAATGAAAAGAATAGGTTATAATAGGATTTTTTTTATTGGTTGATGTTCATCAAGCATTTCCATAATTAATTATACTCATGAGGCTAGGAGAAGATGATAAGTTGTTTAATCACTCTATCATAGTCTTATATTAATGGAGGACTAGTCCTCTAACACAAGAAATGGATTCCAACGAGAAAGAAATTTTAAAGAGGGGATTGTTATGAGTTAATAACTTGACCTACATAAGGAAGAAGGTATAATCATTAGTAATGAGAATAATAATAACTAAGGGAATCTATATAAAGCTATAAAACTATGCCCACAATGATGAAAAAGGACATTGAAATATAATTAAAGGAGCTAAATGATGAATAAGAATTCCATAAAAGAAAATCAATGTTTATGTCTTATTTGTCTATATAGCCAATCTTGTTTTTCAAAGATACACCTTAAGAAATAAGTTGAGAAAAATTCATGGTTATATGGATGCTCCATGGTTAATCCTTAATGATTTTAAAGGAATATTCTATTCTTTTGAAGCATAGAGAAATGGTTTACTAAGAAATTGTAACGATAACTTTGGGTATTGGGCTAACCATATAGAAATTATTGATATGAAGTAAGAAGGCAATTTATCACTTGAGCAACAAGCAAAATGGTATATTATTATGATGTAACTACTTTCAACATTGTATTTCTATCATGTAATCCCTAATTCATTCAATGAATACATTATTATTCTTAAAAAAATGGTAGATGGTTCATAAGAAAGAAACTAGATAGAGCTTTTGTTAAATATCATCAGTTATCCAAATTTTTAGAGAGAGACTATATTTAGTTTCTCTCTTTTCTTGATTCACACTCTATCTAATATTGATGTTACAGAGGAAAACTCCATTTCACTTTAATAAGTACTTAGTAGAAGTTGAAGGGTATAGAGAAGTTGTAATTAGATAAGTAAACTTAGGACATGAATCCTTTATCTACATGAGGAAGCTTTAAATGTTTAGGAGAAATTAACAAAAAAACTTCAGTAATACTCATCATGCAATTATTGAAATAAAAGAAAAATTAATCAAGGCATAGAAAGACTTGCACCTGTCACCTAAAGATGATTATAACAAATTGAAAAGAAAGTATCCTTACTTAATGTATTTTGGAAGTTGGTAATTGCTCCCTTTTGAAACAAACACTAAGAGTTTAGTGGCTTAAAGATGGAGACAAGAGTACTAGTTACTTCCATAAGGTTATCCTCTTTAGAAGGAACACAAATAAGACTGCATTATTGCTAAAAGAAAATGGACAAGTGGTTTAATCTTAAGTTGAGATTCTGTAGGAAACTAACAAATACTTTTGAAATACTCTTGGTAAATCTAGTAATTATTTTTCATCTACACAGGCACTTAATTCATTCATTTATATGTAGAATAGAGAGGTTGAAGCTTCCATTTTTCTTAGACCTTTCAATGCAACATATATGGAGAAATCACTCTTTGAGCTTAAACTAAGCAAATCCCTTTGACCTAATAGATCCAATGCATTTTTCTTCTAGAGGATATAGACTCAAATAAAAAATATGGTCATTGAAGGATTTTTGAATTTCTTCAATAAAAGCAAGATGTTGACAAAAATGAACAAACGTTTCATTAGCCTCATTCTAAAAATATAAAACGTATAATCCTTCAAAAATTATAGGCTTATCTCTTGTTGTAACACCATATACAAAATCATTATAGAGCTCATAGCCTCAACACTCATGATATGCTGAAATCATATATCAATCCATCATAAAGAGATTTCATTTTAAGGAACAAAAATTGGGGATAATATTCTATTAGCTTAGGAGTTATTCAAAAATTACAATAGAAAGCATTAAAGGAAGAAAAATTGGAGATAATATTCTATTAGCTTAAGAGTTATACAAGAATATAATAGAAAACATTCAATTAAAATTTATGCAAATAAGATTAATTTCCATATAGCTTTTAATACTATTAACTAGAACTTTTATCACACTTTGGCTACCTTTTATTTTCCAATGAAGTTCATTTGTTAGATTTAACAATGTACCAACAAATCTCTTATAAAATCTTAGTGAATGGAGGGCCAACTGATCTAATCAAAGAAGCTAAAGGAGTAAAGCAATGAGTCCCCTTTCTTCTTACATATTTACCTAAAAAATTAAAGTACTGACTATATTAATTGGCCATTTTATAAGTTAGGAAAAGAATTTCAAGGACAACAATAAGTGTAAGAACTTTATAAACTATAGTTTATCATTTGCGAAAATTTTACTTCTACTTCATATAGCTAATCCCAACTCATACCCTAATGAATGTTCTTCATACCTTCAAAGAGTTGTCAATTCTTTTAATCAATGATGATAAGAGTCATATTTTTATGTCAATTGTGGCTAATCATCTCTTTAAGTGGCTCTCTAATTTAACATGCCTAAAGAATATGAAACCAACATTCACTTATTAGTTATAGGTATAATCTAACTAATTAATTCAATCCTCAATAGCCCACACATCTTAAGGTCTTAATTCTTTGTTCTCCCTAAGAGCTTATTTAAGACAATGAAGAAGATGCTAAGGTGATTCCCATGGTTAGGTGATCTATCAAGAAAATCACTAGCCAAAGTGACATATGTAGATGTATGTTTGAATAATTATGAAATAGGATTATAAATCATCCCTTTACAAACATTAAATAAGCTTTTAATTATAAATAGAATATAGAGAATCTTAACTGATAAAGAGCCTTATAATTAAAATAGGGACACATAATATTTTAAAGGAAAGAGTTTTTAGAAAGTCAAACTAAAAACCAACTCCTCCTAGATTATGTTAAAAATTCTTAATTTAAGGGAGCTAGTTTGGTTGAAGTTCAATTTTAGAATTAGGGATTGTAAATCAACCAAGTTTTTGGTATGGTGATTGAAATAAATTAGGATTCTTACATAGGGTCAATAGGCTTTTTAATGTCATAAACTTAATATCTATTGATGCTAATATTAAAGAGGTCTTTGAAGATAATCAATCGTGCCACAACATTAAAGAATTATCTAGTATAATGTATAATATTCTAAACTAAAATCCTAACCAAGCTAGAAGGACTTATTCAATTGGGCAAGACACTCCTTAGGGAACTTCATAAATAGATCATGCAAAGAATTACTCAGAACTCAAGCTTAAAATGTAAAATGGTTCAAAATTGTGTAGCTAAAATTAGTTCTTCAAAAAGCCTCTTTCATTTTGTGATTAATCATCAAAAAGAGGCTATCAACCTAGGATATGCTAAAAGGAAATACCTCTACTTATTGTTTCCTCTTTAAATAGGAATTTGAATCTATATGTTGTTTGTTCTTCAAATGTGGCTTAGTTTCAACCATTTGGCAAAAGAGGCAACAACTATGTAACCTTACAAGTACACAATTGGATTGGTTTAAAATTATTGATTAGATTAGTCAAAGACATAAAATGTGCAAGTCATCTTTCTAATATATAAAATCATATTTCAAAATGTGTTTTATTATATATAGAGGGAAAGAAACTAGATAATTTTTTAAGGCAAGGATTTGTAGAGTTAACAAATCATTTAAGAACTAATATGCTAGAATAGAGAGTATCTCATAGCTCACAAGGTTCATCTCCTTTGTAGCAATAACGGCTATAAAATAGGGTATTTTTAACCCTGATTGAAAATTAAGAAGAATATAACAAGATGAAATGTGAAGAAACTAATGCTTATATATCTTTTAACACAGATGCTAGAACTAATTTTGAGAATGCTTTCTAGTAATCAACTTTGATGCCTATGATATTCTCCCTCACCAACATTGGTTAGATCTGGATTTTATTATAAGATCAATTATTTTTTACCTACTTTTGGCCTATGTATTAGCTTTGAAAGCCTTACTTCTATTTTTGGAGATTTTATTACTTTCTTTTAATTTTTAAAAATAGATGATTACTAGTCTAAGTTTGTATGACACTACCAGAAAATCATACTACAATGGAGACTTATCTTGGAAATAAGAAGAATAGCAGAGAATCTTTACACTGATATAAGAAGAAGATGGTTAGTTGATTAGAAATCACTTTTCCCGCTTGTAACAAGGATACTTATACCTTAGTTCCTTATAGGGTTGTACATACATATAAATCAATGAATTACTTTACTTTTCGAAAGAAAAAAGATTATATGACACTGTCTTATTTTTTAAATTTTTTCTCCAATTTCTAGTAGGATGATAAATGCCTAAAAACCCATTTTTTTAAGAATTAATAATTCATTCAAAGAATACTATGTAGTGTACAATCATTCCAATAAACCATATTTATAATCCATGTCTATTGCATTTTGTTTGTTTCATTTGAGTTTGTTTCAATTATAATTTTAGTTCTTAATTGCCTTCAAGGCTCAAAAGGAGTAGAAATCAGATAAAATTGAGGAATAAGATTAGAGGGTTGATGTCCTTAAGGGACACATTTGTGTAGAGGAGCACATGACCATGTCCTAGACCATGTAGTTTTATGAAACCACGTTTCCATGTGATTTTCAAAGAATCAAAGTGAGATTAAGGGACATGGTCATACATACGATCATATGAGTGACTACGTCCACTTTAAAAAAACTAAATTTTAAGCTATAAAAGTATAAAAACTAAGAGAGGCTCAAAGGAGACTTGAGGAAACATAAATTGACAACCTAGGACAATAGAAAGAATGAAGAAGAAGCAAGGAAAAACATTTGTAGTGGATTATGCATCAATCTAAAGTAGATTTCATGAATATTAAGTAGGACTTCATCATGTTTGTTTTGATTTTATAGTTTTCCATTAGTTTTGA
This sequence comes from Erythroxylum plowmanianum, assembly GCA_025531925.1. Lineage (NCBI taxonomy): Eukaryota > Viridiplantae > Streptophyta > Magnoliopsida > Malpighiales > Erythroxylaceae > Erythroxylum > Erythroxylum plowmanianum. The sequence continues at coordinate 4,599,894 of JANVCQ010000007.1, forward strand.
TGTTATGTTTTCTATGATTAGGAACTAAACCTATACCTAGATTAGATAAACCCTGGGGTAGACCTTATAGTGATTTTATTTTAATTTAATTCATTATTTGGTTTTATTAGGATTTAGTTATATGTTCTTAATTATTCTTGAATTAATATTGAAAGCATGCTGATTTATGTATGATTTCACTCCATCGAGATTGAAAATTCCAATGTATGAATATTTCTAGTGCAACTAAAAGGAGTTATATGCAATCCTAGAGATAGGTTAACATTAATCCTCTGGATTAGGACAAAAGCTATAGAAAAATTTATGAATCGATTAATGCAATTCTAGGGGTTTTAATAGAAAGAGATTTCAATTAATCACCCTAGGATTAGGTGTTAATATTTTTTATAAAGATATTAACTTAATTAAGGAATTCCCTCCCTCTAATAAACTATAGATTAAATGAAGCAGTGAAATCATGAATGCATGAGAAGTCTTAAGGTGGATTCTAAGTCTAGGAACCATTGTCTTCTTTAATTTTTTAAAGTTAAGAATTGAATAAATGAATCAAGTTGTAGAACACATAGGAGTTCACTTAATTCTTTAATAAGGGTTATCAGGACCTAAATTTGGATATAATTAAGATACAATCTAGTGAACATTAAAATAATATAAAAAGCTTAGTTGATTAAGAGATTACAATATAGATTAAAGGAAAACTTCAATCAATCTTTCTTTATCAAGGCATAGATTTTTATCTTTTAAAGGATCATGGCAAATATTTCCCCTCTAGTTTATTATTCATTCTAGTTAGTCAATCATATTAATTTATTTTAGAATATTGTTTTAATTTTGAAATTGATTAATTATAAGCATTATAATTTTGTTAGACTAGATAATAGAAAGGTGGTAAATATTAGTAATTCCGGTCTTCATTAATTGACCTATACTCATTAATACTAGCTACAACTACACTGTGTGATTGCAGTTAAAGTTAAATCACATCAACAAGTTTTTAGTGTTGTTACCAAGGATTGTAATATTAGGAAAACCTTATTTTTATTATTCTAGTAATTTTTTCTTTTAGGTAGATTTTATTTCTTTTATATATATATATATATATTTCTTTTATATATATATATATATGTTCTTATAGCTCTCTTTCTTGATCTTGTAATTGTGGCCTATTTTAGGATCTAAATATTCATCATTATATCCACTAAACATAATGGAAGGATGGAGAGGACGATATGAAGTGAATCACACGTTATTACAGTGCTTATTATACGATATATGAATGCATAAAAAGGGGGGGTTGAATTGTGTATTCCCCTTTTTTGAAAAAATCTTTTTAAAACACAGAAACGTTTTGTTAAAAAAAATTCTTTTCGCAGAAACTACTACAAATCAAAGTTAATCGAATTCTTTGAAAAACCTTATTTAAAATCTAAGTAAAAATAAACTTTGAGTAATGAGAGAGATAAGGGTAGAGAGAAGTTGACACAGTAATTTTTATACTGGTTCACCCCAAACCGTGGGCTACGTCC
>JANVCQ010000007.1:4601519-4615620 GCA_025531925.1 Erythroxylum plowmanianum
TCTGTTTTCTCTTCTTCATCTGTTTTCTCTTCTGATTATTTGTTCTTCATCAAAATCATATATGAGAAGTCATTTTGACTTAACACGATATTCTCAAGGGGAATATTGTATGTCATCGCTTATGGCAACTTTAGAAGCTTGGAATGAGAGGCCTGGTGAAATGTATCTCGAAGCTCAATCGATATCCATGATATGTTATGATATTTGTAGGGTAACTACCCCAATCATGAATGTCAAGCACCATAAGATATGTGAAAGCATCCAAATTGTGTGGAGAATTGGCCTTAAGACACCCTATATAATAATACTTATAATCCAGATTGGAGAAATTAGTATAATTTTGTATGGAATAATTATGCTTCTTTTAGATTTCTATAATTGTAGCAATAAGAAGAGTATTAACATATTAAAGATATCCTTTTGAAATTTATCACTTCAAATAAGGTTGCCCTCTTAAAATCAAAGATCTAGGTGTTTTATCAAGAGAATATGATAACATTATGGAATGAATAGGAGCTATCACTTAAAGAAAAGAAGGAAAATGTTGTTCAATAAAATTAGAAAGATGAGAATGAGGAAGATGAAGATAGGGATCGAAATAAGGAGACTATCATGGAATAATTGATAGTCACTTGAAGTATAAAGGGCTCTTACATCCCACAAAAAAATTGTTAGAGTCAATCGAAGATCTATGGGGTTTTATTATTCCTTGTTATATTGACAGTGTATTACTATAAAGTTCATTAGCAGATTTACTTGGTTTTATTACATTGATACCTTATGTCCTTATTATCTTGCAACATATGGCTTATTTGTAGGCTAGTGAACCCTAATGTGAAAAAATTAGTGGAAGCAAGATATTAATTATAAATCCAAGTTGAACAAGGACTTATTGAGAATTCTAACTAAAAGACTCGTAAAGAAGCTATGGTTGGGAGGCAACCCAATAATTAGGTGTTTTTTTTAATTTTGATTGAGTAGTTTGTAGGATTTTTATTAGTAGTTTAGTTATTTTCATAGTTTTATTTTGATAGTCCTAATTTTGTACTTGATATTTAGTGGAGTTCCACGGGTTAAAAAGACAACATCACCCCTTACATTAGAGTATAGAACATTTTATTAGCACTGTATGGATGATGATGACATTGGATAAGCATAGAAATCTTTTTCTATTACAGGAGTACCAGTTATCTCACCCGCTTCTTTGTTTTTCATATTTTTCATTATTTTTGCATGTTTTGTACATTAAGGACAATGTATAGCTTAAGTTTGGGGGAGAGACTTAGCAATCAAGCCTGTCAATTTTGTTATAGTTAGCCTAATAATGAATAATTAGAGAATTCTCTTGAAGAAGATGTTGATCAAGATGATTCATTATAAGTTTGTTTGCCATTGTGATTTGATTTATTTAAGCAAATAATTATGAGCCTTGATGATTAAGTTTATTTCAATTTGGTTTATTAATTATAATTTATACATATATTACATTAAATATGAATTCTTTCGAGCATTTTCATTACCCCACACATATAAAAAAAGAAAAAAGAAATAAAAATAGTATGTTAATAACTGAGCATAAATAACTTCCTCCACTTTCTTTGTACCAATGAAAAGTTTAAAGTTTAATAATGGTGCTAGTAGTCATTTGAGATAGTGACCTAGTTGAGTAATTAGGGGTATTAATGACAAGGTGCTTACTCTCACATTAAAAGACTAGGTGACTTTTCAAACAAGCTTCTAAATACTCTTATATTGTTTAAATTTAGTGTTTCGCTTTTAATAAGGTATATAAAATTGTTTAAAGGTTTTAGCATTTTTCTTGTATATGTTCACTTTATGCATTAAGTGGAATGGTGTGAAATCAAGTTGAAATTTAAATAATTATGGAGTGAACTTGGTTTATTTATAACTTGATGCATGTAACTAAGTGGTTAACAATTCATTAAACTTTGAATTAGATGAATAACACACACAAAAATCTTATACATTTCTTCAATTTGTTTAATGCTTTCTTAGAGTTGCTTCTTATTAAATTGAAAGCAGTGAAATTGATTTACCTGAGGATAAGCAAATGCTTAATTGTCGGGGAGTTTATTAAATGCTTAATACTCCATATTTCTAATTCCATGTTTAGTTCATTTTGTTTGTTTATTTTAGATTTTTTTATTTTTATGGTACTTAATTTATTCTTATTATATTTTTTGGTCTTAATTACCTTCATGGGTCGAAAGGAGCATAAATCAAACAAAACTGAGGCAAAAATTAAAGGATTGAAGTTGTCCTTGAGGGACATGACCATGTGGAGGAGGAAATGGTTATGTCTTAAATTGTATAGCATTTTGGAACCGTAGTTTTGTGCAATTTTTGAAGAATTAAAGTGAGATTGAGGGACACAGTCATGCACACGGCTGTATGGGTGATCGTGTCCCTAAAAACTCTAAAATTTGACTTATAAAAGGAAAAAAGACTAAGAGAAAACAGAGAGGCTAAAGGAAAGCTAATGAAAACACACACTGATGACTTAGGATGATATAAAAAATGAAGAACAAGCAAGGAAACACATTTGGAGTGGATTTCCATAATTTTAATATAGATTTCATGAAGATTTAAAGGGTTTCATTATGTTTGTTTTGATTTTTTTCCGTTTTTGAGTTTTAATGTTATGCCTTCAATGATTAGGAACTAAGCCTTTGTTGGTACTTATATTACATGAACCCTTTGATAGACCTTATAGTTATTTTGTTTTAATTTAATTCATTCTTTAGTTTCATTGATATTCAATTATATTCTTAATTGTTCTTGAGTTAATATTGTTGGCATATTGATTCATATATGATTTTGTCATTGAGATTGAGAAATCCAATATATAAATTGATAAAGAATAATTGAAATGAGTTAAATACAAACCTTAAGATAGACATAAATCCTCTAAATTAAGATCAATAAACTATAGATTAAATTCAGTTATAAAATCACAATTACATGCGAACTCTTAGGGAGGATTCAAAGTCTAAGTACCATTATCTTCTTTGAATATTTCTTAGTTTGATCTTCATTCCCGCTAGTCAATTGTGTTAATTTATTTTAGTTTTAGTTTTGAATTTGATTAATCATAAGCACCATAATTTATTAGACTAGATAATAAAAAGTCGACAAGTATTAGTAATACTAGGGTCTATTTGTTTTTATTTATGTTTTTGAATTTTTTGTTTTTGTTTTCAAATTTATAAAAAAAAGACTTGTTTGTTTGAGTTTTTGGTTTAGAAAGTGATTTTTGTTTTCTGTTTATGCTTTTTATAATATGATTTAGTATCAACTAAATAAATATTATTTAATTATTTAATATTAATTAGTAATAGGAATTATGAATGATTTAATTAAATAATTTAAATTAATTTTAAAAAATAAAATAAGTTTACTTTAATAATTCTTAATATAAGTAATTTAAACTTAAAATAATATTCAAAATATATAAAATTTTAAATAAAATTTGCTTTAATAATTGAAAATATATCAATATTAATTTATAAGTACTAAATTATTTATTTTAATAAAATATTTCATTTTCTCATAATTTATAAATAACTAATATAATTGAGATTAAATAAATGTTATTTAATTTATTTATAAAATAATTTATTTCTCATTTTATTTAATATTAATATAAGTAGCAACAAAAATATAACTAAATTTACATTAAAAACTAAATATGTTTTTGTTTTTATTTGTAAAAATAAAAAGTAAAAACAAAAACAAAAACAGGAAAAACAAAAACAGAATATAGAGCAACCATCTATTCCTCCTGTATTTGACTAGAGGTATGCCGTGGGCTTGCACTTGAAACTATGTCACGCCAGGATTTACATCTTACACTTGTATGTCATTTCATTTTGTTTTTTGTTGACACTTCTGGCAGATATACAACTTGACGAATTTATAAAATGCTTGCATGTGAGCTAGCCTGCCTCTCAACGTCCTTTTCGCCTATTAAAGCCAAAAAATACTTCGCCTTTTTTAATAGTTTATTAAAAAATAGTTATTTATTCAGTCCTAGTTTTAGAGTATGTACTTGTCGAGTGATGCAAATTTGGTAACAGGTAAATTTAAATATGATCAGCCTATCATAATTGAAATCCTAATATGTACACACAAATCCCACTGTTTGTTGTTTTGATTTGTATCACTCAACACATTGTGCTAAAGTCCAACAGAGATTTAATCAATAGCACCACCAAAACCACCTCGTAAGTGACGTTTAAGCATTTATTTTGTCTGATAGAAAGGAATGTACCAATGTCTAAACTCTACTAAAGTGAATTAACCTTTCACCGGCCAGACCACACTCACTAAGCTAAATGATTCGAGTTAATGAGTCACTCAAACAATATTTCGCACCTGTCCGTCACTGTCATTGCGTTTAGACATTTCTGTGTTTCATGCTTGAAAGCACGTAACGTATAAAAAATGACGGGGGACAATGGAAGTAATATATCACGTGAGTGCCCTCATCATTTAAGGCAATGGAATTTTAATTAATGAAACAAAGTTTTATTAATTCAGTTTAACAATGAAGTTATACTTTGTCCTTACTTTTAAAACAGTTTCTTCATATGTTGCTTACAATTAATATACTGATGAAGCATCCACATAAAAACCGGTTGATGATAGGAAAGGAAGCACGTCATCGGTGCAGGAGTGGCAATTATCCATGAGAGTCCCCAAAATTCAAGGATTCTAGATACGTAGGGTGAATAATTTCCAACTTATATACAACTGAAGCAGTGAACATATGACATATAACAGAGTCTAGTTAATTAGCTTAGGCAATTAGCTAGGCCGGTTAATTAATCTCATCAGATCTATTTCAAAGATCGATCGCCAGCAATCTCTGCCTCCCCCACCACCCCTCCCCCACTTCTGAGAAAAGCAGAGAAACAAACTTGCATTATAAGCCACATAATGTAATTTGTCTTCTTAACGACTACTTAATCTTTTGTATTCACCGTGTCAAGTCAACTCATTTTGTACTTAATCTTTTTCATCAATTTTCTTAATTATGATCGTCTGTAGAAATCTTCACACTTGCTTTTCTAATGCTACAAATCTAGTAGGGTTCTGGATAAGATTAATATAGAGTTCAAATGCAATGCATGCCGCACTTTTAAGGGAGTCGGTGGTAGGTAAGTAAAGCCGTAACATCACCAGCCATCGTGGTTAATTGGCATTTACTCATAGGTTTGAAGAATAAGATCATATATATATTATAGGGATTTGGTTATTACGTAGAATAATATGGTTGTAGCTAGGGTTTACCAGCAATTTTGTCAGTATCGGTCCTAGGTGTGAAAGAGAACAAGCAGATTTCAAGGATTTACTTAGATATTGTAGCAGCCTACTCAGTTTCTGCCATAACTTCTCTCGCTCGAAGCTGGCCTACGTTACGCGTTGTCCCTTCAACTCATAACTGCGAGGAAGGGAGCCAAATTATGTGTCATTGTCACACACACATCACAAACCCCGCCCCATCGATTTATCTATAAATTGTAATAACGTCAATTAATAATAATTTTAATTATAAATTCACGTTATGAAATAAGTGATTTTGACTAATAATTTTAAGAAATAAAAACCTTGAACGTGTAGACGAAGTAATTCTAATATAACAGATTCAAATTGTTATAGATGATATAATAAAAAGTTATATTTAATTAAACATATATTTTATATATAAAGCACAAGAATAGAAGAAAACTAATATATTCTTATCTCTATTCTGCTATTGAAAGACCCGATACTGAATTGTATAACAAACCAACAAGCATTAACTAATCGTATTGACTAGATTTTACCTAATTATATTGTCACCAAAGTCGTCAATACTCAATAAACAAAGATGTTATCGATGTATGAAGTCAAGAAATAAGATTAAAAATTTCGTCCACCGTAAGAACAAATGATTAAAACATCGCACTTTGCTCTAGGCTGCTGTCTGAGTAATGTTGACATGCAGTGTTAGGAAGTATTGAATTTAACTTTCTCCAACTTAAAAGGATTCAGATAGATCATTTAAGATTCAGATAGATCATGTATATCGAGAAAAGGAGAAAGGCAGGTAAAAGGGATGTTAAGTCAAATCTCTCTCTCTCTCTTTTTGATTTGTTTTGTTTTGGACATGAGACGGAATCTTCTCCGTTGATTCTTAATTTCTTGTAAGTCCCGATGTAGCAGAGCTTTTCTTCCTCTCCAAAGTATAAGATACTTTCGTCTAAATCTCCAATATATTTGCACTTGGAAATATTTGTATACTTCATCAAATCTTTCTTTTACTGTGTCCTGTTTTTAATTTTTCGAGTTATTCAGATCTCTTTTACTGTGTCCCTACTTTTATCTTATTTGTACAATTCTTTTTTTTTTTTTGTCCACGAGGTGTTTTAGAAGGGTTTCATTTATAGGAAGACACTTTTAACCCATCCATATCCAGACTAATCCCCGCTCGAACCGGGTAGGTCCCTTGCGGGAGACAAAACTCTGGCCCCAAGTTTTAAACAGTTGCATACATAAGGACGGTTCGAACCCGTGACCTCACTTAAGACAGAAGAGCCTCTTACCAACTCACCTTCGCCCTGAGGTTATTTGTACAATTCTTTAAGTAGTTCATATTAGAACTTCAGGGACTAATGCTTAACAAACAAACGTGTTAGGAATCAGGACTCAAGAGGGTCCAAGAAACTGCTTTGGCAAAGCAAATTCCATCTTGCGGGCTTAAGAAAACGTTTTTGTGAGGTTTAGTACTTCTAGTTTCTAAATTTCAATGATGTAGGTGCTATAGAACAGTTTTAATCTTATGGAAATCATCATTTATTTCTTTATAGAGTTGATCAGGTCGTGCAGTAAATTATTCTTATGTTTGGTTGTCCATTGAAAAGTTATAATATTTCTTTCTTTTCATAGTAAAACAATTATATTGCCTATGATAATTTTGAAGGTTATGCATCTCTGTTACTGGGGTTGGAGAATATACTTTACCATTAATGAGATCAAGCCAGGAAGGAGGGAGGAAGAGAGGAGTTACTTAAATGAACCAGTCTCTTCTAAATATAGTTAGAGTAGGCACTATGTACCATTGAAATAGAGGTGTTCTCTAAATTGCAGAGCTAACATCTAATGAAAACATTGGAATTATTCAATTCCATCTCTTGCCATTAAAGACAAGTCACAAAACGAAAGTAATCCTAAGAGTGACTTGAGAAAACGATACCAAGTTGTATTAATTTACTTTTTTAAAAAATATTTTCAATGTAAAATATATTTTATATAATTGTTTTCCTAAGTCTCTGTTTATATTTTTCGTGTTGTGCTTCTGTTTTTGCATTTCCTCCTTTATTTGTGTTGTGCTTCTCTTTATTTAATCTAACTTTTTAACTTCACAAATGTGGTCAACAATATCACTTGTTGATTAACCAGCATATAGTTACATTTATATCCACTCTTTTCAATATGTGGAAGCTGAAAACGCATACGACTCATAACATACACGAGAAATTACATGTTTAGAAAAATGTGCACATCCCTGTAGGAATATCTAAAACAAAAAATAAGAACAAACAATAACTTAAGCGTCTTATATACTACCCCAATTAGAACTATAATAAGAAGACATACAGAAATGATTTGTAGATGCAAAAAATAAATCCTTTGACAGCCAACTTTAAAGGTATTTAATTGTTGTCTCGGAGCTTGAAAAATATGACTAAACTGGTGGGTACATTTGAATTATCAAGTCCAATGGTAAATTTTGAATAAAGTAATCCAACAAATCAGTTTTCTATAAGCACTTGTACTTAAGAGTTCAACACCAATATCTGCACTCATTTTGATCCCTCTAGTCATATAAAATGTCTCTGGTTTCGGCCCTATTACACTAACATCTTACGATGTCTTTAATATATGCGTTCATTAATTGACATACATGCCTTCTTGTAATCTAACAATCCCTACTCTAAAGTATCTAGCATATTCCCAGAATGTATAAGGTTTTCTGACCGTCCTAAATCATGTTATAAGACTTTTGTGTTTCGTGAGTCACAAGGTTATTTTTTCTTACAATGAAAATATTAAAAATTAAATTCTTAATTTTAAAATTTCGACATAAATTTTAATTGCTAAACCACAAAACTCTGTTATAAAAAATAAATTCAAGGAGTTGTATCACTCTTTGTTAATTATTTTAGGAAGAAAAGTAGTATGTCATCATTGCCCGTTTCTCTTTTCGAAATGCCAAGAACATGGGTCTTGAACTATTTTCCGATTTTAACAATTTAAAATCTCTCTCGATCAACATATAAATAGCTTATATTTACCCACTAAAATTGTTTAGTTTGTATATAATCTATCTCATTCATTAGATAAACTAATGTGAAATTTTCAAGCTATGGTTATCAATACTATTTTTCATAAGATATGGATATGGTGTAGTTTTTAATCTTAGTATTGTGAAAAAATATTTAAAATAAACATACCTTTATTATGGTTAAACTCATCTGTGATTGATTCCTGTCGTTTAATATGTTAAAAAATTCTCATACTTTATTAAATGGACTATCAAATCCCTTATGTTATCCTTTTTTAAATTATGTAATTTTGTCAAAAAATTAATTGAAAAATTAATAAAGGAGTATGTATTTATTTAATAGAAAATAAGAATTGTTTTTAAATTAAATAATAAAAGAAATGTCTTTTCATTTAACAAAACATGATAATTTTTTGGAAAATATAATAAGTCATATGATTTTTTAAATTAATTAAACTGTAAAGAATATGTGTGACAAATATGAGGTACAAAGAGAGAAGCTTTCCTATCTCTTAGTGTGTCTAATTTTTGGTCAACTCTTTTCCTTCTAACTTTTTTGACTTAACTAAATTTTTGTTCAACTTCTCGCTTATGGCTCGACTCTCGCTCATCAATGTTTTAAAGCTTTTATAAGTGGCTCTCTTGCCCTCATTCTTCTTCTCATTTGGCCACACATCATGTTCCCACAGTTTTAGCTCTCCACCAAATTCTATCTACTTCTCAAAGTCACTTTATGGTACCTATGTCAACTGTTAAAACAACTTCTCCCTCTGCTCCACTTGTTGCCTCTTCTTCCAAAGTTATGCCTATCTCCTTCTCAACTACTCCTATCCACCCTAACAAAACCTTAGAGCTAATTAGTTGGAGATGCTAGCGCAATGGAAAAACTCAAATACATTCCACAATCTTTAAATGGTATTGCCTAGAATCACTCCACTTATTGAAATCTTACTTCCTAGAGTTGCTAAATAGATCTCTACCTTGACGGGGTTCTTTACTGATAAAAGATCCTCTTTCCCCCAAATGCAAAGTTGGAGATCATGTATGGCACTTAACAAACTTTAGAAAGCATATTCCTCTATGGATTGATTTTCATAATATATTTTTAGAGTATCGATCCTCCATAGGACTTAGTTACATGACAAGTTGGATTGGGAGGCCTATATGCCTTGACAAAACCACTGCAAATCTTAAGATGATGGGTTTTGCTAAGATCTACATTGAGTTTGATAGTGTTGTTGAGATATGGAGCCTGATAATATATTTTGGACAATACACTAGGCGCACGATATATTCTATTCTCCTAGTGTACTGATGTCGAAAACAATTTACAGTGAAATAAAAACTCTAGCTGCCCGTGGACATAGCAAAATCTTGGTGAACCATGTAAATCTATGTGTGTTTGTGATTTTCGTACTTGTTCTTTGATTATTGTGATTAATTGTTCGTAATAACTGGTATCAGAGTTTGGTTCATATGACAACAATCTGAAAAGATGGAAAGCGCGAAGATTTAAATTGAGAAATTCGGTGGAAATGATTTTGGTTTCTGGAAGATGTAGATGGAAGATTGTCTGTATTAGAGAAACCTCCACGAACCTTTGTCAAGGATGAAACCAGAAACCATAAGACAGAAGGTTTGGGATCTAAAAGATTGGCAGGTGTTAGGGTTGATTCGTTTGTTGTTGGCAAGAAATGTTGCCTTCAACATCATTAAGGAGACAACGACTGCAGGAGTACTGAAGGCTCTAGCAAACATGTACAAAAAATTGTCGGCTATTAATAAGGTATATCTGATGCATCGTTTGTTCAATCTGGGGATGTCTGAAAGTGGATATGTCGCAAATCATATTAACGAATTTAATATGATTATCAGTCAATTAAGTTCTGTTGATATTAATTTTAATGATGAGATTAGAGCCCTAATTTTGATGTCCTCTCTACCCGAGTCGTGGGATATTATTGTTTCCACAATTAACAACTCGCATGGGTTTGAGAAGCTAAAGTTTGATGAAGTCTGAGATGTTGTCTTGAGTGAGAACATTCGCAAAAGAAAAATCGGGGATTCGTCTGGTAACGCAGTTAGTGTCAAAGGAAGGGGCAAGAGAAAGTTGAAGGGAAGCTATAGTAAACACGGTCGATTGAAATCAAAAAGGTGGGAAAAATTTAAAGACAGAAACAAGGTATCTTATTGGGATTGTGGGAAAAAAGGACACTTCAAGAAGGACTACCCTAAACCTAAGAAGGAAAAAGGCCAAAAAAATAATAAGCCCTATGAAGATGATGATTTTATACATTCTGTAGAAGAAATTGGTAACGTCTTAATTCTTAGTGTGGACAGCCCGATTGACTCCTGGATACTTGATTCTAGTGCGTCATTCCACTCTTCTTCAAGCAGAGAGTTACTCAATAATTTAAAGTCTAGAAATTTTAGGAAGGTGTATTTTGCTGATAGTAAAGCCTCGGAGATTGTTCGAAAGGGGGATGTGTGTATCCAGACCTCAGATGCGAGTAAATGGAAGTTGCAAGATGTCAGATATATTCCTGATTTGAAGAATAATTTGATTTCTATTGGTTGGTTAGACAACAAGGGTTACAGGGCAGTGTTCGGGGAGACTTCCTTGAAAATTGTGAAGGGAGTTATGGTGATAGCATAGGGCATAAAATCCAGAACTTTATACAGTATCGCAGGGTGTTCGAACATGGTTGCTATAGTCGATAGTACATCGAGCTCGAGTCTATGACATAACAAAATAGGAGATATGAGACAAAGGGGCTGAAGATGCTAGCTTTAAAGGGGTATCTATAAGGTTTGAAATTTGTTGATATGAGTTTTTATAAGAGTTGTGTTTTGGGAAAGTAGAAACAATTCCATTTCACAATGGCTAGCAGAGAACCAAAGGCAGAATGGTTAGGATTAGTACACATAAACATGTGGGGGCCATCTCCAGTCTCCTCCCTTGGTGGTTCAAGGTACTACGTTACCTTCATTGATGACTTTAGCAGTATGGGTTTACTTTCTAAAACATAAGTCAGATATGTTTGTTACCTTTAAAAGGTGGAAGGCTGAAGTTGAAAATTAGATTGGGTTAAATATCAAATGCTTAAGGTCTGATAATAGTGGAAAGTATGATTCTACAGAATTCAAGAAGTTCTGTGCTGATGAGGGAATCAGGTGCACCAGGACAGTTCCTGGCAAGGCAAGGCAGAATGGGATTGCTTAAAGGATGAACATAACGTTGAATAAGCGAGCAAGAAGCATGAGACAACATGCTGGGCTGCCAAAAACATTTTGGCCAGATGCAGTGAGCACAGCAGCATACTTTATAAATAGAGGACCTTCAGTTCCTTTAGGTTTCAAGATGTCAGAAGAGGTTTGGTCAGGTAAGAGGTCAAGTTTACTCACCTGTAGACTTTTGGATGTGCTGCTTATGTTTATGTTGATCCAGAGAAGAGAGACATGCTTGATGCAAAGGCTTTGAAGTGCTATTTCATTGGGTATGGCTTGGATCAGTTTGGATACAGATTTTGGGATGACAAAAATAGAAAGATCTTGAGACACTTTGATGTGACATTTGATGAGAATGTCCTACATAAGGACAAGTTTGGGGTGCGATCTGAAGATGCTAAAGAAGTGGGAGCTGAGGTTGAGTTGCTAGAAAATCAAGAAAATATTGCTGCAGAACCAGAACAGTAACCAGTCACACTTGAGCCAGTGTTGAGGAGATCTACCAGAGTTACCAGGTCACCAGACAGGTATTCACCATCCTTGCATTATTTGTTATTGACTAATAAAGGGGAACTAGAATCCTTTGATGAGGCTTTACAAGTGAAGGATTCAATTAAGTGGGAGCAAGCCATGGATGATGAGATATGGTCACTTTAGAAGAATGATACTTGGAAGTTAACTGAGTTGCCTTTAGGGAAGAAAGCTCTATTGAACAAGTGGGTCTACAGGATCAAGAATGAAACTTATGGTACAGTTAGGTTTAAGGCTCGATTGGTGGTTAAGGAATATTCACAAAGGAAAGGTATTGACTACATTAAAATTTTATCTCTTATTATAAAGCTAACTACAATCAGAATTTTGCTGAGTAATGTTGCAGTAGAGGATTTGCACCTTGAGTAGATGGATGTAAACACATCATTTTTACATGGAGATCTAGAGGAAGAAATCTACATGCAGTAACCTGAGGGATATGAGGTTCCTGGTAAGGAACTTATGATGTATAAGCTCAAGAGGAGTTTGTATGGATTGAAGTAGGCTCCTAGACAGTGGTACAAGAAGTTTGACTCTTTCATGTTTAGAAACAGTTTTTATAGGAGTGAAAAGGATCAGTGTTGTTACATTAAGAAGTTTACTAATTCCTTTGTTATTTTACTATTGTATGTGGATGATATGTTAATTGTAGGTTCAACTGTGGAGGAGATAAATAATCTTAAAGGAAGATTGTCATCAAAGTTTGAGATGAAAGATTTGGGTGCAACAAAGTAGATTCTAGTGATGAGGATTTCCTAAGACCAGTTTGCTGGAATTCTAAATTTATCCCAGGAGCAATACATTGAGAAGGTGTTGTCTAGGTTTAGAGTTGATGATGCTAAGCCTAGGAGCACGCCTTTTGTTGGCCCCCAAATTTTTTCTTAATGAATAAGCATGATTTAAATGATTTTTTGAGGTTTTGATAGATTAAAATTTTCAAGCTAATTATTATGCCAAATTTATTAGGATTTATTGAATGGGTAAGTGGAATTAAAGTGCTAAGGTTATAAGAATGTTCATGGGTAATTTTAGCAAGGCACTTAAGGATAAAGAACATAAGGCATATAAGGAAGGGTAAAATGGACATTGCACACTCATTAAGGGTAGGATTGGAAGAGGAAAATGTGGTCTTATATTTAAGAGAAGGAGAAATTGTGAATTGGGAGAAGAAGAGAAATAAGAAAGAGAAAGAAGAGAGATTTTGGCGATCGAGAGAAAAGAAGAGAAAAAAAACTAGGGTTTCAATTTTCTTAGCCTTCAAGAGAGATTTTGAGGTTGTTCAAGAAGGGAAAAAGGTAGAGAAAGATAAGAGCTTCCATTTGAGCCACAGATCTCTTCATTTGGTGAAGAATCAAGGAAATCAAGAAAGACAAGAGAAGTAAGAGTAGAGACATTTTGAGCAAGCCTATAAGCAAGGAAATCAAGGTGGGTACATGTTTACAATAGAGTAAATAAGCCACTACATGTTTTCTTTGAATCAAGAAAGTTTAAGGATTTCAACTACATCATAAGTATTGCATCTATCGCTTCTTGAATGAATTGAGAAATTGTTATATGTTTGCCACATGAATTGTGTTGATGATTTTTGAAAAGATTTTGGAAATGATTCTTTTTGAAAAGATGCAAGTTTATGAAATCAGATTTTCGGAAATGATTTTTGAAATATCTCATCTCTATGAAAAGTCAAGATTAAAAAAAGTGCCATTTTGGGCAATATGTTTACAAGATGTGAAATACATGATTATATGGGTTTGTGGTGGTCCCCTAAGTTAAATCATGTGCACGTTAACCAAGTTAAAGGCTTCTCCCGCCTGCCCGTTAGTGGCATAGAGCTCCTTTATAGACTCCTATAAGTTCACGGCTATGCAAAACTATTATGTAGGATTGCGTTAATACGTTCTGTTCACGGCTGCATAGGACCCTTAGGGGAAATGTGTAGTATGTTCTATTTTGGATCCACCCAAACCATTCTGATGTGCTTATGTGCTTATG
>JANVCQ010000007.1:4622950-4634645 GCA_025531925.1 Erythroxylum plowmanianum
GTAGTGTTCTTGAAGTGGGAAAGAACTAGGATTACATGAATGATAGTGAATGAAAGTTTTTGTTTTGGTTTTTGATATATGAAAAATTAGGATGTCTAAGCCAATAAATTAAGTGACATTTGGCTTCAATAAATGAATTGCTTTGGCATAGGTAATTAATTGAAAAATGGCAGCAATGAATGAATGATAAATGGGCTAGTAACTAGGTAACATTTGATAGCTTATGGAGGAGATAAGTGGCTTACATGCTTAGTGACATATGCCATTATAACATAGAGACTCCTAGCACTTGATGAGACAAGCTACTATAGGAGTAGTTTATGTTGTGTCTATTCTTCTCCTTTCCATTACTTTCACCATGGAAACACTCACACACCCTCACAATTTCTGAATTTTGCTTTAATTTCATTCATATTCACCTCAAGATCTACACAAAAATCTACTCAAAGATAGTTATAATCTACTATCATCATTTTGCCTTTGCTGAAATGATTTTATTTCCACCTTGAATTTGTGATGATCTTGCATGCATGGAGGGCTAGGTTAACTTGATGAATTGAGGTGCAACTAGAACTAAACAAGTAAGTAAAGTATTGATCTTTATGTCACGTTATAATAGAAAGATTATGATGATTGAATAGGGATAGGTTGTATATGATGTTTTTTGATGTGCTGGAAAATGGAGAATGAATGGGTACTTTTATGTTCTATTTTTTATGGGATGTTGTATGGATGATTTAAGATGGGATTTGAAGTATAATTGATGAGAAATTCATGCTAAAAATAGGTATATGGAAAACTAGATCTATAGGTGTGTTTGTAAAAAAAGGACTGTTAATGACATAAGTGAGCAAAATTTTATAAGCCTTAGTGTAACCCATATGAAAGTTAAATTAACCTAAAATGAAGTAACCTTAAAAGACATGAAATCTGGAAATTTTCAGGTGTTAGTGATGTCTCTTAGCTTGTAAATATTAAAGGTGGTAAAGTTACACACATTAGTGATGTTGATGACAAATTCTGGACTTTTAATTTTAGCCTTGTGTACATGTTGAACTAGCTAAGAAACTTCACTCTAAATTGGTGGACTTGATTAAGGCTAGGAATGAGCCTAGATTGTTAATTGATTAATCGATTAAGATCTTGATAAGTTTATGTAGTTAATTGATGTCATAATATAAAGAATGGTCTATTTTGATATGGTTGAGTTCAAATATGGAAATTATGATTTGTTAAAGAAATAAATGAGTTCTTTTAATG
The DNA here is from genome assembly GCA_025531925.1 of Erythroxylum plowmanianum. Classification (NCBI taxonomy): domain Eukaryota; kingdom Viridiplantae; phylum Streptophyta; class Magnoliopsida; order Malpighiales; family Erythroxylaceae; genus Erythroxylum; species Erythroxylum plowmanianum. Next base: position 4,624,211 of record JANVCQ010000007.1, read on the forward strand.
CAAGCATGATCTTAAGGAAATGAGTAATATGTATAAGGTATGGATGAATGAGCATTAAAGAACATGGGCTAATTATGAATGAGAATTGGGTAAATGTATGAATATACATTATTGGAAAAAGTTTGGTAAATGTATAGATTTAGCTTACTGAAATTCCATAATTAAAGTAACAATCATGTGTCTATTATAAGAGGCTTTAAATCAAGAAAATATTCAAGGCTAAGTGTAAAGTATGGTAGATGAATTTCGAGCAAATCAAGCAAACTTAAAGGTACAAACATAATTGCCAAATGGTAGTATACAAATATGATGTTTGAATGGTCAAGATTTATGAATTGTTACATACCTGGAAAGGTTAATTGAGCATGCATTAAACATCACACATATATATGTGCATGATTGAATATTTGTTGGACCCCAAAAATTTTTCTTTAAGTTAAGCATGATTTAAAATAATTTTTGAGGTTTTGATAGATTAATTATGTTGGAGTTATTATTATGTCAAAGTTAGTATGATTTATTGCATGGGTTAATATAATTAAAGTGTTAATGTAATAAGAATGTTCAAGGAATTTTTGGGAGATCACTTAAGCATAAAAGACCTAAGGCTTATAAGGAAGGAAAAAATGGACTTTGCACACTCATTAGGGTAGAAATGGAAGAAGAATATGTTGTCTTGCTTGTTAAGAAGAGAGAAATGTGAATTGAAAGGGGAGAAGAGTGAAAAATGAAAATAAGAGAGAAGAAGAGAGGTTTTAGTGAAAGAAAAAAATAAGAGAAATTAAGCTTGTTAAGGTAGGTTAACCATCTTTTCTTCTTGCTTTATTAAAGAAATGGGTTGTGTTGAGGATGAAGGAGTTAAAGAGAGAAGGGCTTTGTGTAGAGAATGAAATGTTTGTGTTGGAAGAAGATGAATTAAGAGAACCCAATTGATTTTAGGGTTTCTAAACTAAGTCTTAGGTTTTCTAACCTAGATGAACTATAGGTAGATTAGGTTTGAGTTTAATTTGTGTTTATTGCAATTTTGTGATTTTTGAAGCTTATGAATTTTATTGGAATGTTGTTTTGAATGGAACTTTAGTTGTTTTAGGAAACCAAGAGAATCCTACCCAAGAGCAAAGGGAAAGGCAAGCTTGACTTCAATTTTGCTAAGCTAATTAGGTGGGTAATGTATTTATAGTTATTGTGTAATTGGGCAAGTTCTTGCCTATGTGTGTGTATGTTGATTTGCTTGAATTTGATTTGCTTGAAATTGAAATCATTGTAAATGTTTGGAAATGCATGATGTATTGTGATTATGTTATACCTCGAACGAGGTTATAACATTTTGAATTAGATGAAAAGAAGAAAAAGCATGAAAGTATGAGCATATGATTGAATTCAGCATAAATTTTCTTGTGATTAGGCAAGAGAGGAACATGTTTCATTAGTCACGTACATGTTGACATATAGCCTTTTCCAGATTACCTGCTTGAGGCCATGAGATCCTAAGAATTCAAACTCATTTTGTTCACGATATAAACTTTAATTTCTTCGTTTCGTTCCATGGAACTCTCGAGACATTTATTTGTGCATTGCATGTTTAAATTGTCAAGTATGGTGCATAATTGAGTGTTATATTTAATGGCTAAAGTCTATGTGCTGGTTACGAGTTTAAACTAAATTGATTAAATGCTTAAATTTCTAGAATAGATTGAGAATGCTCGAACTGCTAGATATACATGTACATATGCTTAAATTTGTGGTCAATTACCAATGGATTTAAATATATTGGCCACTGAGCTATGTAGCTCACTCCACTATTCCATCCTTAGGTGCAGAACGAGAAGATTAACAATCCTTGCAAGGCATCGAAAACTCCAAGATGTTAGAAACTTTTGTAACTAAGTTAGTTCGATCGATCATTTTTGAATAGCTTTATAAGCATATCAAACATTGAGCATCCAATGTATTTTGTATTTTGTGTTAAGCCTTTGATTACAATGTTAATATGTAATTGAAGCTATGTATGAACTTTATTTGATGTAGAAATGGATTGAGAAGTTTCCAATGTTCATGTGCTCATTTATCATGTAGTGGTACATTTCATATTTCAAGTCTCTCATAGGTGTAGAAATTGTGTTATGACTTTAGGGACAAAACTGGATTAATCTAGGTTGAATTAGACAAAGTTATCTTCTAGAAATTGTAGCTTATCTTTCTAGCTTTCCAACGATATATAATATGAAAATTTTGGACATCTGAGTCAAAAGTTATGATCTTTATAAGTGGAGATGCTCTGGAGAGTGTAGTTAGGGACTTATAACATTGGGTGATGTGAGGAAGACCCCTATAGAAACCCTATTGTTTGGTGCCTATCGTCTGGTGCACTATAGACTAAATCATCTAGCCTATTGTCTAGTCTAATTTTGACCCTCTAGATGACAAAATCTAGCTTTGCTATCTTCATGAACGTTGTAGATCTAGGAGCATTCTTCAAAAATGTCCATAGAATACCTTAATCTGATATCTCTAGAGAAAGTAATGCTAATTATCCCAAAATAGGTCTTAGACTAAAGCCTATCATCTGATCTTTCGTGTAGGATCGTCTTACCCTATCATCTGGTTCATTTTTAACCTTCTAGATGACAAAATCTTGATTTGGTGTCTTCATAAAAGTTGTATATCTAGGAGTCTCTTCAAAATCGTCCAAAGACCACCTCAATCCGATATCTCTAGAAAAAGTTATGCCAATTGTTCCAAAATAGGTCTTAGATTGAAGCTTATCGTCTGACCTTTTGTCTAGGATTGTCTTACCCTATTGTCTAGTTCAATTTTGTCCTTATAGATGATAGAATCTATCTTCAAAGTCTTCATGTAATTTGTATATCTATAACCATCTAAGAATGACTTTGATCCGATATCTCTAGTGAAAGTTATGCTAATTGTTCCAAAATAGGTCTTAGATTGAAGCCTATCGTCTAACCTTTCATCTGGGATCGTCTTACCCTATCATCTGGTCCAATTTTAACCCCCTAGATGACAAAATCTTGCTTTGATGTCTCCATAAAAGCTATAGATTGATAAGTTCTATTTTAAACCATCTAAGAATGACCTGGATATGATATCTCTGTAGAAAGTTATGCCAATTGTCTAAAAATAGGTCTTAGATTGCAGGCTATCGTTTGACCTTTTGTCTGGGATCATCTTACCCTATTTTCTAGTCTAATTTTGACCCTCTAGATGACAAAATCTCACTTAGGTGTCTCATCAAATTGTAGATCTAGGAGTCCTCATCAAAACTATCTAAAGAACATCTTAATCCGATATCTCTAGAGAAAGTTATGAGAATTGTCCCAAAATAGGTCTTAAACTGAAGCCTATCGTCTGACCTTTTATCTGGGATCGTCTTATCCTATCGTCTAGTTCAATTTTTACCCTCTAGATGATAGAATCTATCTTCAAGGTCGTCATGTATGTTTTATATCTATAAGTTTTCTTTCAAATCGTCCAAGAATGACCTTGAACTGATATCTATAGTGAAAGTTATGCCAATTTTCCCAAAATAGGTATTAGATTGATGCCTATCATCTGGGATTGTCTTACCCTATTGTCTGGTCCAATTTTGACCCTCTCGATAACAAAATCTCGCTTCAGTTCTTCATGAAACTATAATTCCTCTTTCAAACTGTCTAAGAATGACCTTGATCTGATATCTCTAGAGGAAGTTATGTCAATTGTTCCAAAATAGGTCATGAAGTTGAAGAAATGTGTTTGCTTACATTTTTATGACTCCGAATGCTGGGCTTCAGAAGTGAAGTCCAACATTTTTGATATCAGAGCTTAGGTTTTTCCTAGGCTTAGAATGCATAGTAGGATGGATTGTTATGCTATGTGATTACCTGTTGCATTGTGAATTGATTGAATTGCATTAAGTGACAAGGATGTCATGCATATATGTAGGAAATAGGATCAGAAAGAAATGTAAGCTAATCGTTAGTGTTTCAATTGAAGGAGTAAGAAGCCACCTCGTAGAAGGACACAAGGAGTATTGTAAGGAACAGTTGCACTTTACTCTCCGTCAAGGGAGGAGAGTATCGATGAGTCAGTAGCCCCAGGAAATGCTGAGGCTTTTGTAGGACAAGGTAGTGAGACCGTTCGATCGTAGACGCGGGAGTCTCCTCCGTAGGAGCAAGTGCTTGATCTATTGGATCCGAGAATGTTTCAAGCATTTGCTTAGACCATAGGCCAACTACCGCAACCTTCTCCTTCGGCCCCAGTGAAGAAAGGGAAACAGTTTGATAAGCTCAAGAAGTACGGGGCAGTGGATTTCTACAGGACAACAAATCCAAAAGAAGTCGAGACTTGGTTAAGAAAGATCGAGAGGATACCGGATCAGATGGATTATGAGGATGATGAGAAAGTTGTGTATGCTGCAAGCTTGCTACAGGGAGATGCTCTACATTGGTGGGAGAGTGTGCCAGGGAGCCAGATAAGACCGCTAGTCCTAGCATGGAAGGACTTCTTAGCTACTTATAAGAAGAAGTACTTGCCTGAGGTGTATATTCAATAGAAACAAAGAGATTTTTTGAATCTCACCTAGATGGAAATGACATTGAGTGAGTATGAGCGTCGGTTTACATAGTTATCCCGATATGTAGTAAAGATGATGATGAGTGACGCAACTAAGTGTCATAGGTTCGAATCAGGGTTGCATCTAGCTATCAGAGAGAAAGAGGTGGTGTAGAATTTTTATGATTTTCAATAGCTGGTTGAAGCGACTCTGAGGGTTAAGAACATTGAGAACATAAAGAATGTCTTGAACAAAAAGAGAAACGGGAGAGAACAGTTCAGGAGGGGGAGGTGGTACTTCTGTGCCTGGGAGGAGTGCCAGGATTTTCCCTTTGTAGTCTGAGGATAGGAGTAGTGACTTGAACAAGTCCAAACCGATGAGAACTACTGTTTCTCATAAAGTCTCTACAGCGGGAGGCAGCAAAAAGGGGGATGAGGATAAGCCATCAATTCCCAAATGTGAACACTGTGGAAAGTTTTATAGAGGGGAATGTTACCGGCTGATAAGAACATACTTCAATTGTGGAGATAAAGGACGAATGGCAAGAGAGTGTCCGAAGTATACAAGAAGAGAGGGAACACAGATGTAGCTTCGAAGAGAACTGAGACAGTGGGGCACAAGATTACTACAAAAATGGGCAGCTCTGATGCAACTAGGAGGGTGGATCCTCTAGGAAGACTAAGGGGGCAAGCACCAGCTAGAGTGTTTGCAATGACAAAGGAGGGCACAAAGACAGCTCTAGAAGTTATGACTGGTATATGATTAAATTATTTTACGATGATGTAATTATTTTGATTTGTACAGGTTTTACCCACTCCTTTGTTTCATTAGGTAGAACTATGTATGGTAGAGATTTGAGCCCATTGGATACTCCTTTGATGGTAAGTACTCTAATCAGCTAGTATATCATTATTAGACAAGTTTATAGAGACTGTGAGATATATATTGGAGGAGAACAAGTAGTGGTGGATCTAATGCCATTGAGCATGAGAGGATTAGATGTGATTTTGGGTATGGATATGTTAGAGAAGTATAATGCTAATTTGGATTATGAACGGAAGATAGTAGAGTTTGAGTTTAACGAAGGTAGAAAGGTGGTGATTATGGGAGACAGAAAAGTCAGTCCACCTCGGATTGTTTCAGCCCTGATAGCAGAAAGGATGATGAGGAAAGGATGTGAAGTATATTTAGCCTATGTAGTAGACATGAAGGCAGATAGAGGGAAGTTAGAAGATATACTAGTCATCATGGAATTCCTGGATGTCTTTCCCGAGGAGTTACCAGGACTACCGCCACCTAGGGAAATTGAACTTCCCATTAAACTTCTTCCAAGCACAACTTTAATTTCAATTCCACCTTATAAAATAACTTCAGTAAAATTGAAGGAGCTTAAGAAACAATTAAAAGATTTGTTAGAGAAAGGTTATATTAGGCTGAGTTCTTCACCTTGGGAAGCTCCGGTCTTTTTTGTAAAGAAGAAAGACAGATCATTGCGAATGTATATGGATTATAGGATGCTTAACTATGTCATCATTAAGAACAGATATCTGCTTCCATGCATAGATGACTTGTTTGATCAGTTGCAAGGGGCAAGGGTCTTTTCGAAGATAGATTTAAGATCAGGTTACCATCATTTGAGGATAAAGGAGTTCGATGTGTTAAAGACTGTTTTTAGAACATGGTATGGCGACTATGAGTTCTTGGTCATGCCTTTTGGGTTGACGAATGCACCTACAGCTTTCATGGATTTGATGAATAAAGTCTTCAAGCCTTTCTTAGATCAATTTGTTATTGTCTTTATTAATGATATTTTTGTCTATTCCAAGAGTGATAAGGAGCATGAGAAACATTTAAGAATTTCTTTGGAGACATTAGAGAATAATGAGTTGTATGCCGAATTCAACAAATGTGAATTTTGGCTAAAGGAAGTGACATTTCTTAGACATGTGATTTCAAAGCAAGGAGTACATCTGGATTTGAGGAAGATAGAATCGATTGTGAAATGGGAAGAACCTAAGAATGTAGCTGAAGTGAGAAGTTTCTTAGGATTAGCTGGTTATTACAAAAGATTTGTGGAGGGCTTTTCCATAGTAGCAGCTCCACTTTTCAAATTGATAACGAAGAATTAGAAATTTGTATGGATAGAGGAATGCTAGAGCAGTTTTAAGGAACTGAAGAACAGGCTTACAATTGCACTGATTTTGACTTTACCTTTAGGTAGTGACGGATATGCAGTATATAGTGATGCCTCAAAGAAAGGATTGGGTTGTATGTTGATGCAAAGTGATAAATTGATTGTTTATGCTTCTAAGCAATTAAAACCCTATGAGATGAATTATCCTACGCATGATTTGGAGTTAGCTACCATAATTTTTGCGTTGATGACATGGAGGCACTACTTATATGGAGTCACCACTAGGGTATTTATAGAACACAAGAGTCTAAAGTATCTGATGAGCCAAAAAGAGTTTAATTTGAGACAAAGAAGGTGGTTAGAGTTATTGAAAGATTATGACTTGATGATAGACTACCACCTAGGGAAAGCTAATGTAGTAGCGGATACACTGAGTAGGAAGTCCACTATGGCACATGTGGAGATAGTATACCTTCCTTTGTTGAAGGAATTAGCTAAACTTAATGTGACTTTGAGGCAAGTCGAGTCTGATTGTGTATTGGCTAACTTTAGAGTGAGGCCAATATTGAACAAGAAGATTAAGGAGTTGCAGGAATAGGATGAGTATTTGAGCAGGCTTTGAGAATAGATTAAAAGTGGTAAACCTTCTAAAATAGAGATCAGAGAAGATGGATTGATGGTGGTACATAACAGATTATGTATTCCAGAAATGTTGGAGTTGAAAGATGAGATATTTGATGAGGCACACAATGCACCTTATGCTATGCACCCAGCAAGTACGAGTGTGTATCAAGATTTGAAAGAGCATGCTAAAAGATGCTTAGTGTGTTACCAAGTTAGGGCTGAACACCAGGCACCTTTAGGCAAGCTTAAACCTCTGTCGATTTTAGAATAGAAATGGGAGAAGATTACGATGGATTTCTTGATGGGATTACCGAGGACTAACAGAAAGCATGATGCAATATGGGTAATTGTTGATAGGGTAGCCATGTCCACACATTTCTTGCTAATTAAGCAGATAGATTCTTTAAATGCCTTGGCCAAGAAATATATGGATGAAATAATCAGACTTCATGGGATTCCAAGCTCTATAGTTCAGATACATACCCCAGGTTCACCTCCAGATTTTGGGAAAGCTTATAGGAGTCTTTATGAACCAAGTTGCACTTCAGTACAACTTTCCATCCACAAACTGATGGTTAATTAGAAAGGCCAATATGGATATTGGAGGCAATGTTAAGAGCTTGTGTTATGACCTTCAAAGGTTCATGGGATGATCATTTACCTTTAATCAAGTATTCTTATAATAATTTCTATCACTCAGGAATTCAGATGGCACTTTATAAAGCTTTGTATGGTGGAAAATGATGAACTCCTATTTGTTAGGATGAGGAAGGTGAAAGGAGGCTTTTAGGTCCTGAATTGGTACAAGTCACAGTTGATAAGATTAAATTGGTGAAGCAGAGACTCAAAGCAACTCAAGACAGAATGAAGAGCTATACCGATACACATAGAAAGGAGATGGAGTTTAAAGTTGGAGACAAAGTGCTTCTTAGAGGTTCTCCATAGAAAGGAGTTTTCAGAATTGGTAAGAAGGGCGAGCTTAGTCCAAGATACATAGGTTCATACGAGATCATTGAGAAAATTGGGCCCTTAGCCTATAAGTTAGCTTTGCTACTCGAATTGTCTAAGATTTACAATGTCTTCCACATATCGATGTTGAGGAAGTATTGATCTGATCCTTCACACATAGTTCAACCTTTAGAAGTTCAGTTAAGAGAGGACTTGACTTATAAAGAACAACCAGAGGAGATTTTAGATTCAAAGAAAAAGGTTTTGAGAAACAAGACTTTGAAGCTGGTCAAAGTTCTGTGGAAGAACCATTCTACAGAAGAGGCCACGTGGCAACCTTCGTAGACCATAAGGGAGAAGTATCCACGCTGCTTCAATGTCTCAGGTAAGAATTTCGAGGATGAAATTCTTCAAGGGGAGAATTGTTGGACCCCAAAAGTTTTTCTTTAAGTTACGCATGATTCAAAATAATTTTTGAGGTTTTGATAGATTAATTTTGTTTGGGGTTATTATAAAGTCAAAGTTAGTAGGATTTATTGCATAGGTTAATGGAATTAAAGTGTTAATGTAATAAGGATGTTGAAGGACTTTTTGGGAGATCACTTAAGCATAAAAGACTCAAGGCTTATAAGGAAGGGAAAAATAGACTTTGCACACTCATTAAGGGTAGAAATGGAAGAAGAATATGTTGTATTGCTTGTTAAGAAGAGAAAAACGTGAATTGAAGGGGGAGAAGAGTGAAAAATGAAAATAAGAGAGAAGAAGAGACGTTTCAATGAAACAAGAAAAGAAGAGAAATCAAGCTTGTTAAGGTACGTTAACCATCTTTTCTTCTTGCTTTATTTAAAAAATGGGTTGTGTTGATGATGAAAGAGTTAGATAGAGAAAGGGGTTTGTGTAGAGAATGAAAGGTTTGTGTTGGAAGAAGATGAATTAAGAGAACCCAATTGATTTTAGGGTTATTAAACTAGGTCTTAGGTTTTCTAACCGAGATGGACTATGGGTAGGCTAGGTTTGAGCTTAATTTATGTTTAGTACAATTTTGTGATTTTTAAAGTTTATAAATTTTATTGGAATGTTGTTTTGAATGGAACCTTGGTTGTTTTAGGAAACCAAGGGAATCTTACTCCAGAGTAGGGGAAAGACAAGCTTGACTTAGATTTTTACAAGCTAATTACGTAGGTAATGTATTTATAGTTATTGTGTAATTGGGCAAGTTCTTGCCTATATGTGTGTATGTTGATTTGCTTGAATTTGATTTTCTTAAAATTGAAATCGTTGTGAATGTTTGGAAATGCATGATGCATTGTGATTATGTTATGTCTTGAAAGAGGTTATAAAATTTTGAATTAGATGAAAAGAAGAAACAGCATGAAAGTATGAGCATATGATTGAATTGAGCATAAATTTGCTTGTGATTGGGCAAGAGAGGAACCAGTTTCGTTAGTCACGTGCATGTTGACCTGTAGCCTTCTCCTAGCTGCTCACTTAAAGCCATGAGATCCTAAGAATTTGGACTCGTTTTGTTCATGGTGTAAACTTCAGTTTCTCCGTTTCGTTTCACAGAACTCTCTAGCCATTTGTTTGTGCATTGCATCTTTAAATTGTCGAGTATGGTGCATAATTGAGTATTATGTTTCATGGATGAAGTCTATGCTATGTGCTATAAGTTTATGCTAAATTGATTAAATGCTTAAATTGCTAGAACAGATTGATAATGCTCAAACTTCTAGATATACACGTATATATGCTTGAATTTGTAGTCAATTGCAGATGGCTATAAATATATTGGTCACTGAGCTATGTAGCTAACTCCACTATTCCCTCCTCAGGTGCAAAACGAGAAGGTTAGCAATCCTCGAAAGGCATCAGAAACTCTAAGATATTAGAAACTTTTGTAACTAAGTTATTTTGATCATTTTTGGATAGGTTTATAAGCATATCAAACATTGAGCATCTAATGTATTCTGTATTTTTTGTTAAGCCTTTGATTATAATGTTAATATGTAATTAAAGCTATATATGAACTTCCCTTGATTTAGAAATGGATTGAGAAGCTTGTTGGAGTTATGTAAATATAGTGCCCTGGAAAGCAAGTGCATTTACATGTAACTTTATCTTCTTCAGTTACAGTTTTGTAATAAAAATATTTATTATTAATAAAACAAAAGAGTTTG
>JANVCQ010000007.1:4634745-4647704 GCA_025531925.1 Erythroxylum plowmanianum
GACGGTCTCCTTTGGTCGTTATGGTTTGAGTTTGTTATATAGTCACATGGATCCTGGCTTTCGGGAACTTCCCGGAATAAAAAAGTTTTGTTTTCCGCACCGTGGCATGTGATGCTCACACCGGGATTTTCCTACAAAGTTTTAGTAAAATATTTAATCACAAGAGATTGAGAATTTAACTTAGTTCCCTTTTCAACTTTTTTTTGAGACACTTCAAGTTCCCTTTCAGATACTTTGCATTGCCAACAACAGGTGTCCTATGTGGTGCCTCTATTTCTTTACCACTTCTCAAGGTGATAGCACTTGCATTTTCTTTTGGGGTTACAATCATTTAAGAAGGAAGCCTATCTAAATTCTAATTCTCTAATTGACTAACCCCAGTAGCTATAAGATAGTTGATTCTCTATATTGGCCCTGAAAATTTTTATTTCTTTATGTGTTTAATAAGCATGATTAAAATAATTTTAAGGTTTGGATAGATTAATTAATTTTTGGAGTTTAATTATTATGTTAATATTAGTAGGATTTTATTATATGGTTTAGTTTTACTAAAGTAGTAAGAAGATTGAAGGGTAGTTTTGGAAGATCACTTAAGGCTAAAAAAACATAAGCTTATAAGGAAGGGTAAAATGGACTTTTTGGGCTTATGAAGGGTAATAAGGGGAAGAAGAATGGTTGTATTTCAATTGAAGAAGAAGAAAATGAAAATTGAAGAGAGAAAAAGAGAGAGTGTCGCAGAAGGAGAGAAAAGAAGGGATTTTGAAGAGTGATTTTGAAGTTGTTCAAGAAGGGAAAAAAGAAAGAGGAAGATTAGAGCGTCCATTTAAGCCAAGAGACTCATTAATTGGTGAAGATTCAAGGTAAGTTTATATTTAAACTTTGGGATTTTTGGAAGGGTTTGGGTTCATGAAGCTTAAGAAATGCATGGGTTTAAGTATTCTAAGACCAATTTTAGTGTATATATTTCTTTGAGTTCTCAATTTGAGTTCCTATTGAATTGGGATTTTTGCCAATATTGAAGGAAATCAAGTGGAGAGGCAAGAGGAGAAAGAAGAGAGGCATCTTTAAGCAATTGTTAAGCAAGGAATTCAAGGTGGGTTACATTTTTATAATCGAGTAATAAGCCATTAATGTTTCTTCCAAATCAAGAAAGTTAAATGTTTTCAATTATGTTATAAATATGCAATTATTTCTCTTTGAATGCTTTGAGAAAGTGCTATGTTATTGGCATGTGAATATTGTGTTGATGATTTATGAAAAGAATATGAAAATGGTTTTTGAGAAGATACTAAATTTATGAAATCACTTTTCAAAAAAAGGTGTCATTTTGGGCAACAAGTTTATAAGTTACGAAATACATATTATGTGGGTTTTGTTCAGTCCATTCTGTATGTCAAGTGCACTTCAAACTGCTAGTGGCATGGAGCTCCTTCATAGACTCCCTCATGTTTACTACTCCACAAAACCATTATGTGGGATTGTGTAGTTATTCTATTAACGACTACACAAAACCATTACATGGGAATGTGTTAGGTCCTTCTGTTTACAGACCTTCTAAACCATTTTGATGGGATTATGTGTTGACAAGTTTATTGAATGCATGATTTGGGTTGCTTATAAATTGTTTGATAAATTGAGAATTGGGAAATACGTGTTTCTTGATTCATTATGAATTTTTCAATGGTTTTTGCTTGTTACCTATTATAAAAATGTTACCCATGACCTTTAAGCTCACCCCCCATTCCTCTCCATCTTCATGTGATGATCAAGACATCGAGTGATCGAGTATAAAGGGATTACTCCAGATTATGCTTATTTTTGTATTTTTAGTTTTTGTAATACAAGGCTTTGGCTGTATTTTGAGCAATTCTGCTTTGTGTAAATTATTTTTGAACTATGATGTATGATGGCTTGAAATTCCCATTAAAGCTTTTTAAAACTCTTACCTTTTGATGATAACAAAATATGATTGTGTTTGTGCTCATAACTCTCAAAATTTGTACATTGCATTTTCAAGCATTCATGAGGGTAAAATTTTGTGTTATGACTTTTAGGGTAAAACTATATTGATATAGGCTTAATTAGACAGAGTTTTCTTGTAGATTATCTTTCTAGCTTTTCAATGATATATAGTATGAAATTTTTGGACATTGGAATTGAGAGATATGATCATTATAAGTTAGTAATGCTGCACAAGATGCATATAGGACAACTATAGTGAAATATGAGAATTAGTTGTATGTGATGAATCAACTGAGTTGATATTGCGGAGTTTAATGAGATAAATTTGGTAATTTAATGTTTAAGGAGTGATATTGCATTAAATGAAGTGAATTTGGGAAGATTATGAGTGAAAACGATGTTGGAATGGATGTAGGAACCATTGGAGATGCTTTGGAAGGAGTTTTGTCTCACCTATGTCTGGTAGATGGACTTTAGTTCCATTAAATAGACCTTCTCAGGTCCAAAAATGTCCGTAGTCTAGTCCATATCAATTAAACTGACATTAGATCTGTTAAATGGACCTTCACAGGTTTGGAAAACACCTTAGACCCCATGTATGTCCGTTAGGTAGAGGTGTATGTCTGTTTAACGGACATACATTGTACACTTTCGAAAATTTGTGATTTTGACCTTTTAGATGGCAAAATCTCTCTTTGGGATCTTCATGAAATTGTAGATCTCGAAATCTTCTTCTAAACCGTCTTAAAATGACCTCAATTAGATATCTATAATGAAAGTTATGCTAATTGTCCCAAGATAGGTACAATATGATTGAGGACATAATCATGGTTGACTCTTTTGGCCATAACTTCATTATCCGACCTCCAAATGGAGTGATTCTTAAACCAATAGATTCCTAACACATTGTTCTATACATTAGTAGCCTTTGATGTTGATTTGAAAAATATTGAAGGGAAGAAAGTAAGGGAATCGTTTGGAGGAGCATGACTTCATTATGAGCATACTTTGGCTTTTAAGCATATCTTGATCTATATTAATCAAATAGGAAACTTTTGGGATGTTATAAGAATGATGATGAACCAATGATGTCTAACGAGAGTCTACGGAAATACCCTTACAAGGTAACATGCAAGCTCACATTTTATGACATCCAAATGGTTGGGCTCTGGAAACGAGGTCTAACATCTTATGGTATCAGAGCCACTAGGTTTAGGTCTAGGTTGGGGGCTACGTATAAGAGTATCCTAGGCTTTGAATGAGTAGTTTTAAAATATGAAATGAACATGCATTGTTTTTAAATGAACCATATGCATTGTTTTGTGTTGTTGTAAATGATTTGAAATTGTTTTTTTAAGCGTGGACCAAAAGTTTTAAAAATGTTTTAAATTGAATGAGTGAATATGCCAGCTCGAAAAATAACTCGAGGAGTTTTGACTCGATCTGACTCACCAAGGAAGTATGGATAAATTGATGTCCCATAGGACGCAAGGACGCACTCTGCTCCTGATTCTAAGGCACCTAATGTGTAACATGAAATGCCACTGCCTCCTCCTACTATGCTTACTATGGATTTACGGTTCTTTTAAGCCTTTGCTTAGGCTTTTACATATGCCATAGGCTAAGGGTCACAAGTTCCCGTGCTAACTTTAGTGGAAAGGAGTGGACAATTTGATAAACTCCACAAGTATAGAGCTATAGATTTTAATGGGTATTATATATATGGAAGAGGTTGAAGCCTGGTTGAAGAGGACCGAGAGAGTGTTGCTTCAGATGAAGTTCTTTGATAAGGAGAAACTGGATTATGAAGTGAGCTTGCTATATGGGGACGCACTTCATTGGTGGGAATCAGTGCTCAACAATTAGGTTATGCCTCCAGTGTTGTCATGGAGAGATTTTTTGAAAATGTTTAGGAAAAAGTACCTCTCCAGGGTTTATATACAAGAGAAAACCAGGGAGTTTTTGAATCTCACATAGAAGGACATGATTGTGAGTGAGTATGAGCTAAAGTTTACTCAGCTTTCCTAATATGTGACCAACATTATGGCAAACGAGGAGGACAACATAAATTGGAGGCCAGACTTCGTTTGGGGATCAAGGAGAAGATGTTGATCCATAACATCTGTGACTACTAATAGTTGGTTGATGCTACACTTCAGGCCAAGAAACTGGAGAATATCAAGTATGAAGTGAATAAGAAGAGGAAGAACCAGGAGTAGTCTTCCAAGAAGGGAATGAGTGCTCCGATGCCTGAGAGGAGTACAAGGAGTTTCCAAACTCAAAGTGAGGTGGGGAATAGTGCCTCTACTAAGAACAAGCAGTTAAGGGCAGCTTCAGTGTAAACCTCAATTGTGGGAGGCAATAGCAGGGTGGAGAGGAGCTGGTACATGAACCCTCAATGTGAGCATTGTGGGAAGTTTCATAAAGGAGAGTGCTTCAAGTTTCTTGGAGCTTGTTTTCAATACAGGGAGAAGGGACACATGATTAGGGAATATCCCCAAATGACAAGGCAATAGGGGTCGCAGCTGCAAGCCCCAAAGAGAATCGAAATAGTGGGAATTAGGCCAATCAATGAGGTGGGTAGTTCTAGGGCTGCAAGGAAGGTTATTCCTCTAGGAAGGCCAAGGGGCCAAGCACAGGCCAGGTATTTACCATAACCAGAGAGAACACCGCAGCCGCACCTGATGTTGTCATGATTATGGCTCAGTTATTTAATTCTAAAGTATATGTCTTAATTGATTCTGGCTCCACACATTTATTTGTTTTTGCAAGCATGACATTATATGGTGTGAATTTGGTGCCATTGGAAAATCCATTTATTGTTAGCACTCCTTTAGGAAGGAAGGTGATAATAAGTCAGGTATATAGAGACAGTAAAATGATTATTAAAGGTGCTAGATTGGTAATAAACTTATTGCCTCTAGAGCTAAAGGGTCCAGATGTTGTATTGAGTATGTATACCATAGAGAAATATTGTGCAAAGTTATACTATAGTCTCAAAGAGGTAGAGTTTGACCTTGGCAATGGAGAGAAGGTGATTTTTAGAGGAGACAAAAAATTGCCATCACCTAGAATGACTTCAACTTTGTTAGCTGACAGGATGGTGAAAAATGGGTGTGAGGCCTTCTTGGCACATGTCGTGGATACCGAAGTGAATGAAGCAAAGTTAGAAGATGTTCCAATTATGAGGGAGTTTCTCGATGTTTTCCCAGAAGATTTACTTGGTTTGCCATCAGTGAGGGAAATTGAGTTTGCCATCGACTTGATTCTCGGTATTACACCCATTTCTATACCATCATATAAAATGGCTCCAGCTGAGCTGACAGAGCTTAAGGAATGGTTGGAAGAGCTATTAGAGCAGGGGTATGTAAGGCCAAGTTCGTCTCCATGAGGAGTGCCTATTTTATTTGTTAAGAAGAAGGATGGGACATGGCATATGTGTATTGATTATTGGAGACTCAACAAGGTGACGATTAAGAACAAGTATCCTCTGCCACGAATCGATGATTTGTTTGACCAGTTACAAGGAGCAAGGGTCTTTTCAAAGATTTATCTCAGGTCAGGTTATCATTAACTTAGAATCAAGAAGTCTGATGTAAAAAAAACAGCTTTCAAGACATGTTATGGACATTATAAGTTTTTAGTCATGCCATTCAGACTAACCAATGCTCCGGTTGCATTTATGGATCTCATAAATAAGGTCTTAAGGGAGTACCTGGATCAGTTTGTCATCGTATTTATAGATGACATTCTAGTTTATTCCAAGAGCGAAGAGAAATATAAGGAACATCTCAGGATAGCATTGCAAACACTAAGGGAGAAGGAACTTTATGTCAAATTCAGCAAATGTGAATTTTAGCTTCATGAGATGGTATTCCTTGGATATGTAATTTCCAAAGACGGGGTTATTGTTGATCGTTTGACAAAGTCAACCCATTTTCTAGTAATTAAACAGACTGATTCTCTATATGTGCTAGCAAAGAAGTATATTGATGAAATAATGAGAATACATGGGATTCCCAACTCTATTGTTCCTAACAAAGATCCTTGATTTACTTCGAGATTCTGGGGAAGCTTACAATAGGCTTTAGGAGCCAAGTTGAATTTTAACACTACTTTTCATCCTCAAACAGATAGTCAATTTGAGAGGACTGTTAAGACCCTTAAGGGAATGCTCAGGGCATCTGTGATGGATTTCAAGGGTGCTTGGGATGAGCATTTGCCATTGATCAAATTTTCTTACAATAATTCATACCATTCGAGCATTCAGATGGCTTCTTATGAAGCACTGTATAGGAGGAGATGTAGAACTCCTATATGATGGGATGAAGAAGGAGAAAGGAAACTGGTGGGACCAAAGTTACTCTAGATAATAGTTGATAAGGTTAATCTAGTTAAGCAGAGGCTTAAAGCAACCCAAGATAGGATGAAAAGCTATATTGATGCACACCGCAAGGAGATGGAATATAAAGTTGGTGAGAAAGTTTTCCTTAAGAAATCTCCTTGGAAAGAAGTCATGAGGTTTGGCAAGACGTATAGATCAGATCCCTCTCATATCATTCAGACCACTGAGGTCCAATTGAGAGATGTTCTTATTTATGAGGAGACTCTAGTGGAAATTTTGGATACTAATGAAAAAGTCCTCAGGAACAAGACAGTATAGTTAGTCAAAGTCCTGTGGAGAAACCACTCTATGGAAGAGACCACATGGCAGCCCTTGGAAACCATGAAGGAGAAGTATCCACACCTCTTCGATGACTCAGGTAAGAATTTCAATGACGAAATTCTTTTAAGAGGGGAAAAATGTTGGCCACAAAAATTTTTATTTATTTATGTGTTTGTTAAGCATGATTTAAAATAATTTTGAGGTTTGGATAGATTAATTAATTTTTGGGTTTAATTATTATGTTAATGTTAGTAGGATTTTATTAGATGGTTTAGTTGTATTAAAGTTGTAAGAAGGTTAAAGGGTATTCTTGGAAGATCACTTAAGGTTAAAAGAACATAAGCTTATAAGGAAGGGTAAAATGGACTTTTTGGGCTCATTAGGGGTAAAAAGTGGAAGAAGAATGGTTGTCTTGCAATTGAAGAAGAAAAAAACGAAAATTGAGGAGAGAAAAAGAGAGAGTGTCGTGGAAGGAGAGAAAAGAAGAGAAAGCTAAACTAGGTTTCAAATTTTCTTAGTTTTAAAGAGTGATTTTGAAGTTGTTCAAGGAGGGAAAAGAAAGAGGAAGATTAGAGCTTCCATTTGAGCTAAGAGACCCATTAATTGGTGAAGATTCAAGGTAAGTTTATGTTTAAACTTTTGGATTTTTAGAAGGGTTTGGGTTCATGAAGTTTAAGAAACGCATAGGGTTAAGTATTCTAGGAACAATTTTAGTGTATATATTTCTTTAAGTTCTCAATTGGAGTTCCTATTGAATTGGGATTTTTGCCAATATCGAAGGAAATCAAGAGGAAAGGCAAAAGGAGCAAGAAGAAAGGCATCTTTGAGTCATTTTTAAGCAAGGAACTCAAGGTGGGTTACATTTTATAATTGAGTAATAAGCCATTAATATTTTTTCCAAATCAAGAAAGTTAAATGTTTTCAACTGTGTTATAAATCTAAAATTATTGCTCTTTCAAAGCTTTGGAAAAGTGTTATGTTATTAGTATGTGAATATTGTGTTGATGATTTATGAAAAGAATAAGAAAATAATTTTTGAGAAGATACTATGTTTATGAAATCACTTTTTGGAAAAAAAGTGCCATTTTGGGCAACAAGTTTACAAGTTATGAATCACATGTTATTTAGGTTTGGTTTGGTCCATTCTGTATGTCAAGTGCACTTCGACTAAAGGCTTCTCCCGCCTGCCCACTAGTGACATGGAGCTCCTTCATGTACTCCCTCATGTTTACAACTACGCAAGATCACGATGTGGGATTGTGTTAGCTCGTTCTGTTCATGACTACACAGGACCATTACAAAGGAATATGTTAGCTTGTTTGGTTTATGGACCTCCCAAACTATTTTGCTGTGCTTATGTGTTGACATGTTTATTGAATGCATGATTTGAGTTGCTTATAAGTTGTTTGATAAATTGAGAATTGGGAAATATGTGTTTCATGATTCATTGTGAATTTTTCAATGGTTTTTGCTCTTTAGCAATTATAAAATAATTACTCACGAGCTTTAAGCTCACCCCCCATTCCTCCCCATCTTCAGGTGATGAGAAAGAGATCAAGTGATCGAGCATAACGGCATTACTCCAGATTATGCTTATTTTGTATTTTAAGTTTGTTTTTGTAAAACAAGGATTTAGTTGCATTTTGAGCAATTCTACTTTGTGTAAATTATATATTTTTGGACTATGATGTATGGTAGCTTGAAATGCCTATTAAAGCTTTATAAAACTCTTACCTTTTGATGATAATGAAATATGATTGTGTTGTTGCTCATAACTCTCAAAGTTTGTACATTGCATTTTCAAGCATTCATAAGGGTAAAATTTTGTGTTCTGAATTCTGGGCCAAAACTATATTGATCTAGGCTGAACTATATAGAGTTATCTTCTTGGAAGTTGTAGATTATCTTTCTAGCTTTCCAATGATTTATAGTAGGAAATTTTTAGATTTTGGAATTGAGATATATGAGTATTATAAGTTAGTAATGTTGCACAGGATGCATATAGGACAACTATAGTGAAAGATGAGAATTAGTTATATGTTATCAATCTATTGAGTTGAGAATTGGGAGTTTAATGAAATAAATTTAGTAATTGAATGTTTAAGCAGTGATATTGCATTATCAGAAGTGAATTTGGGAAGATTACAAGTGAAAGTGATGTTAGAATGGATATAGGAACCATTGGAGATGCTTTAGAGGTAGTCTTGTCTCACCTATGTCCATTAGGCAAACTTTAGATCCATTAAACGGACCTTCTTAGGTCTGAAAATGTCCCCAGGCTAGTCCATGTCCATTAAAAGGACCTTCACGGGTTTGGAAGACATCCCAGACCCTGTGTATGTCCGTTAGGTAGAGGTGTACGTCTATTTAATGGACATGCATTGTACACTTTCAGAAATTTGCAATTTTGACCCTCTAGATGACAAAATCTCTCTTTAGGTCTTCACAAAATTGTAGATCTTGAAGTCCTCTTCTGAACTGTCTTAAAACGACCTTAATTAGATATCTATAATGAAAGTTATGCCAATTGTCCCAAGATAGGTATAATATAATTGAGGATATAATCATAGTTGACTCTTTGACCATAACTTCATTATCTGACCTCCAAATGGAGTGATTTTTGAACCAATAGATTCTTAACACATTGTTCTATACATTAGTAGCCTTTGGTGTTGATTTGAAAAATATTGTTGGAAAGAAAGTGAGGGAATCAATCGGAGGAGTATGACTTGGTTATGAGCATACTTTGGCTTTTAAGCATATCTTGATCTATATTGATCAAATAAGAAAATTTTGAGATGTTAAAAGAATGAAGATGAACCTATGATGGCTAATGAGAGTTCATTGAAATAACCCTACAAGGTAATATGCACGCTCACATGTTGTGACATCCAGATAGTTGGGCTCCGAAAATGGGATCCAACACTCTAGATTGTGAATGCTAGCTCTTATTTGTTGCTTGAATTGCATATCATTATTTTGGAGATGAGTGGTATTTTGATTCAATGTTTTCATTATTTCTTCTAGTGAAGGTCCAAAACTTGATAATTGTGCTTATTTTTGATATGGTTGTTGGTGGGTGTCTTGTTGTTGCCTTTGCTACCCATAGGTATTGAATTTATGATTCTTCCATCCTGAGTTCTTTGCATAGGGGTACCTAGGACTCCTTCATGGTTGGCCCAAAAAACTTCCAAAAGCATTAACTTGTTTTGTTTAAGTCTCCTATAAGGTTGAACACATATCAGTAGGATGTCCAACTATTATGCAAATTCCAAATACATTAACTCGTTGATCACCATTTGTAACCATTTACCTTACTAAAGATGTTAACCCAACTATTTTTGATCCAATATAACAGTATTAGCTTCACTAACTTTCAATGGTCAAAGGTCTTGTCGAAGTATTGGATCAAGAGCTATTCAATGTTTGATGGTATGGGCAGCTAGCACATAACCTCTTGAAAAGCTCCCAATATTCATATATTGTCTCCCCATGATGATGTCAGTTTGAACATATCTCTTTTTGAATATTCATAGTTCAAGAAGTAGGTAAGTACTTCTTTAGAAAAAGTTTTTACATCTCATTCCATGTCGTGTTCAACCCGAGGGTAAGTAGTAAATCGAATTCTTGGTAGTGTCCCTTATCGAGAATGGAAATGCCCTCAACTTAATCTGCTCTCCTTTTTATTGAGGTAAGTTTTAGTCTATTTAAAACCCTTAATATACCGCAAGCAAATAGGTTGTGGGTGTAATATGTAAGGTGTAGATCCTTAAAGGAGTTGTCGAACTAATCTAATTCTAAGTTATCTAAAGCTTAAAGAATTATTAAAATGAAAGTAAAAACTACACAAAAAGGAAAACATGTGAAGATGATTGATAGGAATTAAAACATAAAATTAACACACAAGGAAACAAATTGAGCACCGATAAATTAACAATGGAAATCACACAAAGAATGTTGGCCCCAAATATTTTTCATTATTGTTAAGCATGACTTAATTAAATTATGAGGCCTTGATAGATTAATTATTTTTGGAGTTAATTAGTATGTGAATGTTGGTAGGATTTTAACACTTTAGTTAATTGAATTAAATTAGTAAGAGTGTGGTGCAAAAAAAGGGGCATTTTTGACATGTCATTTAAGTTTAAAAGCCATAAGGAATTAAAGGAAGGGCAAAGTTGACTTTTTATACTCATTAAGGGTTTAAGTGGGAGAAGAAGTGTAGTATTGTTTTCAAATGAAGAAGAAAAACATGAGTGAAGAGAGAAAGAAGTGAGTGTGTCGTGGAGAAGAAAGAAATAAGATAGAAAGGACAAAATTAGGGTTTCATCTTTTCTAACCTTTCGAAAGAGATTTTGAGGGTTTTCAAGAAAAGAAAAAGAAAGAGGAAGAGAAGAGCTTTCATTTAAACCAAAATTCCCTTTATTGGGTGAAGATTCAAGGTAAGTGCATTATGAATCCTTTAGATTTATGGAAAGGTTTTAGTTCATGAAACTTAGGAAATGTAAAGGTTTAAGTATTCTATAATCAATTTTAGTGAATATTCTTTGTGGGATTTTTCAATTGAATTCCTATTGAAATGGGATTTTTACTATTGTTAAAGGAAATCAGGAAAGGCAAGAGGAGCAAGAGAAACATTTGGGCAAGTTTTTAAGCAAGGAATTCAAGGTGGGTTCCTTTCAAATAAATGGAATTAAATGATTTCAAATACCTTATAAATGTAATTTATTGTTCTTTAAATGCTTTGAGAAAGTGCTACATGTTTTGTATATAAATTTTGTGGATGAAGTATAACATGAAAATCGAAATGATTCTTGGAAATATATTGTGCTTATGAAATCATGTTTCCAAAATGTTCCTTTTGGGCAATATTTTTACAAGTTATGAAATACAAGTTGTGTGAGTTTGTGGTGGTCCATTCTATTGTAGCACCCCCTCATCATAGGGTATACACCGGGACGCCCATAGGTCATCCCGATACATATCCTACGATAAGGGTGTGCTACGAGCAATCACTAACACTTCGCATGGCATCAATAATCATAAAGCATCAATATAAAAATCATTAAATTTTTTTTGAAACCATAAATTTTTTTCTCATTTCATATCATCAAAAGCAGTAATTTACATAACTGTCAATTTTTCCTTGTCTGTACATTACTCCAAAAAGGAAATCAAATACAAAAACCCTAACTAGGTCATCCCTCAAAAAGTGGCAGCTGACCGACCTGTGAGCCATGACTTCTCTTGCCAACTCGATCTACACGGCAGGAAAAGTCTCTCTGGAGCTACGAGTCTACTCTCTCGATCCTGAAAAATATTTTGCAATTTTGGGTGAGTTTGCGAACTCAGTGAGGAATCATCATCGATGGTTCACCCAATTCATGCATAGTCAAGTATATCACAGTTATAACATAATAGCCTATTCAAAATACCACATAATCATTCACATGAACACAAGGCAATTTGCCTTTCACTCAATCAAGACATTCAATCAAATGCATATGTAATGCGTATGTAACACTTTTCCAATTATTACATTGTTGTGACCGAGCGCCTAAAACTGTCCCTAAAAGGGCGCATTGATCGGTGAGCCTAAGGCTTTGAGTCATTGTGGGTCGAGGCTCAAATACGTTGAGCTTTAAGCTCTCGGTGGCTGCTCCGGTCACAACTGTCAATTACTGATCATGCATTATGCATAGAATGCACATGGCAATATAAAGCAAAGCCCACATCATATTCGGTTCCAAATTACCACATTCACACAAGTAATTCACAATTAATCACATTCCAAATCACATATAGCACTTCTATGTCATAATCTTCCAATACGTCGGACACCTTCGGTCCGAAACCAGGCATAATGAAACGCAAAGCCCACCATTATTCTCCACAGTGTTATAAGTGCAAAATATAAACAATTAATAATCGAGAAACCATCTAGGTTACTCACTAAATAGCTTCCGAGTTAATGCCGGGAAGTCTCGACAACGTCCGTGGGATGACGTTCCAACTGTGCCTCTATAACAATCACAATATTCACATGTTACCAAATGCACAATTCAAAATATTAACTAATGCACATGTAAAAATTTAGATGTGTACAATGCATGTTCGTGATATTCCTGGCATTTCCCATAATTGACATCACAAAAGATTCCCCTATGACTTAGGAACCTATAGATACCAGAATTACTCAATTTGGACCTTTATAGGTCCGGATATTGCCAAAATTTAATCAATTCTCTCACTTGGATTCAATCCCTAAATCTCAATTAAATCCCACAAAGTCCACAATTCTACATGGAGAGGTAGATAATTGTCTTATGAA
>JANVCQ010000007.1:4647804-4663176 GCA_025531925.1 Erythroxylum plowmanianum
TCAAAGGAGCTTGGGACGAGCATTTGTCATTAGTCAAATTTGCTTACAATAATTCGTATCACTAGAGCATTCAGATGACTCCTTATAAAGTACTGTATGGGAGAAGGTGTAGAACTCCTATATGATGGGATGAAGAAGGAGAAACAAAATTAATCGAACAAGAGTTACTCCAAATGATAGTTAATAAGGTCAATCTAGTTATTAAGGCGGCTTAAGATGGAATGAAAAGCTATACTGATGCACACTAAAAGGAAATGGAGTATGAAGTTGGTGAGAAAGTCTTCCTTAAGACATCTCCTTGGAAAGGAGTCATGAGGTTTGGCAAAAAGGGCAAGTTAAACCCATGATATGTTGGTCCTTATGAAATTGTTGAGAGGATTGGACCACTAGTCTATAGGATAGCACTGCCACCAGAATTGTCTCAGATACATGATGTTTTTCATGTTTCCATGTTAAGAAGGTGTTCTTGGACATTAAGGAGAAGATCCTCAGGAACAAGACAGTTTAGCTAGTCAAAGTTCTGCGGAGGAACCATTCTGTAGAAGAGGTCACATGAGAACCTTTGGAAGCAATGAAGGAGAAGCATCCACACGTCTTCAATGACTCAGGTAAGAATTTCGAGGAAAAAATTCTTCTAAGAGGGAGAAATGTTGGCCCTAAAATTTTTTTCTTTAGTTAAGCATGATTTAAATAATTATAAGGATTGGATAGGTAAATTTTTAGGAGTTAATTTTTTTATGTCTATGTTAGTAGAATTTATTTCATGGGTTAGTTGAATTAAAAGTGGTAAGAATGCATAAAGTGTATTTTTGGTAGTTCGCTTAAGTTTAAAAACCATAAGGCATTAAAGGAAGGGCAAGGTGGACTTTTCTCAATCATTAAGGGTAAAATGGGAAGAAAAAAGTGTTGTCTTCTTCCTAAAGAAGAGAAAAATGAAAATAGGAGAGAAAGAAGAGAAATAACAAAAGCAAAGAGAGAAAGAAGAGATGTTTCGGTTTTTGAGAGGAAAGAAGGAAGAGCAAGTAGGGTTTCATCTTTTCTTAGCTTTTAAGAGTGAATTTTAGGTTTTTCAAGAAGAGAAAGAAAGAGGGAGATAAGAGCTTTCATTTAAGCTAAGAATCTTGTTTTGGTGAAGACTCAAGGTAAGCTCATTTAAAATCATTTGAATTTTTAGAAGGGTTTTGGTTCATGAAACTCAAGTATTCTAAGATCAATTTTATTGAATATGTTTTGTGGGTTTTCAATTTTGCAACCCTATTGAATTTCGAATTTTTACCGCTGTAAAGAGAGTCAAGAATGGCAAGAAGAGCAAGAGGAGGGACATCTTTGAGTAAATTATAAGCAAGGATTTCAAGGTGGGTTATATTTTTATAATTGAGTAATAAGCCATTAATGTTTCTTCCAAATCAAGAAAGTTAAATGTTTTCAATTGTGTTATAAATGTGCATTTATTGCTCTTTGAATGCTTTAAGAAAGTGTTATGTGTTTGGTATGTGAATATTGTGTTGATGATTTATGAAAAGAATATGAAAATGGTTTTTGAAAAGATACTATGTTTATGAAATTACTTTTTAAAAAAAGTTATATTTTGGGAAACAAGTTTACAAGTTATGAAATACATGTTATGTGGGTTTGGTTTGGTCCATTATGTATGTTAAGTGCACTTCGACTAAAGGCTTCTCCTACCTGCTAGCTAGTAGCATAGAGCACCTTTACGGACTCTCTCAAGTTCATGACTATGTAGCACCATTATGTGGGATTGCGTTAGTTCGTTCTATTCACGACTACACAGGATGATTATATGGGAATGTCTTAGTTCATTTTGTTTATGGACCTCCCAAACCATTTCATTGTGCTTATGTGTTGACAAGTTTATTAAATGCATGATTTGGGTTGCTTATAAATTGTTTGATAAATAGAGAATTGGGAAATATGAGTTTCATGATTCAATGTGAGTTTTTAAATGGTTTTTGCTTATTATCAATTATAAAACTATTACCCATGAGCTTTTAAGCTCACATCCACTCACTTTCCCATATTCAGGTGATGATCAAGATATTGAGTAATAAAGAGTCACGACATCACTCCGAATTTGCATACTTTTGTATTTTAAGCTAGATTTTGTAAATACAAGGCTTTAGTTTCATTTCAAGTATCTTTTATATTTTGGATTTTGTAAAACGATGTATTATGGCTTGAAATGCCCATTAAAGCTTTGTAAACTCTTATCTTTTGGTAATAATGAAATGTGATTGTGTGTTGCTAATGACTCTCAAAGTTGGTACATTGCATTTTTAAGCTTTCATAAGGGTAAAATTTGTGTTCTAATTCTAGGGAAAAATTGTATTGATTTAGGATGAATTAGACAAAGTTGTCTTCTTAAAAGTTGTAGATTATCTTGTTAGCTTTCCAATGATATAAAGTATGAAATTTTTAGATATTGAAGTTGAGAGATATGATTATTATAAGTTAGTAATGTTGCATGAGATGTACATATGGGATAGCTGCATTAAATTGAAAGTTGTGGCCCTTTTAGAGGCAAAAACTTTCTTCGAGAGATTCATAGAAGTTATAGGTCTAGAATTCTTCTTCGAAACCATCTAAGAATAACCTTAATCTGACATCTCTAGTGAAAGTTATCCCCTTTTTACCAAAATAGGTTGGAGGAAAAAAAAGGGGAAGTCGTGATCACGACGAGCAGAATTTTCGCGCAAACGTGGTCGCGACCTGTGAATGTTCCCAAACCTGAATACCTTTGACTCTTTTAGCCATAAATTTTTCATCTTATCTCTAAATAACCAAATTTTTAAACCAATATATTCCTAACACATTTCTCTATCTCTCCATAAAAATTTATAGCTTTTGGTTATGATTTGGAAAAGATTAATTGAATCAAATTAAGGGTATCGGTTGAAAGAGTATGAATTGGATATTTTACTAAATGTACTTTGGTATTTTGACGATATCTTGATTTGTAGAGCTCCAAATGGGATGATTCTTGTTTCTAAATAAACTAGAGACATGGAATACAAATTATCTAAATAAATTGGTATGAAAGTTGAGTATAGTGTACTATTTTAGTATAATAACGGTCCAAAAATGTTTGGAGTATAAATTTCAGATTTCTGAACCAAATCGAACTATTTTGGTGTCACTAGAAAGATAAGACAACGGGGAAAATTTTTCTAGAAGAAGTCAAATTGTACTTCCGGTTTGAAGTTTCCCAAAATCTGTTCTAAAATGGGAGAAATGAGTTTGATTATGGGGACTGATTGGTGGGGGTACACCACCCTTGTGGGATGCACATTCAGATGTCACTTAGGACATCGGATGTACGTCTCACGAGGGTGGGGTGTCTAACATTTATCTTCAATTGTGACAAAGAAGATATTATATGGCTCTTTACCAATTTATGAATTCATTAACTTTTGAATTACTTTTATTATCCTATGTGACATTAAGTTCTTTCTTCTTCTTCTTCTTCTTATTTTTCTTTTAATTTGTACCCATATGCTTCTTTAAGAACTTCTTTTCATCACCTTCACTAGTGAAACTCTTCTCTTTATCAATTTTCTTATCCTTAGGGATTTTGAGGAGAACATCCCATGGCATCACTTTCATATAGTTGATTCATCCATATCTTACATGTGAGGAGTGATACAATAAACTTTTCTGAAGGTAAGGTGTTTAGATATTCTACTTATTAAACAACCATAACCTTTGCTTCTTATCTCTGTAATAAAGACCTAAGTAGTTATCTCAACAATGCAAGTTTACTTAAAGTATTATATAGTCTTACTAAGACCTTTAAAAAATTAACAATAAGAATGAAGTACGTATAGACGTTAAAAATTGATTAATTATATACCTTATTAAACACTTCATATTAATGTAAAAACATGCTCACTTTGCTCTTTTTCACTTATATGGTGCCCTTATATGTAACTTTAAATGTATGTAGTATATCTTGGATTGTCTCACCCATGTAAACTCTATTGAATTCATTTATAAATAGTGCAAAAAGTTATTATATATATATATATATATATATATATATATATTAATACGATGTGTCTTTTATTGTTATTTTCCCACTCACTTCTATATTTTGATATCCTAGCTTGATTTCGTTTTTTACAAAAGATTTTATTAGGTAATAAGTTCCATTTTTTATAATACCAAACATTAATCCCTTTGACCAAGAGAAAGTGCTTCCTCTTTATTTTCCAATACATAAAATTCCTTATAAAGAATAGTGCTAATGATGCCATTGTGATCTTTGCTCAAAATTTATAAAAAAATTATATACAATGAATAACATCTGCTCTTATATAATTTATTGATCCATAAATGATACACAAAAATAGGAATGAAATATGTGTGTGTGAGAATTTATTGCTTTTTTAAACTTAATGAATAAATTTTTTAAGTTAATAAATGATTAAGTCAATTTCACATATAATAATTATAAAGTAGTGACAATAAAATTAAAGAAAGCAAGATAACAGACATAATTGATTTATATTATTTAGAGAAAAAAGTTTATAACTTGTGTCTACTCCCAAAGCTCCATTTCAAAATTCAATATTGTATTCTTTAAAAGGGTGAAGAGGATCCTTCATACAACACCTTCTTTGTCAAGTGTGAATAGGAACCCTAAATAACATCAATTACCTAATTGATTTCACAAACACTTAAATATAATAAAGGTTCATATCATAATCACATATATGTGGATGCAATAGAACTCTCTCAATAGCTTCCCAAAACTTTATCTAAAATTAAAAATCTTCTCCATAACTCAATTATCTATTAATACCCAAAACACACTCAAATAGTCATTATTTACTCAAACTAGTGATTATAATGACTTATCAATGGACTTTTTGTATTAATTGATGCCTTTATTCTAAATAAAGGGCTAACTGATGTCAAAAAAGAAATTCATACAAATTACTTAGAATTTATCCCTCATTCAGTTATCGTATCAATTAATTAATGACCATTTAGTTGGAATATGAGTTAATTGAAGGTCTAAATGATGTTAAAACAAAAGTGTAATGGTACATTACTTTTTATAAATAGCCTTTAAAAGAAAAAATTTTCAACTACTCTTAAGTTTTTCAAAGCATAAACCAAAACATTTGATAAGATTTAACTCAAGATTGTTTCAAAAGTTCTCCAAATGTTATTTAATAAAGAGGGTTTCTTTAAACTCAAACTATCCTGAATTTGAAAAAAAATGTATTATGTACAAAATGAACCATATTTAAGCAATATTGAACCCTTAAAACATTAAAATTGTAAGGCTCCAAATTACACCCTAGCTAGAATGATACATGTCCATGAAAATAAATGTAATAGGTGTTAAATTTGTGATTTGAATTGAATGTGAATTGTATATGTCTTGAATTTTTGGTTTAATAGATCATACTTAGTGACTTGGAATTAATTGTTACAATTAGAGAATTGAGGTATTAAAATGTACATTTGGACTAGGAAAATTCCAAGTGGCAAGATAAGTTGGTACATGAAAATTGGATGACTAGGCTTATACATTGAATGACCTTTGGCATAGCTAAGGCATTGACAAATGGCATAGTTAATAAATTGACAAGTGGTAGTAATAAGTGAGAGACAAATGGTCTAATATATTGGTGACAATTGGCAGCTCCTATGTGGGACAAATGAAGAACATGCATAGTAACATTTGTTGTTACAATTTGATGAAACCTAGCATTGGATGAGACAAGTTTCTACTAGAGTAATTTATGTTTTGTTTATTCTTCACCATCCTGCACTCTCTCCATTGAAACTCTCTCAATCACATCTCCTGGAGTTTTCGCTTGATTTTGGGATCAATGCTTAAGAATCCTTTCATGAGATTGCATCAAGAAAACTACATTATACTACCTTCTATATTGTTATCAACTTAGTGTTAAGATCATCCTACATCTACCTTAATTTTGGAAGTGTGTTGGTTACATGAAGGGCAGGATTACTTGGTTCTTTGAAGAAGGGACTTGAAGTTAATTAGGTAAGGGAATTCTAAACTTGATGGCATGTTGTAATATTAATTCTATGTTACTTGAATTGGAATGGAATATATGTGGGATTGATGATATACTAAAGTCTAGAACATGATGCTTGTTTGATGGATTTTGCTATAGATTTTGTTGCATGAAAGACAATGGCTTGTGAGTTGCCAAATGAGTGATTTTGAGTTGAAATTGGATATGAAATTAATGAGGAGTTGGCATGTAATTGAGGTATACTTGAAGCATGAATTAGGGATTGTCATATTGGTGTTTTGAAATTTGAAAGGAGATGTTTAAATCTTGAATTTGCAAGAAAATAGTCAGGCCATGTTCATGACATTTATCCCATCATTGTAGGTAGATGCATTAGCTTTTGTCACGATAGTAGGAATGTACCCCATGATCGTGGGCAAGGCCTTAACATGGTAATCTTTCTTTTATGTAATTGTTGAACCATAGTAGGATAATATACTTTACATTAGTATAATTGAAGTTAATTATGGTTTGTAATGAACCTAGTTTGAGATTAGATTAATTGGTTAAAGGTTAAATACATTTTGGATTTTCAATTGAGGTAATAACTTATGGAAGGTGTTAGTTGATAACAAGTATCTAATTTGGAAGATATAATTTATTAAACAAATGAAGTATACTTATGAACACAAATGTGATTTAAATGATATGAGTGATGTATTATTATTTATGAACGTTTGTGAATTGGGATCTTAGGTGAGTACACGTAAAGTGTAATTACTTAATGTATCTTTTAGTGAATCATTGCAAATGCTTATATTTATAAGGCAAGTTGAGTTTGATCAAATATGAATGAGTATGTTCAAGTTGAGCAAAGTGGAATAGAGTCATATGTTTAGCAATATATCTTTTACATAAGAATTCTAAAATGTGACTTGTTTTGTTTTAAAAACTGCCAAGTCCTAATTGTGGGTAAATAGGCATGTCTAGAAGGGTCTACAACTGCTCCTGTAACTTGACACTAAGATGTCCCCTGATTATTGATACTATGGTGTCCCCTAATTCTGAGACATAAGTCTCTTTTATTATGTGATACCAATCATGGTATCTTTTGTTCTGGTCCCGTTACCCATTTATGAAAAATGATAGCAGGCTAACTTGTTTTGTATTATGATACATGTTCAGTTTTGTTATAAACAAGTTTTGATTTGATACATGATAAGCTCTGATTTGATATAAAACATAGTATGATCTGATACAAGTCATATTATGATATGAAAGAGTTATATCCTATTTTGATAATTAGTTTTGATACATGTACATTTTGTTATGATATTTATGAGTTTTGTTTCGATGCAAGAAAGTTCTATATTGATGAATCATATTTTGTTCTGATACACATAATGTTTCGATTGCTCATTAATATGAACAATTAAAGATTGCTTGTGATATGATCTGATTCTGTACATATGAATGCTAGATGACTATTATAAACAATCGTCAGTTTATATCTCGTTTAGTTATCCCCCACTAAGCCATATGCTTAGCACAATAGTTTTGCCCCCATGTAGGTTCTACTAAGAAGGTTTAAGGACTGGGACAAAGACAACCGCAGTGGCTAAGAAAAATATGTTTTGTTTTGGAAATGTTCAATTTATTTTCGAGTTGTACTTTATATGTTGAGACATATTATATTTTGATGTAAATGGTTTGTACTAACCTTAATATAGGTTGACTTTTGAATTTATGGCATATATTTTGATAAGTACAATATGTATGATATTTTTTGTTTAAAAACAACATCTGATGAAATGAAATGTATGTTTGCTTGAGTTTTGGAAATGCTTTGGAATGTTTGGTATGTTTTAGTTATGTTTTGTGTGGCATTGGTATATCCTCTTTGGCGGTATGTGAGTGTGACAAAAAGGACCAAGATAAGAGTTAAAACAAATTTATATTAAATTAATACATCTTGAAATGCTTTACTCTTTTTAAATTTTGATTCTTTACTTGAGTTCTCTTGAATATCTCTTTTGGTTCATATAGCCTTTCCTTATTTTTAGTGTTCTTCTTTGGTTGCAAAATTGATTTGAATCTCATTTGATTACTTTTTCATTCTATTAGACCTACTCTTTCATATATTATTTGATTTTTTGACAAACTAAAGTTTGAAGTTGTCATTTGACACTTTATTTGCATTGGTCAGGTCTTAGCCTAACATTTCTAAAAACAGATGTGAAAATAACTATGAGATGATATAGCTGTATATGTTACCAAAATAAGACAAATTTTTCAATAAATTTCTTTATTTAACTTTTATATTGATATAAGCATAATGTTAGGTGATTTCCTTAAAATTATGATAATATTTTTATGATCTTATAATTAAGATGCCATGATATTGAGCTTATGATATATAATTAATTTTAGGTTTTATATGACTAATCATCTATTATGTGATAAAAATGATGTGTTGTATGGTTAAACTCTTGTTTTGAGGATTAACAAACACCATATCCAATTTAGGAGTAAGGAATGACGATGTGTGATGACTTTATATATGTTTTATCATATTATTGGTCTAATTTTGTTATCGAGATGATTTTATATAATCTAGTATGTCATTTCTTTAGAATTTAATGATTATTAAAGTAAAGAATTCATATAAAGTTTACATAATTAATTATATTTGGACCTAAATTTAAATTTTCATTTTAATTTTTTATAACCAAAGTTGAATTATTATTTTATCTTTTTAATATGTGCAGAGAGTATCAAAATTGATATAGCATGTACAAATAATTATTCTTTAAATTTTGTATTGTAGAACGCTTCCTCTAATTAAGGTGATTCTTTATACATATATTACTTTTAATATTCATTTCTTGGAAGTTAGGTGGTAAAAGATTATTAATCTTATGGTAAAGCTTGAAATTTTTTTTTATTTTACTACACTTTTACTTATATTTAGAATATTATGCATAAATAAGATACTAATTCATATACAGATGTAGGTGGGGCCATTGGCTAGGTAATATTATAAAATGACAATTATTGTGTACAAGAGAGTTGAAAATTGCAATTGCACATTTGAATTGCTATATGAAAATTAGGGGTTAGTGAGAATTAAGTACAATTATACTTATTTTAGGAGAAAGTCATGAAGATCGCACTAGGAGATATGTTTGCAATTAGCTTTTAATAATTGAACAAAAAGGATAGTAAATAAAACTAAAGCCAACAATTGCTTATATATGAATCAAGATCTTCTTCAGTATATGATTTTTAAGTGTTGCTAATTGATCAAAACTTAGCTTGATACATTGTAATGTATTTATTACTACCATTGCTTTCTTACTAAAAATAGCATAGTTGATTTTTTATTTGATGATTTGTGCATCTTTTTCAACCTACATGTATTGGAAAGTTTTTACCATGTCTCTAAAGTGTTATTGCTCCTACTATTTTAGGTGGAACTCTTTTATTAGTGAAAAGGAGATCCAATTTTTGGCAATTTGATCTTGTTGGAGTAATGTCACTATTTAGAATTTTAGGAATTTTTAGAGCCATCAATGTAACAAAGGAAATAATTTTATCAAAATAAGACAAGAGAAAATTATTAGTCTAAGGGTTGAAGCTACTCCTATAATAATAGAAACCTAGATAATGAGAGAGCTCAATGTCTAAAACTAGGAAAAATGTAGGTAGGAAACCTAAGAAGAAGATAATAGACAGTCCACAAACCTCTAAGTCATGTCAATTATTACCTATAACTTAAAGGTGTTAAACAGTTACAAAAATTAACAAGCTCTTTACAACTATTTTTTAACAAGAAGCCTCTTTTTATTGGCTTTCAAAAGACTAAAATAAAAGGCAAAAGAGTATAAGATGGACTATGATTTTTTTTATATAAGCCAAAACTTAAAAAGTAATCAAAATGCATGTTGTAATGGTTGGATCATATCAACCTTTTATTCAAACCAAATCAAGCTTTATTGGTGCAACTTCTTTAGTTAATTTCTACATTTTCAAATAACACCTTTCAACCATATGATCATAATGAATATTATTTAAATGTGTTTCTAATTTGGAATCTTAAATAAAAATTTTTGTCTAATCTTATATCCTACATTCTTAACTCATTATTCGTGAATTTAACTGTAGTTTATTAGCATAAGAGGTTTAGGCATAAAAGAATTGAATGAATCCATATAGCTATAAATTCTAAAAGTGCATTTCTAATTTTAGACTCTCAGTCCTCATACTTATAGACAATTACTTCACCTAGACAAGCAGAAAATAGGGAGAATGGCTCTTGAGAAAAAATATGGATGGAGAACTCACCAATCCTATATGGATACCCAATTTAATTGGGCCTATTTTAATGTGCCCACTTGTTTTTACCAAACCTCTATAGATCTTATATTAGCTACTATCTCTAATTCCCATTTGAACTTTAATAGTTACTTATTATAGATACCAAATTATAAAGAATCAATAAAGAGGGGAGTCAAAACTCAAGTCAAAGGTTTTTAAGCATTGAAATGTGTGACATAATTAGAAACTATCAAGAAGGAGCTAAAGGCTATCAAGAAAGAAAAATTCTCTAACTTGGAAGTCTCTAAGACTAAAGCTCTCAAACTTCTTACTTATATTTAAGAGCAATTATATGTTAATCGCAATGATGAGGATCTCAAAATAGAGAAAAGAGAAGCCCTCTCTAACTACATTCAAATACCGGAGTTTTATTCGTCACTCACCATAACAAAAACAAGAATCATTTTATTAAATATAGGCATAAGAACATAAATATTTTTCCATAGTTCCTCTATGGCAAGAAGAAACATCAATAAAATCTCTTACCTTATAAATGATAATGGAATGTCAACCTTAGATCCCAAAACAATGAAGGATCTTGCTTATAATTACTTTAAAGATAATCTAGCCAATATCAATAATTTTGATGTCTCCTTATAGTAACTAAAACCTTTACTCCCTCATTATCTCATTATTAATTAAAGCTTAAAAATTATTACACTTATAATTAACTTGGAAATTAAGAATATGTGCTTCAACATTGGTACAAATAAAGCACCCATCTATAATGAGTTCAAAGCAAACTTTTTTAGAAATGATGAAACATCATAAGAGAGACACTTATAAATGATGTTTTAGAATTCTTCAGCTACAATATAACTCTGCAAGAGATAAATAGAACCAATATATGCTTAACTCTCAAGATCTCTAATGTCTCAAATCTAATTGGCTATAGGCATATGTCTTGAGGTAATATAGTTTATAAAATCATCTAGATCCTAGCTTCAAGGTTTGAACTAATCCTAAAAAATATAGTTAACACGAGTCAGGGTGTTTTCACTTAAAGTAGGAGCATTAGAGATAATATTATCATTGCTTAAAAGATTCCAAGTACTACAACAAAAGAGATTTCCAAAGTTATGTATTAAACATTAACTTCCACACAACTTTTAACTCAATTAGTTGGAAGCTTATCTAATATATGTTGTAGTTTTGGGATTTTCTTCACAATTTAGAAGGTGGATTAATAAACATCTCTACACCCTCCATCAAAATGTTAGTCAAAGGGGAATAAATCAAGTACTTTAAAGGACCAAAGGGTTGAGATAAAGTGACCCTTTATCTCTTTGCTTATTCACTTTGTATATAGAAGCTTTAACTCAAGTCATTATAGCCAATGTAAACCATACAAAGATTCTCAAGTTTTGTTATAAATGTGATAAGTAAAGGATTTTTAACCTTTCTTTCACGAAATACCAGATACTACTTTTTATTGCTAACTATGTGTTTATTTTAGTCCTAAATAAGTCTTTGGATGTTTCTAGAGGGTACTCAGATCTCACAGTTAATACTAGAAAATTTTGCTTCTTTATATCTCTAGGTTCTTTAATATTTTGTGACTAAATAACTATATATTTAAGAAAGACCAATTGCATTTTCGGTATCTAGGCATAACAATCTCCTCAAAGACATTGAAATAAGCTAGTTTCTAACCTAAGAAACTAGGAATTGGCATGGCAAGAGCTTGATCTATGGTATGAGACTCAAACTGATCCAAACTATACTTAACAACATGCACATTTACACCTCTTCCTTATAGAGCATAATAAAATCATTAAGAAATTGATAATGAAATTTATTTAAATTGATAAATATGATACAACTGTAAGTTTCAATGTCAAATGGTTGAATGTTTATAAAAAAAAATGAAGAACGTAGATTAGGGGTTAAATCAATTATAGTAATCAACAAAGTTTTACTAGTTAAGAAGCTATACAAATTTTTAATTGACAAAAACCATTATAAGTAACGTAGATGATCATATATTTCCTCAAGGATCAAAACATTTGGAAGATAAATCTTATACACAACATCTCATGAAAAATTAAAGACATATTAGTTATGACAGACTAGATAAACAATAGCATTAAAAACAAAGTTGTTAATAAAAAGTTCACCTATTTGTTTACAATAATTAGCAGATATAGGTCCCATCTATAAGCTTCAAAAAATCAATAACTTAAGACCATTTATCCTTATAATGTAAGAATAGAAATCATCATTGATAATAATGATTATCTTTGACTAGATCACTTCTGAAGGAGATTCGCTATAATCATAAAAAGTATGCTTAATTCTAATTCAAACTGAAGAATAGGAAATTCATTTCATTAGACAAGACACAGCTTCAAAAATTCACAATCCATATTTGCTTGGAGATTTTCTCACTTGACTAGTACTATGGGATTAAGCTAATATAGTATAAGAACAATTTCCTTAAAGCCTCCTATATACTTGGAATAGCAATAAGGTAATGATTTTGGACAAAAGATAGGCTCTCTAACTCCTAAAAAATAACAACCCATTATAATAGGCTCTCTAACTCTAAAAAAATAACAACCCATTATGCTAAGCTCTCTAACTTCTAAACAATATGGTTTCTCCATGAATAGAACAATGGGTCATTGGATCACATTTACTTCAGATATAATTACTCCTTATTGCTATGCCAAAATGTTCTATCTCTATATATATAATTCACACTATTATGCTAATCAATGGAATGGAAAAATAGAATTGGCTTATACGATTCAATGGACGAAAAGAGAATAATGACAAGGCTACTAGGGATGTCCAGCTGGAAAAACACTCTTTCTACTCCAATGTTATAAACTAAATTTGAGAAATTCCAATAGTGAGGAACATGGTAGATGGTTTGACCTCAGCACTAGCTCAAAGTTGGGAGCTAGTTTAACAAATTTTAGTTTCAACCTCAATACTAAGCATCCTACAAGTGGATTCTTTATTAATACATTTCATGTTGTAGAAAAAAACTTAGAAAAAGAACCTTGTATATTATCACAAGATGTATGATATGAGTTTACAGCAATATGTAATATTTATGGTAGTCAATTTGATTGTAACTAATGTTCCACAATGAACAACAAAGTTATTGTGGATTGATTGATATTACTGAAAAATGAAGGCCATGAATCTTTTAAAAAAATTTATACCAAGTTAGAAAATAATGGAAAAATAAAGTTGGAATTTATCTTGTATAATCAATTATACAAGCATATATGTAAGGATGACTAATAAAATTCTTCTCTAACTCATAGGAAAGAGATCAAACTTATAATGCAATTGTAGAAATTGAATGTTTGAATGAGTTTATCAAAATTTACACTTTTTAAATATAAAAGAGAAAAAATATTATATAATGAAATTACATGATTAATTTAATTAATCTACAGTGATGTGAACAGTGTTTTCAATGAGATTTTAGTGTTTGAGGGGTGTCTAAAGGCAAAGGTCTTAAAGAGGATTTTCCTTAATGGAAGGCCAAACTCAGGCCCTACATTGCTCAAATGGAGAAAGGGTGTTAGCTTCTTCAAATTTTTTATCTAGAGATGATTTTTCAGAGCTCTCTCGAGAAGCATTAGGAGTTAACAAAGGTGAATCTTGAACTCAGCCTTTTGAAAGTGACAAGAATAAGTCTCCTTTAGTGCAATCTCTTCCTAAAGTTAAAAATGTTGCTTCTTCAACTGTTGGAGATTAGAGAAAAAAATTGAGTATTCAACACCATAAGGGCCAATTAAAACACTTTCACAATGTTATATAGAATGGTGTGTTAACCCCTCCTATTGCATTGCTAAAATTTGGAGCAAATGCTTGGTCTTCAGCCTTGAATGGGTTCTTTTAGAACCAAAGACCAACTTTCCCTATGGTTCAAGCTTAGGCTACTACAAGAGGGGGGGAAAAGAGGGCTTGAAAGAACTATGTCAATGGAAGAATGTTCCTTTCTATCCAAGTTCAATCCTGATATAGGTCTGAATGAAATTATGGAGCAAGGTCCATGACATGGAGGTGGTCAACCCATATTGGCGCAAAGATGGAAAGCATGAACCAAATGTGATAGAGGTAATATTGAATCTTTTATAATCTAGATTAATTTCCATAATACGTTATTAAAGTTTTGGACTATTGAAGTCTTGAGTTATTTGGACAACTTAATTGGAAAATTGATAGACCTAAAATACTAAGTTGATAATATGAAGTGAATATATTATGCTAAAATCTATGTTGAAGTTAAAATAGATGCTAAACTTCTTAAAAGAATTCCAATCCTCAAGCTAGGAGAGGATGGGGATATGGTGTGCTGTGAAATTCCAATTACTTACCCTTGAAAGCCTAATAATCCAAGAAGTGGAATCCTATAGGTAAGGTTTTCAAGATAAGTGAGCATGATAAACTGCCGTGGTTATATAATTCTAAAATTACTTCACATAGGAATGTAGAAAACATTATTGTTAATGCTAATAATGATGAAGTTGTTGGAATTAAATCATAAACATTTTTTATTAATGTTATAGTTGGACATATTCTAATTGAAAAGCCATAGAAGGAACCTGAATTAAATGAGGAAATTCCTTTTGAACCAGTTGAAAAACTTTTTCTCAAGGAAATTTCTAAATAATCAGTAACTAGTATAAGAAGGAGAGCAACAAGGAAAAATGGAAAAATAAGATAATAGGGGACCTTACCCATAATGACAATCATGGTGTGAAATGTTAGAAGGATTAATGACCCTTTGAAAAGATATTTTGTTAAAGAGGCCATATTTGACAAAAAAATTTGCTTGATGGAGCTTCTTGAAACAAAAATAAAATCCACTAACTTACGGTATGACCTTAGTTTTTTAGGGTGCAAAATGGAAGTTTTTGTCTAATCACTTATGCCATTATAATTGTTGGGTCCGCGACGTCTGCCTGGCCCCAGGCCACAGGATCTCGACGAACCCAGGTACCGGTGGATTTTAACCCCC
>JANVCQ010000007.1:4663276-4674182 GCA_025531925.1 Erythroxylum plowmanianum
TTTCATAAACTTTACACACACTCTCTGTGGGATCGACCTAGACTTGCCACTGCTACAGTAGTAGTCTAGTTATTTTATTTTGACTAGGGAAACGACACGCGATCAGGTAAACAGGCAAAATTGTAAACCGTATCTCGGAGGAGTGATTTCCAAGGAAAGGAAGTAATTTCTTTCCTTTTGGATACTTAAAGAGTGCTTCAATAGATAAAGGTCAAGCTAATGATCGTAAATTAGCATGTTCAGTAATTAGGTTTCTTTCAAATTCTAGGCTTATGTTTTCTTTGTCTTTCTCTTTTTCATAATGGATTTGCAGGGTGTAGATGACAAGAAAATGAGATGTTGATGAAAATGTAGATTAGGGAAGGAATTCATGAGTGATATGAAGAAAAAAATAAAAAAGGGGAAAGAAGCACAAAATTTACAGTGTAGTCATAATCATGATCCAATATTGCGATCTTTGTTACGATCATGACATCTTGGTCACAATCATGACCCTAATAATTTAATCTCTATCATGATCGTGACCTCCAATAGGGCAAACTTGGAACGCATGATTTTCAAACTTTCTTTCCCAATTTTGCCCCTCCTTTCTTCCCAATAACCTATATATTTACCCTTACCCTCATTTTTCTTACCTACAACACTCTCTCTAGTCTCTCTATATAATAAAGACTCTCATATCCTCTTACTTCTCTTTATAACCATCCTTAAAGTTCTTTCTTTCTCTAATTTCTTAACACATCACTCATTCTAATGGGTCCATAAGTTAAGCAAATGACTAAATGCATTCAACCAAAGGGTAAAGTGAAAGTGTTAGGGTATTGATAAAAGAATCGAGCGACAAATTATAGAACATCCTTTTCGATTTACTAGGAAGAGGAAGGTAACTATTTCTAAACCCTTCTTTCTAAAAATGTTGATGTGCCTAGATATTTAGATTTAAGATATTGTAAATAATTAAATTGAGAGAAAAGGTTAAAAACTTAGGAAGAAGAATTCCAGAAATTTATGGGTTTCAACTTTGTCATCTATAAGAACTCACCCTTAAAATTTTCTCATCCCTTTTATTTGAGTAAGACAACCCTAAGGAATTATGGTCTTAGTTATGGGGTCAACCATATAAGTTAAATTGTGAAACTTTGTGTGAAATTGGTGGATTCCTAGAATCAACCATTATGGATTAGCAAGATGACTTTTGTGCCATACGATATTAGGCCCAATTGACTAGGTTGGATAATTTTAACCCTAAAAATGTACATAATAACATAATTTTTAGTCCTGAACACTTGCTGCTGCACAAATTTATGTGTCAAAGTATGTTTGACAAAAGTGAAAGCAACAAGTGTTCGATAAAGGAGCTATTTATTTTGTGGTGTATGGTTAACAACGTCCAAGTTTGTACATCCCCCCATATTTTTAACATTATTATTGCTACTCTGAAAATGAGAAGCAATAATCTTTGTATGGGATACTTGGTTACTGCTATTGCAGATTATTATGGTGTTAACTGCAATGGACTAACTATTCATTTTCCTGAGTTTTTAACACTCGTCGAGGAGTGTTACGAAGAGTGTTAAAAACTCAAGAAAATGTATAGTTAGTCCATTGCAATTAACACCATAATAATCCACAAAGTTGAGATCTTGAATTTATACAATATGGAACTTTGAGATATCAGTGTCAAATTAGATGTCAAAAATAGGGAATGACAAGACAGTTCCAGCTCTGCACCATCACAACAACAAATTGAGGAGTCAACTAGTGAAGAATCTAGAGAAGAAGAGACAATTGGATGGTAAGAGACAATTTTAGGCAATATCAAGGTGTTAAAGGAGATAACAAAGGAGCAAAGATGACAATGCTAAGACATTCGAAGAATTTAAAAATACTTGAAGGCTCAAGGCATTCAAATACCACCTCCGAAACCATCACCACCTTAATCGCCATGACGGGTTTATACTCTGAACTTAATCTTTTTTCTTTTATTTTTATACATTTCTATTATTTTGTTTTATTCCCACCTTACGTGTTATTTGTTCTCCTCAAATTGAGGACAATGTGTTGTCCAAGTAAGGGGAGGTTTGCATTGTTATTTTATGTTGAATGTGAATTTTGCATGTCATATGTTAGATTTATTTAGGATTTTATGGTGTAAATCATATGAATGTGTCAATGGCTAGGACTTAATGGAATTAGTTTAGCTTTGAACACAGTATTTTAAGTTGTAATGATTTATTAGTTTGTGACATTCTTGTTCTAGGTATCTTTAAAAAATATTCATGTTAATTAGGATATGATGTTAGTTAATTCACCTTACGAAAGTTTCTACATATATTTGTAAATTTTAGTTTAAATAAGTAGCATCTTTAGTATATTTTCATGAGGATGATTAGTTGAAGAAATGAGCTAGGAAATAAAAAAATGTGAAAAAATTATGTATCATTAACA
This sequence comes from Erythroxylum plowmanianum, assembly GCA_025531925.1. Taxonomy (NCBI): domain Eukaryota; kingdom Viridiplantae; phylum Streptophyta; class Magnoliopsida; order Malpighiales; family Erythroxylaceae; genus Erythroxylum; species Erythroxylum plowmanianum. The sequence continues at coordinate 4,665,725 of JANVCQ010000007.1, forward strand.
AATAACTATTTTGTTGGCCTTTGAGTTATGAATAAAACTAGTAGTCAATTGATAATGTGATTTAGTTGAGTAATCGAGGATAATAATCACAAATGTTTGCCTTTATGTCAAAAGGCTAGAATGACATTCCAAACAAGCCAATTAATAAAATATGACCTAGTTGAGTAATCAGGGCACATTCATCACAAATGTTTGCCTTTGCGTCAAAAGATTAGGTTAATGTCAAAGAAAATTGACAAAAAATTAGTGTATTTATAAATAAATCCTACCAATCTTTATGAATTGCATGATTTTTCATGAAAAACTACTTAGGGATAGTTACAATTTTGATTGACTAACTAATTATCAATGTGTGTGTGCAAGTGTTGAGGGTGAGAGAATATGACGTTAAGGACTTGATTAGTATGCATATTTAGTCTAAAGTACTTAGCCATATATTTCATAAGTTAATAAGTTATAACAACTTGAAGGATTATGTTTGCAGTTAAATTAGTTTCATGAAGTTTGATGCCATTGTATCATTACTGCATATGCGTGTATATATGTGTTATTGTTTGGTGTTTGATTTTATGCTTGTTCTATTTTTCCTTGAGGATAAGTAAAAGTTTAAGTGTGGGGATGTTGATAGTTGTAGTTTACATTATATTTTAGTAGGCATTTTAGTATGTTTGTACGTGTTGATTAGATGAATTGTGCATATTTAGGTTTAGAATTGTGCAATGAGATAATGTGTTTATGTTTCTGAGTTTTGTGTAGTTTAGAAAATATGTGAAATTAGATGAAAAAGATTATAGGAAGTTGGAGAAATTTTGTAGAAAGAGCCAGAACACAATTGTGACATCCTTGTCACGGTCATGTCAGAAGTGATCTAGCCAAGGGTCACGATTGTGACATCGTTGTCACTACTATGACAGAAGCTTATTTTCAAAGGTCACGATCATGAAAGAAGTTTATTTTCAAGGGCCATGATCGTTACATACCTATCATAATAGTGACAGGTGCGAGGATTTGCTTCTGTTTTATTTTTTTAGAGTCATTTTGGATTTTTTGGCTAGGGTAAAACCTTCTTTTTTAACCCTAAAAGGAAAAATAAATATAAAAGGAAATAAGATGACCCTAATAATCTAAGCCTCCATTTTACCATTTAGAGAAAGAAGCAAAGGAAGAGAGAAGAAGGAGAGAAAAGAAGAAGAAGAAGAGGAGGAAAAGCTACTGCCAGCCACTCCTTGTCATTCCTTTCCAAGTTATTTCAATTTCCTCTTGTTATTTACTTCATATGATGTATAATTTGTATATGAGAATGATGCATACTTTGTTAAGGATGTTCTAATTTCATTGTTTCTTGAATAGTTGCGAATTATTTGCTTTTGATGTTAAGGAATGTTTGGGAATTATGATTGTTTATGGGTTTTTTTTTCATGTTATAGAATATTTAGAATGAATGTTTGAGGGATTTTATAGTTGAAATTTATGAATTTTGTAAGGAACCTTTATGTTATATCAATGGATGTTTATTCCTTAAATTTTCAATTTTAATCTTGGTTGCTTAAGCTTATTTATGTGTTTTTCAAGTCTAAATTTATTTGATATTTGAATATTTAATGGTTTATGTTATAGGTTTTTATTTATTTGTGATGCTTTTGATTAATTTGTGTTTAATAGTTAGAATTTATGCATGTTCTTAGGTTCATGATCAATTAATTAAGGTTTTTATGCAAGTTATGTGTGTTGGAATTTTTATTTTTTGATGTAATTAGTTTAGATTTTGTAATTTGGGTTATGATTAGTTATTTGTTAGCATAAAGAGTTTTGATTTCTATTAAGTTAGCGTTGAATTTTGGTTTTTATTACTTTGTTTATAATTTCTAGCCTTGGTTCTACTTAATTAAGTTTGAGTTTTGTTTATTTAATGCCTATTTTTCTTAATATTAACATATGTGGCTAGACTACTTAGGGGTTTGGAGATATTATAAGGATGAAGGGATGGCTAGACTACTTAGGGGTTTGAACTTGTCTTGAATTGGTACTTGTAGGTCTAGGTTGGTTTGGGGCTTATAGGCTTGATCATCCTTTTGGTAACTTTCTAATTTGAAGGCTAGGGTTAAGCATGTGATATGTAATAGTCTATAGTGATTCCCAGAAGTAGCAATAGGTTAGTTAAATTTGTCAGGATACTTAATCAACTATTCTAGGATCCCATACCTCTAGGTTACACCTTCTGAGCTTATGAATGGGTGGCCTAAGTTAGTTATTTCTTAGAGAACCTATTCTAGGTTAGTAGAGATTGGGGCAATTTTAAATTTTATTAGTTTTTCCTATTTTAAAGAAATTAAGGGTTCGAGAGCGTAATCAAGTCTATATGCTAACACCATGATGAGAGTACCTTTTATTTAGCTTCAAGGATCAATGAGCATCCCAAAATCCCGAAGATATCTCTAACCCACTTTTTAACCATTGTTATTATTCTTTTCTAAATTTGTTTTTATGTTTGTCTTTATGTTTATGTTCATTGCATCTTAGCTATTCCATTTTCATCATTTTAGAGCGTTTTGTTTTCTTTTGTTCACAACATTTGAAATGACTTTTGCATCCTAGCTCTCTGTGGTTTGACCCTAGCTCACCATTTACTGTATAGTTTGGTGGTTAGGAATTTATTATTTGGTAGTTAGCAATAGGTTATTAGAATCTTTTGCTCAGCCTCTTGTAAGTGACATGAATTAAGTCTCCTTCAGTCAATAATGCTCCTTGTTCAACTGCTGGAGCTTGTAGAAACAAATTGAATATTCAATAACATAAGGGTCCATTAAAACACTTTCACAATGTTTTTTAGAATGGTGTGTTAACCCCTCCCATTCAGTTGCTAAAAGATGGAGCAAATGCTTAGTCTTCAGCTTGGTTGGTACTTTTAGAACATACAAACTTTCCTTATGGTTCAAGCTTTGGCTATTACAAGATGGGGAAAAATGGTTTGAAATAACTATACTAATGGAAGATGGTTCCTTTTTATTCAAGTTTAATGCTAATACTTGTTTGAATGAAATTATAGAGCAAGGTTTATAGCATTTAGGTGGTAGGCTTATATTTGTGTAATGATGGAAACCTGGAATAGAATCATTTGGAGGTAATATTAACTTTTTCCAATTTGGATTAACTTCCATAATATGCCATTAGAGTTTCGGACTGTTGAAAGCTTAGCTATTTGGCTAGCTCAATTGGGAAACCAATAAGCATGGACTCCCAAATTACTAATATGGAGAGAATTTGCTATGCTAAAATCTGTGTTGAAGTTAAAAGAGATGTTGAATTTCTTTAAAGTATTCCAATCCTCAAGCTAGGGGAGGATGAGGATATGGTGTGTTGTGAAATTCTAATTACTTACGCTTGGAGTCCTAATAATGCATCTAAGAAGTGGTAATCTAAAGGTAAGCTTTTTAAGATTGATGAGTATGATAAACTACTAGGGTTGGATAAATCTGAAATTACTCTATAAAGAGATGCAGAAAACACTACTATCAATGTTGACAACATTGAAGTTGATGAAATCAAATTAGAAAAACTTTTTGTTAATGATGTAGCTAGAGATATTCTTATTGAAAAGCCCTAGATGGAACCTATATTAGATGAATTCACCCTGAACTAGTTAAAAGCCCTTTGTAAAAGTAAATTGTTAAAGAAATAGTAACTAGTACATAAAGCATACCAACAAGGAAGAAAAGAAAGAATAAAATAATAAGGGACCTTACCCCTGATGACAATTATGGTATGGAATGTTAGAGGCCTTAATGTCTGAAAAAATATTTCATTAAGGAGAACTTAGTTGACAAGAAACGTTGCTTGGTGGGGATTTAAAACAAAAATCAAATCCACTCATTTATAGTATGACCTCAACATTTCAGGTACAAAATGGAAGATTTTATCTAATCACTTATGCCATGGTAATGGTAGGATTATCTGTTGTTATATTCAAACTTGATTGAAGTTTAAGTAGCTTATGAAAGTGATTAAATTATGCATTTAAATCATTAGAATGCATATCAGATTTGATCTAATTATAATTTATGCTTCTAGTTTCTCTTTTCAGAGGTAGAAACTTTGGGAAGATCTTTATATTTATAATAGTAATTCAGATCCTTGACTTTTGGAAAGCAATTTCAATTTCACTTTTTCATTACTTTAAGCTAATGAAGGGTGAAGAACTAACTTTGGAACATGTAGGGAGTAATTTGATCAGCTCCATAAAGCTAATTTGGTGGATCTAAGATTTATAGGTTGATTTTACGTTTGGTCTAATAAACAACTTGGTGAATTGTTTATTAGGAAAAAGCTTGATCGAGCCTTGGTTAATCATTCTTAGGTATCCCAAATCATATAATCGTATACACATTTTGGGGAAAATGCTTTCTCTAATCATTCCGTTATCCTTATATAGAACATTATTCTGACTGCAAAGGTTGGTTCTCCCTTTAGATTTTCAATGGCCCAGTTCATATAGATGGGTTTATGGAATCTATTTTAAATGGTTGGAATCATCCCGTTATAGGATAAATTTTTTTTAATTAATGCAAAAAATCAAGTTGTTTAAGCAAGCCTTGAAGATTTTTTAAAGACGTCATATTGTAGGAGGCTTAAAAGGAATGCTATAAATTTCAACACAACAATGCCTTGAGAGTAATTGAAAATTAGAGACTTTAGGAGACCTTCAAGCACTTTGATTGCATATCTCTATTCTTACGCAGAAAGCTAGAGTGAATTGGATATGTGAAAGGGAGATAATTCCAAAATTTTCCACTTCACACTTTTAGTAATAACAAATATAAACAAGATCATTGAGCTAAAGAATGGCAGAGGGGTCTCTTGCACTGAGCTAGAATATCTCTAAGTGATTGCTAGGAATTTTTTTGATCAAATTGATAGGATCTGAAATACCTAAGCTAGAATTTAACATTAACAGATTCTTCGATAGCTCTATAAATAGGGAATGAAAGAAGTAATGATAACTTGCTTCACTAATTAGGATATTAAGGAAACTCTTTTTAGTCTTCATCCCTACAAAATATTAGGTCCTGACGAGTTCTCAGCTTTTTTTTCCAACATATTTAGAGTATCATAGGTACCTTATTATTAAGGCTATACTTGAATTCTTTACTTCTTTTAATATGATGAAAGTGTGAACTTCACTCACATCTACTTTGTTCCTAAAAAACTAAAACCCTCCTTTACAGTGGATTTTAGACCTTTTTTTGCAACACAGACTACAAGGTTATTGCCAATTATTAGCTAAGAGATTGAAGGAAGCCTTAATTGATGTTATTAACCCTGCTTAATATGCCTTTATCATTAGGAGGTCAATTAGTGATAATATCCATCTCATCTAGGAATTAATGAAGGATTATAATTCTATGAAGAATGTAAAAAACTATTTATTCAAAGTTAGATTCTTTAAATCTTTTGACACTATCAAGTGTAGTCTCATCCAAGCCTATTTAAAATGCTCTTGACTATCCAACTCAATTTATAAGTTGGATAATGGCTTGTATTACTTCCTCCTTTTTTGGCATATTGGTTAATGGTATTCCCATAAACTCAATTCAAAATACTAGAGGAATAAGGAAAGGGGATCATCTTTGCTATTACCTATTCACACTAGTAATAGAAGGTCTCTTTAGGATGCTAAGCAAGTGAGTTGAGTGTAATGACAAATTCTTATTCCACAAAAAATGTAAGGAACTCAAGATCACTCATCTATAGTACTATTGAATATTCTCAACCTATTTAGTGCATGGTTTAGTTTGAAATTGAATACAAGCAAGTGCAATTTATATGTCTCTTCTAATGTCATAAACCAAAATACACTGAGTAGTAGCTCAAGTTTTAATATTCATTTTTCACCCTTTAAATACCTTAGCATTCCTATTACTCCTTCAAAGCGCATATTTTTAGATGGCATATCTCGCATTGAAGCTTACCATTCAAGAATTAATGCTTGACAAAATAAGTTCTTATCCTTTGTAGTAAGGAAAGCTCTTATTAATTGATAGTATTTACTAGCCTACATGTTCATTAAAATACTCACTTTAATAAGGAGATCCACAGAATTATCAAGGCATTCCTCTAGTTAATTATAACTAAAAATGCTAAAGGTGCTAAAGTGAAGTGGAATGAAATTGCTATCCCTAAGGAATAAGGTGGATTAGGGATAATTCCAATGTCTCTTATACAAAATATGTCGATAAACAAAAGAATTCAGAGATTGTTTATTCATAAAAGTGCATTTTAGATAAAATGGATAGATGAATGCTATCTAAAAAATCATAACTTCTGTTAATTAGAAGCTAATAGGGATTTGTATTGGAATTTTAAACATATTCTAAGAATAAGTAGTCATCTATATTCTTAGATAAAGCATCAACTAAGGAATTAGAACAACATCTAGCTCTAGTTTAACAACAAGACAAAATATAATCCCCACACTTCAGAGGTTCTTCCTCACTGGAAACATTCTTACACTGGATCCAATAATCACAAAGTGAAGATTACATTTTATGGAATCTTAATTTTAATAGGTTATTTATAAACAAACCTTACTATTATATTTTTAGAGTTAGTTTAAGAGAAGTTGCTTGGCATGAAATACTATAGAATCACTCTTTAAACCCTAAGGATTTTTTAATTACCTGGCTTATTGTTAAAAACAAAAATAGAACAAAAAATAGGTTGTTTAGAGACTTTGATCCAATTGGTTTACTTTGTAAAGTGAATATGGAGGATACGGAGAGTTGTCTTTTAGTGCAAGTATTTCAAAACAATATAAAGTTGAGTAATATGCAAGCTAGGGGAGTATTGCCTGAATTATGTATGGAGTGGTGCAAGTAGCTGAAACAAAATGTAAGATCCTAAAAGCATCTTTTACCACCACCATTTATACCATTCAAAAAGAGATGAATTCCAAACTTTATAAAGGGGAAGTCACTGAACTATACTACCTAGGTGAAGCCAACCTCAATTGGATAAGGGAGATTATGCTAGCAAAATCAACATACAATTAACTTACCACTGATATGGAAATGAGATAGAACATCTAGAATGATCTACTTGTAACATTTTATTCTCTTTTGTAACTAGAACTTCTTTTAACTTTGTAATAGCTTTGTTATAGTCAATAAAGAGTTCTCGTTTAATTTCCTAAAAAAACTATGCATAATTCATGATAATATATCATAAGTTAAATATTCCAAACTTATTTGATTATTATTTAGATTAATATGTTTTCCTAATTCTTAATGTTACCATTGCATTAAATCTAAAGAGTCTATTCTAAGTAGTCTAATAGTTAGATATAATTACAAAGCTTGCTTTAATTAGTTATGATATAAGGGAAAATTAGGATTAACAAAGCTTGTTGTTAATCCATGGCTAATAATTTCAAAGGGAGGGATAATAACAATATTAGATTTAATTATGCATATTTATATGAGGGTGGAGGTTGAACCAAAAATTGGACTTAAATCTATTGATTAGTCTTTAAAATTTGATTAGTTAAATTTAATTGGTTTTTGTAGTTTAATTTAATTTTATTGCATTAATTGAATTCATCTCCCCCACCCATTTTATTACACTGCTTAGTTTAAAATAAAACTTAATCATACACTCTCTGTGGATATGATCCTTTCTCACTGCTACTACAAGTTTAGTTGTGTATAATTAGGTTTTAATTTTTGGTGTGTTTGGCTCGCATCAAAATTTTGGCACTGTTTCCAAGGAATTTTCATGATTTAGTTTTTATATTTGATATTGATTTATATCCTGTATAATAGAGCATGAAATTGATTTAGTTTTTTTATATAATCATTTTTAATTTTTTATTAATCTTTTCATGTTTGTTAGTGTTGGTGCATGATCTTGACTAGGCCTCCTTACTAAGATCCTTTATAATTTGATCCAAAGATTGAAAGAAATTGCATAGATTGCATTAAGAAAATATAACAATTCAACGAATAGAGCATGGAATTGATTTATAAGAAGCTATATTCAATCCTAGCGCTTTAAGGGAGTTGTGTAAACGATCTAGAAGGGGGGTTGAATAGATCTTTAAACCTTTTTGTAAAGTTCTACAAAATATTCAGAAGTTAATTCACACAATAACAATTTAAACAAATTTAAATGCAAGGAGTAGGGAAGAAGAGCAAATACTGTTTTTATAGAGGTTCGGTGCTAAGACCTACGTCCTCTACCTAAACTCCCACTAAGGATTTGGCAAACCACTTTATTGCACACTTTTTAGTTTAGTGTGAACTTTTACAACACCGCTTAATTTCCGGCTCAAGCTACCCTTACAATTGATTTGTTTTCCGACACAAATCCTACCTCACAAGTGATTTTTTACTAATCACTCAACTCACAATAATAACAAGATAGAAAATTGAACTGCTAACTCTCAGTACAAAATGAATAGAATTCA
>JANVCQ010000007.1:4701504-4713315 GCA_025531925.1 Erythroxylum plowmanianum
AAATAATAGCCTTGTGGAAAAAGGAAGTATTTCTATCTCCACTCCTTAACTAAGCTAATCTTGATCTCCGTTTCATAAGAGAATAGTCATATAGAAGACATTTGGAAAAATTATGCAAGGCAGATCTTTCTACATCCTACAGTTGAGAGGATTAAGGATTTAAATAAAACTCTTGCTAAATGCTATCAAGATCATCTTCAGCACCGCTAATAAGATGATGTGTATTACCAACATTTTCCTTAAATAGATGTTTCATCTCTAGTTTGATGAGATTTAGTTTTCATGCATAAATAAATTGTTTGGTTTCTCTAATCCTTGCTCTTATGACACACCAAATTCCATGCTCAAAGCATGCTAGATCTACCAAGAAACCATTTAACCTAAAAGGCATTTTAGGACTTATTGTTATAGTTTATGTGAGGACAAGACAGTAGTCAGAAAGATTATTGCAAGGGAAGGTAGAAAAGCAGTTTTGGGAAAGCTTCCATTAATTGAAGGTTTGTTAAACTTCTATTTAACTTCTTTTTTATAAGATTTGTTCTAGATTGTTTATCGCTCCATTAACAAAAATTGCCATCAGATGGGATATTAGTAAGTTGAGCTTCATTAATACATTTTCCAACTCTAAGCAAGGAATGCTAGCAAATCTAGTACCTTATGCTTCTTCAATTTTTTAGGATGGAATTAAAGTCCCCAAAAAGGATCCATGGATTGCTAATGCAAACAACAATATATCTAATTTGATTCCAAAAAAAGCCCTATAATAAGGGCTATTAAAAGCATAGATGAGGGAAACAAAGATTCATTGTGTTAAGAACCCTATGGAGACTTGTAGATGTATAATTTGATCTCAGGTCATTTTGGTGCATACTTTCTGAACATTAGAATCATATAGAACAATTATTTTGCCATTAGAATGGTGAATATGATTATTAGTTTCTTTCCACTATGCTAGAAAATATTTCCATAAGTTGTAATATCCCTCTCTCATTCAAGTTTCCAAAATGCTAGTTATCACCACTTCATTCTATAAAATCATATTTCTAATTAGAAGTTTTTTGCTAGGAGCATTTGCTCCTCTAACATTCTAAAATAATATATTCATATGGCAAGCTCCCCAGATAGGGACTTCTTGTTTATATTGGATCTCCTTCTGGTGACAGTTTTAAATTCTTACATAGTGTTTTCTTATTGATGCTTATGTTTATTAGGAGTGCCAGCTATAATACCATCAGGAGTTATTAGTTCAAGTCTCTCCTTAATGGAAGTTGAGATTGAGGAACCAACATCTTTCTTTTCTTCACCCTTTGGATATGCATAAAAGGGTGCATTGTTCATTACTTCTTTGTTTGCTACTTCCTCATCCATAGGTGGGTAGTTTTCCTTAGTAAAAACATGATGATTAACATTGATCTCTATTAGTTTTTGACGACTTCCTATTTTAAAGATTCTTTTAGTTGGTCTCCAAGTTTGTTTCTTTTCAAGTTGAGGTTTCCATATATAAGAAACCTTCAATTGATCCTTCATAGGTTCCATATTTTTATTCAGCCTGATGAATAAGATCACCTCTAGTAAATTAGACATGGAAGTAACCAAGATACAAATACTTACAAACTTAATTCGTCTGATCTTATCTATGGCTTGATCTATGGAAATGGCTTGCCAATGTAATTAGCAAGATGGCTAAGACCACTAGTAGTCCAATACTCGAGAGCGACATTATGAAGACAAATCTATATATGAATGTTTTCTTGTTTAATTTCCTCCTATTTCAGTCCATGTCTCCATAATTGATGTAGAAGTGGCTTGTTGTAAACATGTCAAAGTCCAATTTGAACCACTTTTTTTAACTTCTTCAGAGCTTGCAAATTTAAAATGAACACATCCTTATTATTCACAAGCACATCCTATAAATCATGATGCTTCTAGTTGTTCATTTCCCATTACTTCATGACTAAAATGGCTATCCTTTTATCTAGGAAAAAGCTAAGACTGTTAGTCTTCCATCCGTCTACCCCAAATCTTAGAAGCTTTATAGGGGGACACAACTCTTTTTTTTTTTATAATAGGAATTGAGTTTGTATATGAAGGTTGTGCATTAAAAATAGAAGAACCAGGATGCTCTTTAGAGTTATATAGCTCATAAAGAAGACTAGAACAGTTTAAGTTTAGGGGCAGGAAAGCAATAGTGACCATAGGACTGAGTTAAGGACTGGTGGATAATAAGAAGGTAAGCAAGAAAAAGAATTTACAGAAGGGTGGAGGGCAATGTAGTACAGAAGAAGCATCTAAATGTTCAAGGTGATGAAGATAACGGGAGTAGATAGATAAGAAATATGAAGAGAAGTTAGTGAAAATAGAAGCAATAATGAGAGTAACAAGTACAAAAAGGTGTTGAAAGAGCTAAGTTTAACAACAAAGGAAGGTAGTAGTTAAGAGGGTGTGAAAGGATCAGAAGAGGGGTAGCCATTGAAGTAGTGAGAAGAGCATGAACAATGTCCTAGAAGGAAGTGAAGAGGGAATCAATTTGAATCACTATTAACTTAAATCAATAGTCATTCCAGGAAAAATCAATAAATCAATTAAAGAAATCAAAGTTGTCCATCATCTAGTCAATTGGATTTTTCATCAACTAGTTAGCTATTTAGATTTTTGCACTAAATTATAAATCAATTCAATTCATTCCAACAATCCTTCAGAGTTCAACATAATCCATATAATTCGGCCCAATATACAAGGTAAACATAGATGAGTAAAAAGCTATGGTTTTCAAAAATTTTAATAACTTCAATCAACAGAAAAATAAATATATTTATTATGAAAGCAACCAATAAGCATTAAAGGCATGTTTGAAAAGTCATTTATCATTTTTAACGTAAAAGTAACACTTTGTCTTACAATTTGTTATTATTTAAGTGGGAGAGTCAACTATTGTTGATGTGGTAACCTAAAAGCCAATAAGCTCATAATTGGAGTGTCGCATGTTATATGAAAGAACATAATTATAGATAGCAAAATTAACCCACCTGACCTGACCTAACCTAATCGAAGTAAATATGTAAGTACGAGTTAATTGAACTTTAGACCAGCTTGGGCTTAGAGTGTCTAACTCGATCTAACTTGAACAACTTAAACTAGCTTAACCCAGTTCGACCAAAATGACATTGTTTTGTCGTAACTCAACTAGTCTATAGATTGGACTCGGGGCACGAAAAAAGGGTGCCAAACCCAACCAGACCTATTGTCAATCCTAACCATAATGAAACTAAAGGGCCTTTAATGTCTCTTTTATTTTATTGCCTTATTTATTTTTGTTTCTTGAATTGGTTGTGTTTTTGAAACTATAATATGTAGTTGTTAATATTAATGTAATTACACTTTTTATTACTAACAATGATAAAATAATAAATAAAATTAAAAACAAATTATTTTTAAATTAAATAAGTAATTGATTTTATTTAATATCTTATTTATTAAATTAGTAAATATTAACAATGAATTCATCATATTTTATTAAAAGAGAAAATTAAATAATTACAAAATTTGTACCAAATATTTAGTTATTAAAATATAACTTTCAAAATAAATATGATTAACTAGAATTAAATATTTAACCTCTAAAAATTTTATTTAACAAATAATTAATTATATATAATTTGAAATTTATGAATTTCAATTTTAATTAATAAATATTTTTAATTTAAATTTTATTTATTTTAAGTTTAAGACATATTTATTAAATAATTATAAAATAATAAAATAATTACTTTTAGAAAATTTATTTTGATTATTAAATAAAATAAAGTAAATTGTATAATTTCATCTAAATGTATTATTCATAATTTTTATTAATAATTATAATTAAATAATATTTTTAATTTACAATAAAATTATATTATTATAAAATAAAAATAAAAACCAAAACCACTTTTTATAAAAACCAAAACTGCTTTTTATAATTTTCATAAGTGAAATAGGAAAATAAAACAACAAAAATAGAAAAATAAAAACTTAATTTTATTGATTTTAAAAATAAAAGCATAACTCCAAAAATAAAGAATACTCTAAATAATTTTAAGAATTTGGCTGCAATAAATGAATTCGATTGGCTCTTCTTTCATTTCATATTCCTAATCATAAATGTTAGGCATATATGCTTATCACCGTGAAACTTAGTTTTGCTTTGTTTTGTTACGAAGGGTTATTATATGCTAACAAACTAAATTAGGAATAACAAGCAAAATTTGATTTGATTAAAATTAAATTAAATTTAAAAAATAGAAATTAACATAAAAATGTCTATATAAATATGTACTATTCTTTAAGTAAAATTGATTTCTTCTCAAAATTATTAATTTTTTATTTTTAAAATTTTAAGTTGGGTATAAAATCTTTTGAAATTAAATAAGAAATTGATTTTGTTTAATATCTTATTTATTAGTTAGTAAATATTTTTGTAATAAATTCATCATATTTTATTAAAAAGGAAAATTGAATAATTAAGTAATTTGTAACCTAATATTTAGTTATTACAATATAATTTTCAAAATAACTAGAATTAAATATTTAACTTCTAAAAATTTTTATTTAACAAATAATTGATTAATTAGAATATGATATTTATGTGCTTCTATTTTTATTTTAATAAATATTTTTTGATTTTGAATTTTATAAAATGATTTGAGTAATTTTATTTGACTGTATTATTCATAATTTTCATTAGTAGTTATTGTTGAATAATTAAATAATATTTTTAATTTAAAATGAAAAAATATTAATAAAATTATTTTTAAGAATTTGGTTTCAATAAATGAAAATGATTGAAGGAAGCATAGGTAAGAAATAAAAAACATGATAATATGTCATTATTGAACGAATATTATTTTTATATATAAGTTTTGGTTATTATTTTATATTTTTAATTATCGAAGAAATGAAAAAAATGTAACTTTTTTCTCTTTTTTAATAATTAAATATAATTAGTTAAAATATATTATTATTTGATAAAAAATTTGAATTTAATAAAATTTTATTTTTAAGTAATTATTATAATTATAACATTATATTCATTCTTATTTTTTACTATATTATTTTTATTCTTATTATTATTGTCTTATAAAAAACCATTTCTAATAATTCTGATTTTTCTTAATAAATTATTTGAAATAAAAGGCTAAGATTAAAAAATAAAAAACCATTTCCAATAATTCCTCTCCCGCCCACCGTGAACAAGCGGCCCTGTTAACTTCGACAATCTCAGTCTCTTCTTCCTTTCATCACAGAAACACTATACATATATTCATTTGTTTGTTCTTTTGGTGTTGTATTATGTTGGTATTGATGAAATGTCGGCATTTACAGTAACTCCGCACAAGGTTTCAGTATGCATCCTTCTCCAGATCTACGCCCTTCCCTCTCATTCCCTTCCTTACCCTTTCTCGTCTGTTTCCCACCACAACCGTCTCGGCTTCTACTTGTTTGCTCTCACCAAGGTAGTACTTCTTCTTCTTACTCCAAGTTGTTTCATTTTCCTTACTTTTGTCTCTCACCCTACATGCTTTTTTTTGGTAGTCATATGACGATTATTTAGAGCCAAGGCTTGAAGATTTAGTGAACCATTTGAGAGGAATCGGAGGTTCCTTGGGGGATTGGCTAATTGATCAGTTAACTGCTAGGGTTTCGTCCTTTTTGTCCCCCGATGATTTGTTCAACTTTTTTAGTGAACTCCGAGGTGGGTTTCGTTTACACATATATGTAATATATACATGCATATACACATATATCTTCCACCCTTTTTCTTCTATATTTTGTCTCAAATTTGTCTTCAATTCAGGGATTCTTGGAGCATCTGATTCCGTTGTTATGGAAGATAACCAAGTGTTTCTGGAGCCCAGCAGCCACCTGGGCTTGTTTCTTCGGCGCTTCATTCTGGCTTTTAACCTCCTCTCTTTCGAGGTACTCTTTTTTCTTTCCTCGTGGAGAGATGACAGCTGCCATTTTAAATGCGTTCTTGTGGTTCTTAGATACTACTGTTTTATCCAACTATGACAGTATCACTTACTAGGATTTAAGTTACTTTGTGGCACTTAATAATTTTAACATTTAAACAAAAAGGTCTGTTGAAGACTTGGTTGATTTGCTTTTACTTCTTGTTTTAAAACCTGGATTTCTTGGAATCTTGAGTTTTGTTGATTTTTGAGTTTCATTCAGGGTATCTGCCACCTTTTAACAAATATAGGGATCTATTCTAAAGAGGCCCTATCAAGTTGCCTGCGTTATGAGCTGGGTTGTTCAAATTCTTCTACTAATGATTTGGAAGCACTGTCAGAATATGAGAATATGGACCTAGAGACTCTAGTTTTTGACAAAGTTAATGAAGAAATTGAAGCTAAAATGCGTGGTGGTGAAGAAATCCCTTTTCACCTTCATGTACCCAGGGCATTTTCATCATTGGTTGAAGGTATGATTGCTTTAGTAAGTGAGGTAGGAATAGATGTCATAGAATTGTGATAATGTGCATGCTCAAGGTGAAACTCCTTTGGAAATAGATCTTGATGATTATGTTTCCCTTCTTTTTGAAGTTTGCATAATGTGAGGTCAAATGTGAATGCTTGATCTCATCGATGCCCTTTATCTTTGAAAGATGTTCAAACATTCATTTTTTGTATCACAATTGGCTCACAACTAGACGAAGTCTTAGCATTTTTAACTTATTTTATAATATGGTCCCTTCCACATTAGCATTTATTATTTTGTATAAGTTGTATCTTTTTCACCCCAAATGCATTTTGTTTTAAAGGGTTTTTGAACTTAAATGTTTGTCATATGCTCTTCGTTTCGATTAACTTTCTATTGTTGCATATTGCAAGGTCATTATTATGAGATTAACATATTGCACTTATTGTTTTTGCAGATATTGAGGTCATATCTGAGTCAAGATCTAAACAAAGTGGAAGAGGTAGAGACACATCTGCATCTTTACATCCCCCAAGAATTGATCTGGGAGATGTTGATACTTGCAGTGAGACATTCTTGCGAACGAGTTGGCAAGTACAAGGTTACTTAATGGAGCAAATAGATGTTATTGAAAAGTAAGCTACTATATTGACTTTTCATAGTGTTTTAATTATGGAATGCAACTACAATTGGAATTGCAATATTGTAGTTGTAGTTGACTCTTTTATTGCAATTTATCGCAATTACGTTTGCATCGTCTGCAATTGTCATAATAAAGTTCAAGTGTAGTATAGCATGCCTTATGGAATTCAAAACCTTGATTGGGATCTTGTTCCTTGTCATAATGTAGCTATGCTTAAAGGAGCGTATATATATTTTTTTTCTTATGACAGGCATGGAAGTGCTTTCAATTCAAATGCTTTTGAACTTATTCTAGGACAGATCAAAAGATTGGCTCCTGAGCTACATCGTGTAAGCATGTATATCAATGTTCAAGGGAACTTCTTAGTAATTTCTAGTTTTTAATATTTGCATCTTTGCTGCATCTTGCTCCAGGTTCATTATTTAGCCTACTTAAATGATCTACATCATGATGATTATTTTTCTGCTTTGGAGAACCTTCACCGCTACTTCGATTACAGGTAGTTGTCACATTACGCCATGCTGTCTAATTTGTAACTTACTGCAATTATGCTGCTTCACATTGTTTGTTTCTCATCCTTGATGTTCTGTAAAATTTAATAATTTTATCTCTCCATTTGGTTGATAGTTGTTGATTGCGAAACCAAATTTGTATTATTGTTTCCTTGGTTTAAGCAAAAGTTTATCTATTTTTCTTGTCTCCTCATTTTTCAATATTTTCTTCAATTTTATTGAACTTTGTGTATTTCACATATCTTATGTCTCCTTGAAAGGAGAAAAGCTCATATAGGAAAGGACATGATCAAGGAAATGAGGCAAGAAAGAAGTTGGTCCACTTGAAGTGTTATCTACTTGTTATCATGCTGAGATAGGGTTTAAGGATTTCTTGTGATCAAATTAAGATAAGTGGATCAATTGAAAATGAAAAATCAGATCTACTCTTGGAGAATCTATAGAATAAGATGTGCTTGAATCAAATTATCTTATCTAGCTAGGATGGTTTAGGACGGATGAAGAGATATCAAATTTGACAATTTAGAGAACTTTTGGCTAGAAAAATATGTCGTTTCTTGATGGAAAATTCTCAATATATACAAAGTGCAAGTTAAATTTTAGACCTCAAAATATATAAACTACCGTATACATATGTATCTACGACTGCTATATCCTACTAAGGAAAGATTTCCAAATTCATAGCTGTACAAAAGGCACAAAATATGCCTTTGATGATGAAAGGGGTGTTCTAATGTAGAACCAAAATTAAAGCTAACTCCCATGTCATAATTATCACCTAATAGATAAAACTAGTAGATAGAACTCACAAAACTAATAAAGTCTAGTTGTTAGAATTATAGACTCAAAATATCCTTTTAGGTAGCTGGAATTTTAGGTGATGATTGGAAATTAGGTTTTTGGTTGCTGGAAATTCAGGCTAGAAGTGTTGGAATTTTAGTGAGGAAAACAAGCAATGGAGGGTAGGGAGCTAGGATACTCCTAAAGCTTAAGAATTGCATTTAGAGAGAAGTTATTAGAACCCTTATCCTAGTTGTAAAGGGATTCCTGATTATAATATCCAAATAGAAATAGATCCTACTCTAATAAAGATTTTTATTTCAAGTAATTTTAAGTTCTGAATTAATTAGGACAATATATCTATCTTATTTTCATGCTTTGAAAAGTTGAATAATTTTATTTATTATTTCTTGAATATATTACAAGGAGATATATATTTGAAGGATCCCTAGGATATCTCCTAGAAATTAGGGATATACACAATCATGCAACTAATTCTAAGATATACATAAATATACAGCCAACCAATCAAATAACTATCCCATTTCCTATTAAAAGTGTATAAACACCGACACTCCCACTTGAGGTGGTAAATGAATATCTTTAATTCCAGACTTGCTAATAAAGTTCTCAAAGGTTGTAAGGGCATGCATATGTCCAATTTCTCTTTTATAAAATGTTTGTAAACGTCCATATGTTTAGTTTAATCATGTTGAACAGGGTTATGTGCAATGCTGATTGTAGACTTATTTTCACAATATAATTTCACTGGACCTTCCTATTTAATTTTTAAGTCATCAATAACTATTTTTAAGCAAAGCAACTCGCAAACTCTTAATGCTATGGACCTGAATTTTGATTCTGCACGTGATCTTGCCACAACATTTTTGTTCTTTACTCTTCCATGAAACAAGATTTCTTTTCATAAAAACACAATATCCTGAAGTTGATCTTTTATCCACTAAGAAGCTTGCATAATTTGCCTTTGTGTAGGCTTCTAGCATAATCTTTTCTCTCTTTTAAATAAAATTCCTCTTCTTGGACTATCTTTTAGATACTGCAGAATTCTGATACGGCCTTGAGTTGTACGTCTTTGTGTTTATGTATAAATTGGCTTACCACACTTATTGCAAAGATAAGGTCTGGTCTTGTGTGTGTTAAATATATTGATTTTCAGCCAACCTTTGATAGGCTTCCTCGTCTATTGCTTGATCTTGTTGTGCATCACTTAAACTGTGATTGAAGTCAATTGAAGTAGCGTTGACTTGCATCTTACCCTTCCTGTCTTTTTTAACAAATTCAACACATGTTTTTGTTGTGAAATCAATATGCTTTGCCTTGAATGTGCAGCCTTATTTCCTAGAAAATATTTCAACTTTCCCTACTCCTTAATATCAAATTCTTGTAATAATTTTTTCTTCATCATCAACATCTCTTCTTCATTGTTTCCGATACACCAATAACATTGTTACTCTCCCTGTCTTTGAGTGTTTGATAAATAGGAATGGTCTCCATGGCTTTACTTATACTTGAATCCTATTGTAACCTTTGTTAATCATCCAAACCATGCTCTTGGTGATTTTTTTAGTCCACAAAGGGCCTTTTTTAATTTGCACACCATTCCCTTTTGAGATTCAAAGCTAGGTGGAACTTTGTGTATATTTCTTCTTTTAGTCCTCCATAGGGGAAGGTGTTTTTAACATCATATTTCTGTAGCAAATGTTTCTTGGTAATCTGTCATAAAGTTGAGTTTAACCTTTGGTAACCAACCTGTCCTTATATATTTTAACAGTCCCACTAGATCTATACTTCGCTGTGAATACCCACTTGCATCCAACCAATTTTTTATCCCTGGGTAGTTCCACTAACTCCTAAGTTTTGTTTTTTTGTAATGCATCCATCTCACTTTTCATAGCAATTCTCCACTTTAGTGCCTTGGTCATACTTTTGGAATGGGAATGGCATGGAGATTTTTTAGAAAAGTTTGGTGTTTCTAAGATCAACTTTAATATGTCATGAACAAATATAATGGGTGTTGTGTGCCGGTTCTAGTACCTTTTGTGAGGGAATGGGCAGGTCTAAATCGTTGGGTTCAAATTGTGGGTCAAGGTTAGGCTTGTCATCAATTGGTGGATCAGGTTTAGATGAGCTCTTGGTAGGTTCAATTGTTTCCATATCTGTTTGGAATACCGGAATGCAAGGGTTTTGACATGCAATAGGTCTCTTCCTGGTGTAAACCTGCATTTGTGAAGGGGTTTTACTTTGATTTTCTTCCTTTAGAGCTTCTTTAACTTCCTTAGGTTCAACAGACTTGTTTGGTGCATATGGTTCAGCCTCTATTTGAGTGGGAAAATCAAGAAAAATTATCTTCATTCAAATTCTCTCCCTAAAGATAGGTGAATAAAGAAAGGTCTTGTTTCATTAAAAGTAACATTAGCGGACTAAAAAAAAATTGAGTTTGGCGGGTGGAAACACCTTTTGGGTGGAAGAGTAGCCAACAAGACACATTTGAGAGCACGAGGATTAAGTTTCCCTCTATTTTCGTGACCTATTATATAAGTAGGCAGAAATCGGATAACTTCCCCAAAAAATTTTTGGGAACATTTTTATGAAAGAGCAGTGCCCTTGTGATGGTCAACAAATGACCATTTTTCTGTTATGCAACTTCATTTTATTGAGGAGTATTATCACAAGAGGGTTTTTGAATGATCCCTTTTTCATGAAAGAAATTTGACAGAGTTTGATTGAAATAATGTTGTGGACGCATTTGTAGGGCAGACATATATGCGCAAGTCTCGTGGTGTTGGAGAACCTACCTGATGCGTAGATAGTGACCTGATGTGTAGATAGGTTTTATTATTATTATTAATAAGTCTGCGTTAGCTGTTAGGTAGGATAGTTGCAGTTAGTATGTCGTTAATTCCTTGTTAAGAAGTCTTCACTTATAGGACTTCTATTTCAATATTACGTCTTGCCTATTTAAAGGCAGATAAGAGAAATAAAGCGATAAGTCATATTTTATCAAAAACAGAGATTAGGATCTCTCTCCAATGAGGTCCAAGGTTTCGGTCTCCCTTAGAGCCGAATTTCTTTTCTTCTTTTCAAAATTCCACCTGTGAGTTACAATAGTGTTGCCTAATGGAGGGACATCATTGGTAGCGTTAGATGGAAGACTGGTTACAATGCTTTTTGACATGGCTTTTTGGCTAGGTTTTGGCAATTACTTTTCCTTGAAGTTTCTTAAGTAAGAGCTGACAACTTTGATGCCATGAAAAGCTGAATAATTCTATTCAGTATTTTTTGAATAGTTTGCAAGGAAATATATACAGGAAAGGATCCTTAGAATACCTCCTAGAAATTAGGGAGATACACAATCATGTAACTAATTCTAAGATATACATAAATATATAACCAACCAAT
>JANVCQ010000007.1:4725939-4736785 GCA_025531925.1 Erythroxylum plowmanianum
GTTGCATCCTATACTGCAATCCTTGGTATAAATTATTTTTGACCGGTTTCCAAGGATCGACTTTAAGGTCGAATCGATAGAGCCGCGATCACATGGTTATCTAGGATGAGGGCTTTACATAAAGGAGTAGTGATTTCAAAGATGATAACATAACTAAGTCGTGTTAATTCCAAGGGTGCAAGAGGGTACTTAACTTTACCAAGAAGGTTGAAAGGTATATAAACATGTAATGTTTATTATACAATACCTCAAACTTTGCCTAATTTAATGAGACTACATCATAGACATGCTTGGATTAGACATACAGAAAGATGGCTCAAAGTGGCTAAAAAAAAGCTCATTAACGCATTTGTCTTCAAAGTGATGATGTGATGACACATGGAAAGAACATATAAGTAGCAACCTAAAAAAGTGGAAATATTACATTACAAAGTAGGAGCATTTCTTCAAGTAGTAAGAAAGTGGGTTGAATGACATGGAAATGGATAGGCATCTTCCAAACACTTGTCCTATGTGCAAAAGTGGAGTTAGTAGCCTAAAGTGGATAACTCTAGAAAGTGGATAGTTTTAGCTTACTCGTTCCCTAAGTTTTTATAAACTTATATAAAGACATTCTTTTATAGTTTATTTATGAGAAACATTTTACATTCAATCATCTGTAAGAGAGTTAAGAAGTTTGGGAGAAAGTCTGTGAGAGCTTTGATTTGAGAGTTCTTTTGAATGGCTCTCTTATAGAGTTCTTCAAGTCAGAAGAAACTCAAGATCCTTTATATTATATCTTTGAGATTTGATTAATAAAAGTTTGACTTTGCCATAACTCTCTTATTTCCCCTTTTGATTATTTGGGCAAAACAATTGTGATGTGATAGTGGAGTGAAACACTTAAATGGGAATGATGTTAGGCATCCAAAAACAAACATAATTATTGGTTGACGATCATGAAAAGTAGATTAAGTTGAGCTTTGCGACTGTCACTCGATGACCTTGACAAATTCATTCCAATTTTATTGCACCCAAAAAGTCCCTATAAGATAGCCATGGTGGTAAACTTGTGGAGTCTAAAGAATAGACTATGATGACGGAAAGTTCCAAGATGAGCCAAGGTATTGTGGCATAATTATTAAGGCGTAATAAAACTTTTAAGTGTATTATGTGTGGTAGTGTGTGTGGAGACAGGACACTTAAGAAAAGATTGCCTTAAGGTTCGTGAGGTAAGATGGAGTACCTGAGGAGTGGTATGTTATGCGTGTATAGAGGCTAGGCATATTAAAACAGTGTGTCCTAAGAGGGCTCGAGTAGGAGGAGGCCAAGGGATACTGAATGTTGTGTGTTATGGTGCTGAGAGAGGGACCATTAAAGGTGTTATTGTTGTGAGAATTAAAGATGTTGCTCTATATAATCCGTCCATTACATGAGCTTTGGTTGACAAAACACCTATTCAACCTATGGAGTTTTTCATGACTCATTAGGAGGCTACAGCTTCATTAGACGTGATCACTAGCATGGTTCACAATTTTGGGTAACTTGCTGATGCATTGATTGATTTAAGTGCAATCCATTCATTTATTGCCTATGATTTTGTTTCAAATATTGATTATAATGTGGATAATTTGCTTGATGCGCTAGCTATTGATTTTCCTATAGGGGAAAGGGTTAAGGGTAACAAAGTATTAAAGATTGTGTGGTAAGGATTAAGGAATGTGAGTTGAGGGTAAACCTAATAACTTTACCCATGTAGACCTTCAGTGGATTTATATATACTGAAGATGATTGGCTATATTGAAAAATTAGGCCAATTAATTTTTGTCATGGAGTATAAGTTAAGGTTTGATTTGGTGCTTCAATCTTTTACCATGAGCTTTTCATAATTCATTATGAACTTCCACATAAAACAAAAGGATGTGTCATTGCTTGAACTACTAACCTATACTCAAGATTGTAGAGGGATCTTTAAGAAGGAACCTATTTATGTTCTTATTGTGGATTCTTTTAAGAGTAAGAAAAAGGGCTATAAGAAGAATAAGATCAAGAAATAAAAGGCTTCTGCTAAAATAGCAAAGCTAAAAGGTGGTGACAAAAAGAATAACAACGATAAGAAGAAATACATATTTTCATTTTCAAATTGATAGATATTGGAAGAAGAAATACATAGATTATCTTACTAACTTGGTGGTAAGAAGTTTAAGATAACCCCATCTTAAGATCTGTTTATGATTAAGACCTATATTTTTAATTCTATTCCATATTATTGGGTATTAGATGATGGATGTAGTTCTTATATTTGTAACAATATGAAGATGTTAATAACAAGTAGATGGTTAAGGAGAGGCAAAGTGGATTTGCAAGTTCACTATGGAATAAGAGTTATTGCATTAGATATAAAAACTTATAGTTTAGGTTTGCCTTTTAAATTGTACTGGAACTATATAATTGTTACTATGTTCCATTCATTATAAGAAAATTATCTCCATTTCTTATGTAAGATTCAATGAATTTGTATTTATTATTAACAATAAATTTTTAATAAAAGTGATGTTTATCATGGAGCTAGATTACTTATAAATAGTTTGTATATTTTTGGTCTTGAAAGGTGAATCTTTTACATAAATAGTAAGATAGAAAATTAAGTGAATAAATAAACCTTATTTGTGACATTATAAGTTAGGTCATATTAATAGAACTATAATCACGAAGTTACATAAAAAATATTTTTTGATCTTTTATATTATGAATCTTATTAAACTTGTGAATCTTGTTTATTAGATAAGATGATCAAACTACCCTTTATTGGAAAGGAAGTGTGTGTCAGTGAGTTACTAGAGCTTATACATTAAAAAATGTATGGACTATATTGACACAAACTAGAGGTAGGTATTTATATTTCATTATATTCACAAATAATCATTGTATGGTTTTGCTTATTTAATGAAACATAATTCTGAATCATTTAAGAAGTTTAAAGAATTTATACTTAAGGTTAAGAAATAAACTGGTAAGAGCATTAAGAAACTTAAATCTAATTGAGTTAGTGAATACTAAGACCATGAGTTTCTTAATTACTTAAAAGAGATTGAGATTCTCTCATAATGGACTCCACTTAGGACTTTATAGCATAATAAAGTATTTGAGAGGAGAAATCATACTTTATTATATATGATACATTTCATGATGAGCCATATATTTCTTCCTATCAACTTTTAGGGATATGTCCTTAAAACAACTACTTACCTTCTTAATAGAGTCCTATCTAAATTAGTTGACAATACTTCATATGAGATGGGGAATGGTAGTAAACTAGACTTATTATAGCTAAAGATTTGGGGATGTGATTCTTATATGAAGCATGGAACATTTGAAATTTCAAGCTAAATAAGATAATTGCAAATTTATGGAGTATCTGAAAAAGATTAATTGCAAATTTATGGAGTATCTAAAAGAGAGTGTTAGATATCAATTTTGCCATCTCTTAAGCAAGAGGTTTTAGCTCAAATGCTACATTCTTAAAAGAATATTCATATAAAGGTTAATGAGAGTTTCTCAATGAAAACAGTGAGAATGAAGTAAAACTTAAGATCGATTTAAGATCATGAGATCCTTTTCTATCAAATAAGTTCCTAAAATGGAAAATACAAATAAAGAAAAAAAGTTCAAATATAACAATTTCACATCTAGCTAGAACAGGAATCTCAAGTTAACGTACAAACAAAGGTTCAAGATACACATTTCTGGAACATGTTAGTAGCAAACATCATTCTTCCACTAGGTTAGATTTATATATTAAAAAAGGGAAAGGCAATATATCAGGAATGGGTGATAGACCTACTATTTTTAGGAAGCAATATCTGACATTGATCCTTTAAAATGATATAAAGACGTAAGATCTGAAATAGAATCTATATAC
Organism: Erythroxylum plowmanianum; assembly: GCA_025531925.1. Lineage (NCBI taxonomy): Eukaryota > Viridiplantae > Streptophyta > Magnoliopsida > Malpighiales > Erythroxylaceae > Erythroxylum > Erythroxylum plowmanianum. The sequence goes on from JANVCQ010000007.1 coordinate 4,729,841, forward strand.
ATTAACCAAGTACGAAATTTGGTGTATGCTCTTGATAGTATTATACCTATTAGATGAAAGTGAATTTTTAAGAGAGTTAACTTATATGGATGATAATATACATTTATATAAAGCAAAACTAATGGTTAAAGGTTATAGAGCAAAAATAAAAAGATGATTTTGGTGAAAACGTTTCACTAATAGTTATATTTAAGTTCATAAGGATCTCAATAGCTAAGGTTGCATATCATTATTATTAAATATGGAAAATAGATGTCAAAATAACATTTCTAAATAGAAGTTTCATCGAGGATGTGCATTTAACATAACTTGAAAGTTTTAAATATAAGAAGTTTCCTAATCAAGTATACAAGTTGCAAGTATCTACTTATGGACTTAAATGTCAAAGAGTTGGATCATTCATTTTGATAAGACAAACAAGGAGTTTAATTTTACAAAAAAAAGGGATAAACCATAATCTGCAAGAAGATCAGTATAAATGCAATTGTCTTCCTAGTAATATATGTGGATGACATATTGCTAATTAAAAACAATAGACTAATGCCTTAATATGTAAAAATTTAGTTATCCAAGAACTTCTACATAAACCATATGGGAAAAAAATATATATTCTAGGCATAAAAATATATGGATTAAAGAGGTTGCTTGGCTTATCCCATTCATATACATATACAAACTAATCAAGATGTTTAATATAAAGAATTCTAAGAATTGATTATTAAATATGTTACATGGGATTTCTTTCTCACAAATTATGTGTCTAAAGACAAAGGAAGAGAGAGGTTAAAAAAGAACTGTATTCCATATGCATCAAATATTAGATCAATTATGCATGTGATGATATCTACTAAACCAGATATTTCTTATACTTTGAACATATGTCTATAGAGGAGTTGAACTAAGAGTTTATGAGTATTCAAATGCAAATTTTTGGCCAAATTCGGATACTAGTATATTATAATCATAGTACATCTTCATTATGAATGGTGATGTAATAAGTTTAAAAAGTTCCAAAACACCAACCATTATTGATTTGTTGACTAAGGCAGAGAACATTTTAGTTTCAAAGGACACAAATGAAATTGTTTGAATCAAAAAGTTCATCATTGAACTTAGAGTAATTCCCACTGTTATTAAGACAATATTATTATATTGTGACAACAAAGATGCTATTACACAAGTAAAAGAACTAGGTTTCATCAATAGTCCAAATATGTACTTAGAAATTTTCATTTGATTAGGGAGATAGTGGAGCAAAAAACATTATATTATAGTGAATTTCTACTGAAAAGAATCCTACAAATCCTCTCATTAAGTCAGTATCTCAAAAAGACATGATCAATATATAAATAGATATAATGTTAGAGATATAGGCAATTATATTTAATGCAAAAGCAAGATTATTACTTTATACCTTTACAACCACTCTTTATCTTTATGTATTTTTAATTATATTTAATGCTTAATATTAAATATAAAATCCCTAAAATAAATATTGCATAATTAAAATTATGATGAGATCATAATTATGAGATTCAATTTATGTTTATTATTATTCTTAAATTGTTTCTAATTGCAATTTCATCAAGATGGAATAGTGATAGAATAATAAAACTGGCACATGTTTTATTTCTTTCTTATATAAAATATAATTGATCTTATAAATTAAAATATGAAAATAATTCAACAGGCATATGAGAGCTTATTAGAGAATGAGTTTACAGAACTAACCTGCCTACGAAAATTCTAGATAAATACTTACTCATATATTTGTAAATTTTTTGTTATGGTAGTTATATAACTGATTCTTAGATTTGAAATTACCTAAATATCTTACATAGGAATAATTATTTTTAATGTTATTTATAATCTACTCTATTTAGAATAATTCAATTGATGATTAAGAGCACTGGAACATGCTACTTATATTATTTTAATTACTTACATGTTTATATATGAACTATTAATTTAGCAAATTAAAAATAAAAATAAATTAATATTTTATTGATTGTATCAAATGGTTAAAAATTGAATTTGTTTAACCATATTTAATTGTAAAAATTTTGAATCGTTCAACTTATCGATTTGGTTTATCTTAACAAGCTTTATTATTAAAAATAAGTTGATTTATTAATTAATCTCTAGCAAGTTTTTATAAACCAAAATAAATGAATCTGTTTTCATTTGACAATTTTCTTTTTTAATTAAATTATGATCTCTTCAACGGTCAAAAAATAATCTCTATTTTTAATCATATTTTAAGTTTTTTAATTTTATTCAATCTGAATAATGATTTAATGATTATCTAACATTAATTGAAACTTTAAATTTTAAATTTCTTATCTTAAATAATTTCTAATATGATTTTCAAAGATTAATATAACTTGTATTATAAAATAAGACGAATTATAGATGGCGTTCCATTTTGTATATAAGGAGAATTATTGTCTCCAGAATTGATTAGTAGAACAAGAGGTACTGTTACAATTTTATTTACGAGGGATTTACCTAATTTGGAATGCGTTCTTATTTATTTCTTTATCTGCGTTGCTCTTTTGAAAAAGATTAAAAGAAGAATCAATCGCGTGAAGATCACTTATCATGAAAGCATAAATCTTTGAGGCACTACAGCCTTCCTTATCATTTCGTGAAGAACAATATCCACTCTTCTTTTCAGTTTGGACATATGGATTCGTTGTTTTTCTTTTCCGTATATAATATAATCTTTCTTTACCAATCCACTTTGAACTGAAAAAAGTAGAGACCATAATTCGCAAGGGAACTTCAAGTTATTTACAACCTAAGGGCTCTTTTCACAGCTGGACAATGCATCGCTAAATTGTTCCATACTTCAAAAATTTGTATTGAAAGTTAACATTTGAATGGGTTTGGGTGTTTTCTATCCATACATTTAAAAAAATTGTGAGATTTAATTAAAAGTTACAAGAAACGAAAACTTATATTTATAATCACAAAGCAAATTAACCACACAAAAAAACGACTTGAGCCATGTATAAGGGCTGGTTTCGGGTGTGGTTTATTTAAAAGCCATGCAGCTGTACACCAGCCCGTTTTCATTAATTCTTGGCTCATCTAAATTCGGAGTCGTCTTTTTCATTTAACTCTGCAACAAAACGTCACCGTTTATACTGTCTCTTTATCCTGTGGTGCGCTTCTGGTCTTCTTGCGTCCGTTATAATGAACCAGTTGCGTTCTCTTCTTTCTTTACTGACTTTTCGTTCGTTCGGCCCATCGGTCTCCTCATTTCCACCCTTTAACGCATCTCTTCTTTGTCATTTATCCTCTCAACATATGCTTCATGCTGTTGTTTAGGCCGTTTTAACCACTAACCGGCCTTTTCTTTTTCAATTTTTTGCGATGCTGCCTTGGTTTTATTTAGTTCATAATTTTCTTAAATCTTTTATATTCTAGTTATGCTTCTAAATTGACCAAAACCATACGAAATATGAATAATGCTTAAAAATTAATTACTCTTTTATCACAAAATAATGTTAATCATAAGATAAATGAATTATGACGAAACTTAAAATACTACAGAAAGCATAAATTTTTTATTTTATAAAAAAATAATTAAGAAAAATAATATAAAAAGGATATATTAACAAATCGTATCATGTAATATGAAATTACAGAAAAAATTTTAATTTAATAAAAGTTCAAGCTTTACTATGTATCGCACTTTCAGAAATTCTATTTCATTTTGTGTTCATGCTACTATAGCAATATTCCAATTGTATTTACTATATTTTCACATAATATACGGAGTTACTAACCAAAAGCACGAGATCTCTAGTCTTCTGGTTTTCTTCTTTGTTCTTATTTTTGGTAGCTTATTCAGATCTACTTTACTTTGCTTTTCCTACATAAATCTTGCTTAGATCTTTTTTGCTTTTTTTAATTTGATTGTATTTATTTTGACAGATCTCTCTTAGAATCCTAATCTTAGACTTACTTTACTGAGGTTGTCGTTGATTTGGGGTTTTCTTATTTTGATTTTATGGTTGTATTGTTGAGTAAATGATTCACACTTTTTGGAACACCACCACTGACGGTGTTGTTCTCTGCCCATCTGCATTTGTCACAATCGTCAGATTCCTTCTGCAATGGCCGAGTTGGTCGTGCCCAAGTTGATACCAACCACCTTCTGACACTGGACACTCACCACCCTCTTCTGTTTCCATGGTGCTGATGCATGACAAATTCAAGTTTGACGTGGAATCTAGTACTTTTTCTAATGAAGTTTTGGCAGATCTTGTTATTGCTTCGATACGTTCTCGTTGGAAAGTGATAACTACCCAACACAGCCACTGCATGATTTTGACCTGTGGACATTGGAACTAAAGAACAAGCCATATATTTTATTTTATTTTATCAATTGTTTATCCACAATTTATAAGAATATAGAAATCTGGGTTTGATTTACTCTGCTGTAAATATTTTGACTTCTCCGTTCTGGTTTTTGTCCTTTACCTGCATTATTACGGATTTGCTTTTTCTCTTCTTTCCTTTTTACTAGTTCTGTGATTGAAATGGGCTTATCTCTCTCTACTAGTACTCCTCAACTGACATAATCAGCATCTAACTAGTCGTTTTAGTTTCCTTGTCTACTAAGTACTTGAGTTATGCCTTTGTTACTTTAATATTATCTTGGGCTTATGGGGGGGTCGTGAGCTAGAAGCAGTGGCTTTGTTTACCGTGATGGAGCTAGGGCAAGTCCTCTAGTGAGTTTCGATTATAAGAGTAATAAAGATGCGGACATACTATGGATAGGTTCTTAGAATATTGGAACTTTTACAGGAAAGTCCTTAGAATTATTGAAGATTTTAGACACGTATAAGATTCATATAATGTGCACTTAAGAGACAAAGTGGACAAGGGCTAAAGTGAAAGAGATTCGTGGGTTCAAATTGTGGTACTCAGGAGGTTGAGGGCAAAAGAATGGGGTCGATATATTAGTTGTTAAGGACCTTACAAATCATGTTGTGAAGATAAAGAGGTCAAATGATAGGATTATGACTGTTAAGATCATAGTTAGTAGTGTTGTTCTCAACATGGTGTGTGCGTATGCATCTCAAACAGGTTTGGATGAACAACAGAAACAAGAATTTTGGGAGGATTTAAATGAGGTGATCTGATAGATTCTTAATAATGAGAAAGTTATCTTAGGAGGAGATTTTAATGGTCATATAGGAGCATCATCAGATGGATATCCATGGACCTACAGGGGTATTAGGTATGGTGAAAGAAATGCTGGTAGGACTGCTTTATTGGACATGGCAGTAGCATTTAAGTTAATGATGGTCAATTCTTTATTTAAGAAGAATGAAGAAAATTGATGACTTATAAGAGTAGATACACAATGTAATATCTTGTTTTCCGGAACATACTTAGGGTTTAACCCTAGATTAAGTATTGCATATACATACATAACATTAGCATTGATACACAAATTGATGTTAGAATACATTACAAGTTAACATATGCACTCAATTGACTTATTTCGGGGTATGAAAAATGCTAAGTGGTCATGATGTGAATTATGAATTAATATGTCTTGAATTTTGGTACGATTGGATTTCAATTAGTAAATTAGAATTAATGTTATGGATTGAGAAATTGATGGATTAAATGTACGTTTGGACTAGAACAAATGCCCAAGGGTAGGATAAATTGATAAATGAAAATTTTGAATGATTTATCCTATAATTGAGTGACATTTGGCATAGTTAAACGAGTGACTAATGGATTAGTAATTAAATGACAAATGGACCAATTATTATGTTACACGTGGATTAATTATAATGAGACATGTAGACTGATTAATTAGTGACATATTGCAACTTAAAGTGTGGATAAATGGAATCATATTACGTTGATACATGGCATACATGCCTTAAGACAAATGCCTTGGCCAAATTAAGACATCTAGAACCTAGTGAAGAAAGTTACAGCAAGGAAAATTCTGCAAACATCTCCTTTGTCGTTCATCTTCTCCACCGAAATCGTGTCAATCTTATTTTTCAATTTTGGTTAAACCCTAACTCAAATTACTACATAAAAGTTAGATTTCAATTCCTCACAAAATAGCCAAGAAATCGGTTCAAAGTGGTCTTCATATTGTTGTCCAAAATCAACCTATTTTCAACTTGGGTTCGTGATGAATCATGCATGAATGGAGGCTTAGTTAATCTGAAGTTTTGAGATGAAATTGGAAGCTTAAAAAGTAGGTAGCAAATATGATCTTTATGATATTTTTATTAGTATGAGAATGATGCCTGAATTAGAATGAAATATACGAGATGTTGATGATGAAGTGTGCTGGAAATGTGTAGAATAAACTTGGATGCTTTATGTTTGTTTTTGGTGAATGAAAACTGCAGGATATAGATTGATTTATGGATGAATTAGGTCTAGATTTGAAGTACATTGAAGGTGGATTTATGCTAAAGAAAGATGTTAATTTGATGTTCTTGAATTGGGAAAGAACTAGGACTATATACATAATAATGTAAAAGTTTCTAGTTTAATTTTTTATACATGAAAGACTAGGATTTTTGAGCTGTTAATAGAATAATTTTGAACTATAATAGGAGAGGTTATTGATGAGGAATTGAAGTATGATTCAGGCCTAATAAGGGTATAATTGATGAACTATAAAGAGGCTGTTTAACTTTGGTATAAAGTGTAAAAAAATCTGAAAAATGAAAGAACAATCGCTGGAATATGTTAGCTCTAGTGTTTTCACTAACCGGTACTGCCCAGGACAGTCTTCCACCACTGATAAGCTGGGCCCTGCAGGAGAGATACTGCATAGTCAAATCTCTCCTCTGCGTCACAATCCATCTGGTCGAAGACTCTCTCAGTCCTCTCCAGCCATCCCTCAACCTCAACAGGGTCTGTGTTGCCATAAAAGTCTACCGCCCC
>JANVCQ010000007.1:4764192-4775413 GCA_025531925.1 Erythroxylum plowmanianum
TTTGCAATCTTCGACTTCGCCTTGTATTTATAGACTTCGTCTTCAACTGCTTCTTGATTCTTGTTTCTTGAATCTTGATTCTTGATCTTAAAAGAAACGATTAATCAGTTGAGTTCTGTAACTAACTCGAACTGACTCCTTCGTCTTCTTTTCAAATTCCGCAACTATTTTTTTCTTCGTCTGTATCTTTTTATCGTCTGTGTCTCTGCGTCTGTATTTACGTCTGCTTTACTATTCGCATCTGCGTCTGCGTCTATTTTGCTATTTGTGTTTGCTTTTCTTAGCGTCTGCGTCTGCTTTGATATTTGTGTCTGCTTTTCTTAGCGTCTGCGTCTGCTTTGCTATTTGCGTCTGCTTTTCTTAGCGTCTGCGTCTGCATCTGTGTCTATATTTGCGTCTATATGACTTCATCTGTCTGACTTCGTCTGTCTGACTTCGTCTGTTCTAACTTCGTTTGTCTGACTTCGTCTGTTCTGACTTCGTCTGTTCTGACTTCGTTTGTCTGTCTTCGTCTGTTCTGACTTCGTCTGTTCTGACTTCGTCTGTGTTGCTTTTCTTTTTATTGATTCTCTTTGTTATACATCAAAATCATATCTAAGTAAAGTCATTTGGACGTAACACTACCAAGCCTATGTAAGTTGGTTACATAGATGTAAACATGGCCAGTGATGTTAACTCCAGAAATTCTATTTCAGGTTACCTAATTATCTTTACAAGGGAGCTATGTCATAGTAATCGAAATTGCAAAAATGTGATGCTCTATCCACAATTGAAGTAGAATTTATTGCTATAACTGAAGTATGCAAGTAGCTCATATGGATTAAGAAGTTCTTAGATGAACTTGGTTTTTAGTAGGATATATATTGACTGTTTTGTGATAGTCAAAGTGCCATTCACCTTGGGAGGAATTCTTCTTTCTATTCAAGATTAAAGCATATTGATGTAAGATATCACTAGATATGAGAGGCGTTGGAAAAGAAGCTATTACTACTTGAGAAGATTTATACAAATGAGAATGGATTAGATATGATAACAAAAGTTTTACCTAAGGGAAAGTTTGAGTTCCATCGATCATCTACAAGAATGACAATAAACCCTATGTAGTCGATACGGGGAGAATTGTAAAGTAGTACAACTTATAGGGTACAGCCACTTTTAGAAGTGCATAAAAGAATTTGAAGACAACAAGTTGTCTTAAATTCATGGAGGGTCTATAAAAAGACCCTCCCTCCCTCTTTTCAAATGTAAGATGCAGCATATATGCATATGTGGTAAGAGAATCTAAGAAGTTTGTGAGAGAGTGATTTTTAGGGTATTTTTAGGAAACGTTTTCATAAAAAGTGAAAGTGACAAAATAGTGAGGATATTATCTTAGGGGTAGTAAATTTGGAAAACACCTTATATGTAAGTGTCACTTTTTTGTCGTATTATTTTTCACTCTCTATACCTATTATTTTCATTAATGGAAGATTTATTCGAAGTTTGGCCTGTGGATGTAGCCAAAATTAAAGGGTGAACCATGTTAAATTTCTGTGTATTATTTCTTTGCTTATTTTACCAGTGGGATATAATTCGTAATTTTTCCCAACATTTCTTTCTGAGATAACTAGTTATAATGCTCGTAGTGATTTGTAAGCTTATAGTTTATAGCCTTCAAATACCGCAAGTACATAGGTCGTGAGTGTAGTAAGTGAAGGGTTGATACCATGAGGAGGGTGAACTAATCTGATCCTATATTATTTAAGGCTCAAAAAAATTAAAAAATGAAAATAAAAATTGTAACAAAAAGTAAATACAAGAATTTGATTTCAAGAAATTAATTCAGAAATTTAACGCGCAAAGAAGTTAAAATTAAGCAACACAAAAAGTCATTATGGAAATCAATCAAAAGAAATTGCCAAGTTATGAGAAAGGGGATTTTCCCTATCATTAATGCTAACTTCGCCATTTATATGTTAACGGGGTGTCGATTCTAGACCAGCATAGACTTAATTAGTCTCTCTCAAGTAATAACTATTAAACCCTAAATCATAAACCCTAATTGAATTATGAAAATTGCAATCTCTCAATTAATAAAAACCTACAACCCTAATTAGATTTTTTTGCCCTCTAATACTACCGGGTCTCACACAAGATCTCTCTCCACATAATAACCGATATAATTAATCACGTGTTCTCTTGGATCGCTTAACTCTCATTAACTCAATCCAATCATTTTTATCCAGTTCACACTCTCGGCTTATTACTAAAATATGCAAATATCATAATTAATCACAACACCCAATCAATAAAACACAAAACTAATATATTAGTATCAAATCAAGGTAAAATCTCGAAGGAAGAATTAAAACATCATCAACAATCCAAAGTCCATCACCATGCAATCCATTTCAATCTTATACATTGAATGAACAAAAATGAAAATGGAAAGGAGTAAGAACTTGGATCGGATAGTTTGAAAGGTAGCAGCATCGGTAGACCCACTTATTCGGGAAGTTAGCAGTGTCGAAAGAACTATTTCTTCTTCTCTTCTTCCTCTTCCTCCTCCTCCTCTTCTTCTTCTCTCTTTTTTCTCTCTCCTTTAGGGTTTTCCAAAAGTGGCAAAAGTGAAGCTCCTTTTAGGGTTACATCTCTTTCCTTTATATAGTATTTTCAATTATGGTAAACCTAGGGTCTTTTCTAGGTCTGAAATGTCCGAAAAATTCCTTAAAAACCTAAAATTGAAAGCATTCATGTGTCTGTCCGCACGCAGGCTACGATCGTGGGCCTTAGTGACACAATCGTGGCTAAGATTTTGGCCTTTTATCACAATCGAGGCAGATTATGCCACGACCATGGCACCTCTATCATCCTTTTGTCACGATCTATTAGCCATAATTTTGGCCTTGGGTTAGCTCCTGAATCTTCTCTGAATTTACTCCATTTCCCATTCTTTGTCCTGAAATACTAGCAAATACATCTATACACCTCAAAAATATAAAATTGAAGCTCAAAAGCATCCTCTAACCCATAAAAAACTTAAAACATAAATATCTGCTAACTAACATAATTCTAACATAAATACACACTAAACAATCAAATTAACTACTAAATACATATTAAACTACTCATAAAAGCAAGATGTAATCTACAATTATCACATAATAACAACTAAAAATTTCCATCAAAACATCCAAAATTTCCATATAAGAGTATATTACTAACTTGAAAATTCAAAAGCAAGCATATAGTTACTACGAAGGTTTTTGGCTATGACAAGCATGACGATTCCCTTATTGCTGCCCTCCTCAATAGTTGGATACCATTTCTCAAAAAACTGTTGCTTAGTAAACTCAAAAGCATCAGCTTTGCTCTGCAACACAATTCAATAATATAAACTATCGACAAAAGGGTAAGATAAAAAAAGAGAATGACAACGCAATTAAAGTTCATTATCATCGTTACATCTATTTCAGCATGCTAACCATTGGTATTAAACTCAAAATCATACAAGGAAACCAAAAAGACCATCTATAGATTTTGTGCCCTGCACTTCTATTACGTATACAAATTTGTTATTTTAATAAATTGTTGATAATTGGAAACCAACATGCCTCTACAATCTCTTCTTAGAATTATGACCAACACTAAGCACATAACCCTTATCTTCATTCCATGGTCATTGCTCTTTCATGGCAACCAAACAAATGATAGTTAATTGTAACAATTTTTCTTTTTCATGATTTCTAGCAAAATGCCTACAATTGAGGCAATAATCAAATCACATTTTGATATTATAGGCTTGAGATGAAAAATGAATATCTAAATAAAAGACCTACATATATCTGTTGAATATACTACGACATTAGATACATAAAAACCAATGTAGGACCAAAAGGTCTTACGATTAGTTTTGAAACTGTATTAAATTAATTATGTAGTTCTTTCTTGGTTCTAGTTCAACAATAGTTGTTTCAAGTTGGACTTGGTTATTGATATGCGGTAGATACATAAAAGCATTATAATAAAATCTCTCTTAATTTTGCAAACTTGTGAGGAAATCACCAAGGGGAGAAAACCACAGAAACTCCAAAATAAAATCAAAGAAAGGCACTTCAAATTTTTACTTGGAAAACCTTCCCAATATAGAAAGTAAAAATCATAGGACCGTAGTCCAAAATATCTCCACTATTTAAAATAATGGGTACAACAATTCTCTCTAGATAAAACTATAAGTAATACACCAAAATACTTAAGAAATTAAACTCTTAGAAATACACAGAGAGTGAAAAATATCACACAAATAAAAGAACACTAGTGTGAAATTATCAAGCACAAAACTATGATCCACAATAACCTCAAGACCTAAGTCTTAGAATATTGTTAATAAAATATCAGCTAAAATGAACAATAATAACCTTCGATTGAAAGCTTAATTGAAGATATATCACTCTCTATTTTACTAAGCTTGTATTGCTCTAAATACTTTGCTTGAGATGTTTAGATCTTCCTTTTTGGTGTCTATTCATAGGGAGAAATCTACTTAAGCCTTCCTTCCACTTTTGATGTGGGATTTCTTAAATGGAGCGACTTCCAACAAATCTCCCCTCCCAACATTTAGGATTATCATTATAGAGGGAAGAATTCTCCTTTTCCAAATCAGTTAGAAGGATATGCCATCCCTGCGATCAACCTACAGACTTCAAGCTTATTTTTTGGTAATGCCTTTGTCAACAAATTAGCACTATTTTCATCTGTGTGTATCTTCTCAAGTGCTAACAACTTAGAATTCAAAACATCTTTGTTCCAATGATATCTTATCTTGATATGTTTTGATTTCAAATGGAGAGTTGGATTCTTACCAAGATGGATGGCCCTCTAATTGTCACAATACCTAATATATTTATCTTTCTTGAAGCCAAGTTCCTAGATATATCTCTTCATCCACAGTAACTCCTTACATACTTCCATTACTGCAATATACTCCACCTCAATAGTATGTAACGGATTACACTTCTATAATCTTAATTGTTATGACACTGCTCCCTCTGTAAAAGTGATCAAGTATCCTGAAGTAAACTTTATGGTATCAACATCTCCACCCAAATCTGAATATGTGTAGCCTACTAATATAGGCTTTCATTTCCAAAACTGAGACGTAAGTCGAAAGTACCTCGAAGATATCTCATAATTCACTTCACAACATTCCAATGCTCTCTTCCTAGATTTGAGAGAAATCTACTGACCATACTAACTGCATGAATTATTTCTGGCCTTGTATATACCATAGCATATATCAAACATCCTAATGCTGGAGAGTAAGGAATATTCTACATATCTATCATCTCTAATTTTGTAGAAGGATTGTATTTACTACTCAAGTGAGATGCAAGAGTAGAGCTAATCATTTTAGCATTTTCTATGTTAAATCTTTGAAGCACCTTCTGAATGTACTTCTGTGAAGACATATGTAACCTCCTTGTACTTTTGTCTCGAGTAATCCTTATACCAAGGATCTGCTTTGCTGGCCCCAAGTCTTTCATAGCAAAAGACTTGCTCAACTACTTCTTCAACCTGTCAATTCTAGCAATACTTTTGTTAATAATCAACATATCATCAACATAGATCAATAAAATAATAAAATCATCCTTATAGAATTTCTGTATGAAAACACAAAGGTCAGAAGTCATTTTCTTATAGTCTTGCTCTCCTATAATTGACTCAAACTTCTTGTACCATTGTCTCGATGCTTATTTTAAGCCATAAAGACTCTTCTTCATCCTACACATATAATCTTCTTTCCCCTTGACTTTGAAACCCTCTAGTTGCTCCATATAGATCTCTTCCTCCAAATCATTGTGAAGTAAGGCATTCTTCATATCCATCTGCTCGATTTCTAGATCAATACTAGCTGCTAAGCCAAGGATAACTTAAATGGATGACATCTACACCACTGGTGAGAATATTTCATTGAAATCAATACCTGTTCTCTGATTGAATCCCTTGACCACCAGCCTGACTTTGTATCGTGCCTGTGACGAGTATTCTTCATGTTTTACCCTAAACACCCATCTATTCTTTTAAACTCTTTTTCCTTTAAGGAGCTTTACTAGGTCAAAAGTGTGATTTTCAGAGTGTGACTTCATCTTTTCTTATATGGCTTCAACTTATTATTGCTTGTGTTCATCTTCTATAGCTTTCTCATAATTCTCAGGTTCTCCCCCATTAGTGAGTAACACACACTCATTTAGAGAGTATTGAGTAAAAGGTCTTTTGTCTTCTCAGACCTTTTAAGTGGAGCCAGATCCTTTGCTTCCTATTTCTAGTCATCATTACCATCATCTACCTCTACTAGTAAAGTAACATCCTCATCAGCTACATCTTGTTGAGTATTCTCCTTAACATTCTCCTATGTTGGCACCTTGCTAATTGGATCCAAATCAAGTACATCACCAATATCTTTGGGTGTTGCATCTTTTGCCTTTTGGATATCCTTGATGGCCTCATCTTCCACGAACACAATATCGTGGCTTTGGATAAACTTCTTGTTAATTGAATCATAAATTTTGTAACCGAACTCATTAAGGTCATAACCTAGAAAGATGCATTGTTTGGTCTTAACAACATCAAGCTTGTATATGTCATCTTTAGGAATGTGCATGAATGCCTTTCAACTAAAGACAAGAAGATGATCATATCTAACATCTTTCCCTAACCAGACTCTATCAGGCACATGAGAATACAATGGAATTGAGGGTGATAGATTAACCGCATGCAATGTTGTATTTAATGCCTCACCCCAAAATTATTTTGGCAATTTTCTTGTGATAATAAGCATCTGACTCTCTCCACCAAAGTTCTATTCATCCTTTCTGCTAAACCATTCAATTGTGGCATCTTTAGTAGTGTCTTATGATGTCGAATGCCTTGCTATTTACAATATTGATCAAATGAACCATAATACTCTCCCTTGTTATCAATTTGAATGCATTTTAGTTTCTTCCCTGTCACTCTTTTGACTAAAGCTTGAAATTGTTTAAAGACCTCTAACGTAATCCTTCGACTTCAACGTGTAAGCCCAGATCTTCCTTGAGTGATCATTAATAAAAGTTATGAAGTAAAGAGCACTACCAAGTGACTTTGTCTTTATTAAACCACAAACATCAAAATGCACCAATTAAGTACATTTGTTTTTCTAGAGGGAGGTGAACTCTTGAAAGTAACCCAATTTTGCTTTCCGACGAGGCAACGAGCACACTTTTTGAGACACGTACTCTTGACATCATTTAGATGTCCCCTTTTAGCTAACACTACTAAACCCTTCTCACTCATATAGCTAAGTCTTTTGTGCCACAACTCAGTTGCATCTATATCTTCTATAGCATTGATACTACTATTGGGAGTGTTGTCTTACATCATGTATTGCGTCTCGTGCTTCTTATTCTTGTACAATCATGGCACCTTTGATAAGTTTCCATACATTGTTATGGAATGTGCTGCTAAACCTTTCATTGTCAAGCTTCCTCACAAATATGATACTGAATATGATATATAGAATATGTTTGACAATTTTTAGTACTAATCTCGTGCAGTTATTGGTCACCAAGCGAATGTCTCTAATGGCAATGGCTTGTGTGAAGTCATTATTTCCCATCTTCATATGGCCATACACTCTAGATGTATAAGATATAAATAGTGCCCGTTGACCAGTCGTGTGAGTTAAAGCACCACTATCACTTACCCAACTCTTTTCTTCTCATAGAATATTAATCTCCTCTTCATAGATCACAAGTAGATCCTCGGTGACAGTAATTCAATCTTTATTATTGGCGTCATTATTCTTTGGTTCTTGATTCCTTTTGCCTTCTCTTTCAGTTTCTGATAGTTCTTCTGCATATGGCCTTTTCTATCATAGTAGAAGCACTTAATGTTGGCAAATTTGTTGCGCCTGCTATTGGATCTGCTTCTTTGGTTGGGACCTCTGCTATTGCTTCTCCCCTTGTCTTCGTGATTAAGACATCATACTCGGGAGATGAGTTGTGAGTCTTTCTTCTAGACCCCTCCTCCAAAAGGCTACTTTTAACCTTTTCCATTGAGACTATACCTTTAGGGGCTAAGTTGAATAAAATTGTTCTGAAAGTCTTTTAGGAGCTCAGTAAGGATCCCAAAAGCCATAATCCAAGCAGGTCATCATCGTAATTGAGCCTCATGGTAGCCATCTGATTAATGATCCTTTGACAAGTATCTAAGTGATCCATCATCGGAGTTCCATCTTGGTATCTCAGGTCCATGAGTTGTTTAATCAAGAACATTTTGTTGTTGCCAGACTTACAAACATAAAGGCTTTTGAGTTTGGCCCATAATTTGTTTGCTTCCTTCTTACCAGAAATATGATTTCGGACATTATCATCCACCCAGTTTATGATGAATATGCAAACTTGTCTATGTAATAGAGTCCACTTGATGTCAAATTTGCCTTCGAGTTTTATGATATTGAATACAACTAATGGTATCCCTTCATATAAAGGATATCTTTCGTATTTTCCTTTCCTACTTGAAAGTTGCCTTCGTTCAAACTGATCATTCTACTTGTGTTGACTTCCATCGTTTACAAAGGTGACTGACTTAGTAACCTAAACTTGAATAGTGACTGTACTTGTAAATAATAACAGTACATTTGAATAGTGCTAGTATCTTCAGATAGTTGTCTAACTTATTTTTTTGATGTGGAGGATCGACTATTCAATGGCAACCACAGAGTTTATGATAAGTAGACTTGCACACCCAAACCGTACTTTGATACCGGTTTGATGGGAGGTAGACACACCAAAGTAGCAAAATAAAATCTCTCCCATCTTTTATAAACCAGTGGGGAAATCATCAAGTGAAGAAAATCACATAAACTTTGAAATAAAATCAAAGAAAGACACACTAAATTTTTTTTGTGAAAAACCTTCCCAATAAAGAAAGTAAAAACTATAGGACCATAATCCAAAATATCTCCACTATTTAAAATAATGAGTACAGCAAAATCTCTCTAGATAAAATTAGAGGTAATACACTAAAATACTTAAAAAATTAAACTCTTGAAAATACAAAGAGAGTGAATAATATCTCACAAATAAGGAACAATAGTGTCAAATTATCAGGCATAAAATTGTGATCCACAATAATCTCAAGACCTAAGTTTTAGAATATTACTGATTAAATATTAGCCCAATCAGATTACTAATAACTTTCGTTTGAAAGCTTAATCGAAGATATATCACTGTCTATTTTACTAAGCTTGTATTGCTTTGAATACTTTACTTGAGATGCTTAAGTCTCCTTCCACTTTCGATGTGGAGTTTCATAAATAGAGACACTTCCAACAAGTACTCGATTGAGTGTACCAGTATCATCAAACACTTAGGAGTCCTTGGGTGGGTATTTGTAATGATGATTTAAGTTTGTGAAATGAATGTTTTGAGGCTAAAGGTGGTTACTTTATTAAGAGAGACTGCCTGTGGTCTTTGCTTAGAGAGAACCTGATTTTGGAGATGAAGGTTTTAAGTTGAGGAGATGAGAGAAAGTATGAGAGGAAAGTAAGGCTTCCATGGATGAAGAATTATTCGTAGTTTAAGATCGTTGGACAAGAGAGAGAGTGTTACTCCAACGATTTACTACGTCATTGTTGGACTTCAACACTTGGGTGACTTGGAATTTGTTTCTGGCTGTTCAATTTTGAGACGGGAACATCTTTGGGCTATAGAATCTTGTGATCATATGGGCCCAATTTAACTTATTTATTAAATAGCAACATTTTTAAAATTTTGATTATGTAATAATTTAAAAATGAAATTGATTAAATTAATTTTATTATAAAAATTTTGAAATAAATTAATTTATAATTTAAAAATATTAAATTTAAAAAATATCTGATTTTATGATAAATAACTTTTAGTTTTTTATCGTAAAAAAATACCACTGAAAACTGGAAACAGGAAGCGGACATTTACTTCATTATGCTATGCCCAAAAATACCCTTCCATAAAATGATGGCAGAGCAACAGGCAGAGCTCTTTATCTTTTCCTTCCATTAGTGTCATGCACTTCAAGCTTGCTTTCTCTCATGGCTATTCTTCTCTCTCTCTCTTTTCACCCTCCAAAACCCCCTCTAAACTCCAGCATTGCAATCTTCATTACTCCCACGCCCACGTCCACATCCCCCATCCCCACCGGATCTCTCCTCAATACTATCTCCAAAAGACAGTTCATATTGAAAACTACTTTACTGGGTGCCATCTCATTAGCTACTCAAAACCCACTTGCACAGTCCGTAGCTGAATCTCCTCCCCCTTCAAGACCGGCGCTTTCGGGCATTGCCAACACCAAATCTTGGTTCCAGTTCTACGGTGATGGGTTTTCCATCAGGGTCCCTCCTCAGTTTCAGGACATCATGGAGCCAGAGGCATGTTTCTCTCTAGATTTTGACTTCTTAATGACTTTGATTTTTAAATATTCTTTTTATCGGTTTGCTTTCAAATGTAAGAATTGAAGTTCTTCTGAGGATGAGAATTAGTTTTTATCCTTTTTCGGGATTCTACGATGGTTATAGATATATATATCGGATAAAATCTATCAATTTATACACCTTAAGTGCCATGAATTAGAATATTTGATAGGACTTTCGATATTGGTGACTTAGAGTCAACGTCCAACGGTGCCTTTTCCTTGTTCCTTTTGTTACTAATTGGAAAATCAAATGTATACTTTAAACATTCGAAACTACTTGACAATAATTCAAAACATATCTTGAAGATTATATCTGATTTAGGAATTACGGACTGTGGTAACAATTTTGCAGTATGTGAGAGATGATGACTATTCTATTCTTCACGGTCTTAGGATTTCAATGCTGGGATGTCATTGTATGGAGATAAGGCAAAGCCAAGGACATTTGCCGCTCGTTTTGCATCCCCAGATGGGTATAAAGTTTTACCCACTGTTCTTTCTACTTTCATTTAAAATGTTAAAATTTCAGTTTGAAGTACGAGTATAACCTTATTACCTGTGGCTGTGGGCTACACTTTCCATGCTTCCATTGGGAGCTAACTTGTTACAAAATGATTTACAAGATGTTCTAAATAATGTCCTACTGCTGTTCTTTATTCTGTCATAGTTACAATCATCCTCTTTCTTTTGCTTCTTTGATTTTGCTTGTATCATACAATGATGCAGATCCGAAGTCCTAAGTGTTGTC
>JANVCQ010000007.1:4929390-4940644 GCA_025531925.1 Erythroxylum plowmanianum
TGTTTATGTGATTGTGCAATTAATAATGTGTGTGCAAAATGTGTTTTGCATATTGATGATACAGGATAGAACATCCACAGCCAGATGTTTCTGGATCATTGAACCTAATGCTAATCTGGAGCGTACAGTGAGTAGACCGAGATGGTCTCACTTCATTGTTTGCTTTATTTTAATTTTGTATTAATTGACTACTGAATGTGATTGACTAATGTTAGGTTCCGGACAGGAGGTCCGATGATTGTGATGTTTGATTTGGATATTGAAGTGCTACTTGAATGTTAATTGGATGAACTAAATGTACTCAATGTGATTGATAAATGTGTTCTGATTGTGCTTTTGCATATGAATGAAAGTGTTTTCTCAACTTCAATATTGAATGTCGGACTACGGTCCGATGATATGTGAATGTGAGTAAATGGGAATATGCAAATGTGATTAATGCATTCCATTTCATGAATGCATGAAATATAATGGCAGTTGTGACTAGAGTAGCCAACGATTAGAGCTTAAAGCTCAACGAGTAAAAATGAGCTTCAAGTTTAAAAGTGATTCAGAGCCTCGGGCTCAACGTTTAATAAGCCCTGTATCCCTCAAGTAGATAAGGGACAGTTATCAATGAGCCCCATATGGGACAGTTCAGGCACTCGGTCACAACAATAATAATAATTGAAAAGTGAGTCTCATGTGCACTGCATATGCATAATATGAATGATTAAATTGTATTGAATGTGAAATGTGAATTAATGTAAATGTGATTTATGTGTTATGTGATTGGGTGAGCCATCAATGATGGTCACTCATTGAGTTCGCAAAACTCACCCAAAATTTTCAATTATTTTTCAAGATCAGAAGAATACCCCGTTAGATAAACGGGAGTATCCCTACAGCACACAAGTAAAGAGTAGAGGTCGGGATCAGTTTGCATCTGCACTTGTATTTCCTAATTTTCGTACTGAATTGTATTTTCCACAAATTATTGTGTTTTGTATATTTGAATATATTTATTGTGTATAACTTTCCAATTGGAAAGATTTTGCAAAAAGAGATTGACCAAAGTGTAATATGTTTTGTTTCTGGAATGGGCCCTAGTGATTAATGAAATTCTGATGATTTGAAAAAGTTTGCGAATAAAGTGTGGCCCATTTTATAATTGATTTCTGCATACGTGTGCATTGTTTTTTTTATAAAAAAATTTGTACTGAGTTTTGACTATTCAAGTACTCTAGCATGCCACCCTTGCTGGGCACGGATTCGGATATCACCCACGATGTCGGGTTCGAGTCCTGCAGGAGTGGAGTGCTACAAAACTAGTGTGGAAAGTGGTGTACTAGATCGAGGAATTAAGACAACTATAATAAAAACAAATAGAAGAGATGGAAGAGTAAGCCTACACACACATAGAAAACAAACAAAGTTAAAGTTCACTAAGAAAAATAACTACCAACAGATAATTGAAAAACAAATAAATTAAATGGGTTGCTTCTTTAACGTCATATAACTAGACAATTCAATGGTCTTGGTTAAGTTGGGTAGTTCAAAGTGATTGATTCCGCCGTTTCCTTGTTTTCATTCGAATTTGTCTCCAAGAATCTCCCAAATACTTCCTCAGTTGCATCCTATGTTATGTCCACTAGCAATTAGTAGCATTCATTACTCTCCTTAACCAAGTCTAGCTTTTCTTCTTCTTCTTCCTGCAAGGCAAAATGGAAATTTGCAGAATTAAATTGATCAACAAAAGAATAGTCTTAAAAAAATAGTAGAAGTAGGAATAGGTTCAACATTAAAGATTGAAAATTCTATGGCTTCTCCTAAGATAGTCATGGTCAATTTCACAATCTTCATATCGACCAAAGTGTTAGTGGTGGCCATAAAAGGCCTTCCTAGGAGTGTGGAGTGCTCCTTTTGTTTCTCCTTCACTTCCCCCATGTGAAGCACAACAAATTCTACGAGAACAATCATCCTCTAACTTTCACTAACATGTCCTCCATTATTCCTTTTGGATAGTAAATTGACCTATCAACTAATTGCAAACACATGTTCGTAGGTCTTAATTATCCAAGATCCAATTTCACATAAAATACAGTGAGCCATAAGGTTTATGCTAACTTTAAGATCAAGCATACCCTTAAAATCATCACCATTACCTATTGATACTTTCAAAATAAGACTTTTGAGGTCTTTTAGTTTGGGGGTAAATGATGCTGTAGAGTTGCATTTGCTATTTCTGAAACTAGCACCTTTTCATTAAGCTCAAACTTTCGTTTCTTAGTGCTTAGTACCTTGAAGAACTTGAAATAAGATGGAATGTTCCTAATCATATCTAACAAGGGAATATTAACATTGACCTTAGAAAGCATGCTATATAGATAGGAAAAATTCTCATCTTGTTTCAATTCCTTAAGGTCGCTTGGATAAGGAATTCGTGGTTGATAAAGATTTGTCACCTTTTGTAGTTTTTATCTTTCATTGCCCATGATATCATGCTTAAGTTGTTTACCCTTTTGAATGTGACTTAAAGAGTTTCCCCTATTGCTTTTGTCATTCTACTCATCTTCTTCTTTGGTGAGGCTTTCCTTCTCTTGGTTATTAGTATCAGATAGCTCAAAAGGAAACTCAACATAATTGTCAATCACTTTACCACTTCTTATAATGGTAATTGCTTGGGCTTGCTTGGGTTGACTTGGCAACCTTCCCTTTTAATTATTATGCATTTGAACTGCAAGTTGCCCTATATGAATCTTACTCCTTTTGAAAAATGGTTTTAAGGAGTCGAAGCTCTTGTTGTTCGTTTCTTAATTCTGAGTTGTGACTTCGATGAATGCATTCAAGCTTTCCTCCAAGGAAGGCTTTCTCGGTAGGTTGTCAATTGATGATTGCCCTTAGAAAAAGTTTAGCCTCTAAAAATTTTGGTGCTGTGGTTAGGTGACAATAGCGTGTCATAATACTAGTCAAAATAAACTAGACTACTACAATAGCATTCGTGAGTCAAGGTTGATCCCACAAAGAGTGTGTACTAAGTTATTGAAATGAAAATAAATGGTGTTTAAAATATGGGGGTTTGGTTGGTTTATCAAATAAGAAAATAAAATGAAGCTAGACTAACAAAAGCAAATTAAATAAAACATGCACAAATGTTGAAAGTGATGAATTCATTAGGAGTCCGATTCTTTAGTTCAATCTCAGCTTACACTCTAATTAAATATATTTCAATGATTTGTTGTTCTCAAACCTCTCCTAAAAATTATTAATTGTAGGTTAATCTATAAAGTTAAGTTTTCGCTTAGGTTTTGTTTAATCAAGATATGATTGTTAATTAAACCTAGCCACCGAATAACCTAGGATACAATCTCTAAATTCAATTGGGCAACCATATTATGGATTAGGAAAACTGATTAATTAAGGAAACAATCACATTCGATGCGTCATTTAACCTAGGTTATGTTATCCCTAATGATTGCAATCCATTAATCGCTATAAATGAATTTCAACATAACAATTACGAAGTACATTGAATATTCTAGCAATGGGTTTGTAATAAAACAATCCAATGAATGTATTAAAAATCATCTTTTCACAATACCCAAATCTATACAAATTAGATAACATAATCGATTTTTAAAGAGAGAAATAACAAACAAATACAAGAAAGGAATGGTTAACTAAGTTGTCGGCATCGATATCGCCTGTGAACCGACATCAGAAAGCTACCCCTTTATGAGTCTTTCACAGTGGAGAGCTTCCATCACCCTCTTTATGATCCCTCGAAGCTCTCTCTCCTTTTAGCTGAAAACATCCAAAATTTTCATTAAAAAACACCTTCTATATTTTTTTTCTAAAACCCTTGTGCCATTACATGTCCATTTATATTAAAAACTAAGGTTTCAAGAAGCACATGTGTGAAAGTTATGGTTATAACATGTTGAATCATAGGTGTGATTACTTAAGTCACGCATATACAAGGTGAGTCATAACTACGGCATGCTATGTCATAGCCTAACTTGCATTCTCGTGACTTCACGTGATTTTCTATAATGTATACTCTTCATCTTCATTCATTTTCTTGTCTCCTCTTGATCTAATCCTTCTTCTTCTTTCTCCATAAAGACAACTGAATGCGGATCTTCAAAAAACGTCCCCAAATATAGTGATTTCGACTCACTTTAGCTCCATCTCTTCCGAATTGTGCCTAAAACTGCATATTAACTAAAATGAGTATCTTAAACAATTTCATATCATTAACCACTAAGTGTAATGGAGTATGTATAACCAATTAAGCACATATCAATTTCTCCCACACTTAGCATTTGGCTATCCTCATGCAAAACATCAAAATTAAGCTCATAGACCCAAAACATTTACTTATTTCCCATATTTTTCAAAAATACATCATCATAAGTAAAGATGATTGACTTTCCAAAATATAGCAAGAATTTAACATTCCAAGCTTTTACTCATGATCAATTAACATTCAATACCTTTAAAAAATGAGTAATCTAATAGTAGACTTGGAAAGTGTGTTAAACAATATGTGTTCATGGGTACATTTAACACCATTCATGATCATGCCATTCCATAAATTTGCATATCATTTCATTTCTCCACCACTAAAATTCACATGCATAATCATGAATGAAAAGACGTTTCAAGGATGTAATGTGGGTAAAGGTAAGGTGATAAGTATTTGGGTCAAGTAACATGAAAGCCATTAAAGCTAGTGAAACAAAGCAACACTCAATATGACATCAAGTGCAAAAACCAACATTTCCTCACAATTGTGTACATCAACTATGATGAAAGAAAAATAATGATGTTTCACGTCTCGAACTCAAGATCTCTCACACAAACTACAAGAAGCATAACTAATCAAAAGGGATCATTTATAAGGATTGATGATAACAATACATTGAACTATAATGAATGAACTATCCAGGACAACATCTACCTCATATCCAATATACTCAAATAACCCATTTAATATAACTTTAGGAGGATGCATTCATCATAAACAACTTTCAACACATATGTACTTCCTCTTTGATACATTTATTTTAAAAAAATTATTCTTTTTCTTTTTCTTTCTTTTTTTCTTTTTCTTTTCTTTTCTTTTTCTTTTCCCGTTGTTTTCTTTTTCTCTTGTGAAAACTTAAAAGAAACTACATCAACATAGGAATTTTAATGATAAGACATAAAATAGCATCCCAACATTATAACCAACCCACACATATGTACACTCCTACACTTATACTTTTGTAAATCCACAAACTTAACAACCAAAGAATGCTTCACTATCTCTAAGGTTTAGGCAAAACATTTGGTTAGGTCTAAAATAATAAAACATGTAATGTGGTTAATACAAAAGAAAGGCTAATAAAGCTTAATGGGGCTTATCGAAAAGGATAATCATATAATGGGTAGGCTATTTAGGTAATGTAGTTTAGAAAAGCGAAGAATGCCTAATCATTTCCATGTTAATGCATATGATAAAAATGTGGTCTTGAATAGAAAATCAAAGACAAGTTAGGATGAACATGTCATGAAGGTCATATATTATCAAAAGACAATGAGACTAATATGGATTTGTAGGTCTATAAAGGCTCAAAATCAGACTGGCTTTGTCTACCACTAGTCACTACTCTTCTAAAGATAATGCATATCGACCAATCACAAGAGCAAAAGTACATGCTAAAGTTTTCTATGAAATTCTCTAGTCAATTCATTCTCTACTCATGACAATATAGTCCTAGAAGTAACAGAAGACAAGAAAATGTTTGTTTTGTTTGTTTTATTCTTTCTATCATTTTGATTGAAAACTTAAAAACAAGTAAGAAACAAACAATTAAAAACACACATGCATATAAAAACTAAATGTGAAAATTTAAAGAAAAGAAATTTACTTCCCTTGGGTTACCTCCCAAAAAACGTCTTTGATTAGGCCTGTGATAGCCTATCGCTAACTACCAGATAATAAATTCCTAACTACCAAACTACACAATAAATGTTGAGCTAGGGTCTAACCGTAGAGAGCTGGGTTGCAAATGCTATTTCAAATGTTGTAATAAAGAAAACAGAACACCCTGAAATGATGAAGACGAGATAGCTAACATGCAATAAACGTAACCAAAAAAATAAACACAATGCAAATTTAAAGAAGTCTAATAACAATAGTAAAGAAGTGGGCTAGATATATCTTTCTGATTCTGGGATGTTCATTGATCCTTGAATCTAAATGAAAGGTACTCTCATCATAGTGTTAGCCTATGGACTCCATTAAGCTCCTTAATTTCTCTAAAATAGGCAAAACTAATAAGCTCTAAAAATGCTCCGATCTGCACTATAACCTAGAATAAGCTCTCTAAGTTCAACAGCGAAGATGCATTAGGTACTAAGAAACAACTAACTTACGCCATCAACTCATAAGCTCAAAAGGTGTAACTTAAAGATACGGAATCCTAGATTAGTTGATTAAGTATCCTAACAAATTCATCTAACCTATTGCTACTTCTAGGAATCACTATGGACTATTACATGTCACATGCTCAGTCCTAGCATTGAAATTAGAAAATTACCTAAAGGTTGATTAAGCCTACAAGCAATTCCTAATTCTTGACATTTATCCTAAATCCAAACCAGCCTAAACCTATATGTACCAATTCAAGACAAGTCTAACTCCATTCTCATAATTTGCATCCCTTCAATCTTATAATATCTCCAAATCCCTATGTAGTCTAGCCACCCATGATCATATCAAGCATAATTGATATTAAATAAAAAAAACCATAACATAATCACAAATGTTCATTACAAAATTCATGAGTTTCAACTGTAAAATCCATCAAACATTCATTCTAAATATTCTAACATATGTAAAAATGCGGTTAACAATAAGAAAGCTCTAAACTAGTGAAATGAATAGATTAAGACATATGAAGATAATGCTTTGAAAATGAAATAAAGTAGCTAAGCATAAAGAAAATAACAAAAACTTCTCTGCTCCTTTCTTTCTCTCTTCTTCTTCTCTCTTATTGAAGTTTTCCAAAAGTGGCAGAGTGTGTAGCCCCCCTCTAGGTCCTGCTCTCTTTCCTTATGTAGTATGTTCCATTTATGATAAAACCTAGGATCTTTCTCTACCTTAAAAGTCTAAAAATCTTCTAAAAAATTTATGTTCGGAAGGCTGTCCACATCTGCTTGCGCGCAGGCCATGATCATAGCCTATAATGCAAAATCATGGCCCTGTGCTCAAGCTTCTATCACGATCTTGGATTATTTGCCACGATCATGTCCCTGTAATTAAGCTTTTGTCACAATCATGACATATTTTCCACGATCATGGCCTTGGGTTATTTCTTGGGTCTTCACCGATTCTCCTTCGAATGCCCTTAATTGTTTCTCCTCTATGGATGGCTCTCCATAATTTGTCAAACTTCTTCCTTTTAGCATATATTTGTGTTCACTACTTTAGTCTATATGTAGACATAGGTGATCACAAATTGAGTATTTAACACAACAATAAGATTGAAAAGACATTGAAATGCATAAGAAAATATAAGATGATTGAATCCTATTAAATATCCGCACATTTGAACTATTGCTTATCCTTAAGTAATTTAAAAATAACCAAGATATTTTGTCAATTTGTTTTCAAAGAAGAATGAGTATATACAATCCTTCAAACTTTGACAAACTCAAGTATCAAGCTACTAAATATATCATAATCTTTTCAACAATGCACATAAACAAAGTCAAAGGTAGACACCATTGATCAAAGGTAAAATAAAACTAGGATGGGTTTTCCTCACGATGTTCACCATTTCACTTAAGTGTTTAAGGTTGGTGTTTCACTCAATACTCCCTCTAAGAGACTAAACTACCATAGGCTTACAATTTTACCAATTCTCTACCATATAGATTACTTGTTATCATAGATCAAAAAGAGCTTTTGCTTAGGGTTATAATGGGGTTTGGGTTAAGGCAAGGCAAAAAGGTCAAAGGGTAACTCACAAGTATTAACAAAATGTTAAGTAAGAAGGGACAATCAAACACAAATTCTGAGATATGTATATAAATAACAAAAACTACAACTAGTCATCACTAGCTAATGCTACAATGTTTCCTTCAACTACAGAAACAAAGACGCTTTTAATCAATAATGCCAAAAAATAAAGATGTATTTCTTTTTCTTTTTTCTTCCTTTTCTTTTTCTTTCTCTTTTTTCCTTTTGGATAACATTAGAATAATATGGACATAATAGTAGCACAAATAAATAAAAACATGAGTAGAAGTGCCTCTCAAAACATCTCATAATCAAATACAAAACAAAAGTCCTTAAATCATATACATCAATGCTCACTCATTACTTCGTTAAACTTGTGACAAGGTAAGGCTAATGGGTTTTCGGGCTTCAATGTAAGGTGATTAATTCAAAAATAAACAAGGTTAAAGGCTCAAAGGGGCTAGAAAGGGGAAAATGAGTTGGTGGGTCATTTAAGCTAAGGGTTAAAAACAAAGAAGGCCTTAATCATTTTCATAAAGCATGCATCTCGTAGTTTCAGACCAATTCAATGCAAGTTCTGAAGGTAATTTTCCTAAGGAAGCATCATACACAACAAAGAAATAGAATGAATATGAAATGTAGTCATATAGGCTCAAAATCTCGCATGTGCTTATATGAAAATCCATCACAATTTCATACATTACCTAATCACTCAAATATCAAGTTATTGATGCAACTAACTACATCAATCAATCCATATGATTCACCTTCCACTCAAGTTGTCTAATTTAAATTCAAGCACACAACTCAATTCTCATTCCAACTACTATGACATAATTTCATGGTTCAACTGAAAAAAAATGCAAAAATTTTAAACTGGCCCCACCCCCATATTTAAATGGGACATTGTCCCCATTGTCTTAAAATCAATAAAAATATAAGGGGATGAGAATAGAAGGACTCTCCTGGATCAGAGAAGGCTCAACAAATTAAAAGAAGAATTCACATCTTTTGTCATGCAGTCCTAAAAAAAAAAAGACAAAAGGCAAATAAGGTACTCAAACAAAAGCAAACTAAAATAGCAAAGAACTAAAATGAAAGGATAAGGTTGGGGTGCCTCTAAACAAGCTCTTGGTTAAGGTCACAAGCTCGTCCCTTATCAACTGATATTAACTAATGCATGCTGGAGCTTTAAGCTCCATCACCTCCATGTTATAAATGTGAAATCCCTTAAAGTAAGGCTTGAGACAATGTTTATTGATTTTAAAGTGTTTCCCTGTCTTGGCACTTCTGATCTCCACTACTCTATAGGGATATACCTGGGTAACCTCAAAAGGACCTATCTATCGGGAGCATAACTTATTTGGAAAGAGTTTGAGGTGTGAATGATATAAAAGTACTTTCTATCCCGCCACAAACGCCTTCCTAGAGATGTTGCAATCATGGAATGCCTTAGTCTTCTCCTTATAAATCCAGGCATTCTCAAATGCTTCATGTTGCAACTCTTCGAGCTCTTGCTACTGTAATCATCTATGGGCACCAACAACTTCTAACTCCATGTTACACTTCCTGATTGCCCAATAAGCTTTTTGTTAGAGCTCCACTAGAAGGTGGCATGGCTTCCCAAAAACAAGCTTGAATGGTGACATCCTTATTGGAGTCTTGTATATAGCCCTGTATGCCCATAAGGTGTCATTGAGGCATAGTCTCCAATGCTTTATGTTGGGATTAACCATCTTCTTTAGAATGGACTTGATCTCATGGATGGACACCTTAGCCTAACCACTCATCTGAAGGTGATAAGCGATAGAAACTCGATGCATCACTTGATATTTCTTCAGGAGGTTTTCGACTGTCCGATTGCAAAAGTGAGTCATCTTGTCATCGATGATGGCTTGCAAGACTCCAAACCCAGAGAAAATGTTAGATTTCAAGAAATTTATAACCACTCAAAAATCATCAGTTCGGGTGGTTTTTGTTTTTGCCCATTTCAACACAAAATCAACTGCAAACAAAATATATAAAAATCCAAATTGGGAGGGAAAGGGACCAATAAAGTCCATGCCCCAAACTTCAAAAACCTCACAAATTAATATACGGGTTCGAGGCATTTCCCCCTGAGAACCTAACGTACCTGTGTGTTGACAGTTGTCACAAGTCTTATAGAAATCATATACATCTTAAAATATAGATGGTCAGTAAAATCCACACTCTATAACCTTACAAGTTATCCTCTTTGGACCAAAATGATCTCCACATGCATAAGAGAGACAAAATGTCAAAATAGAAAGAAATTCACTATTAGGTACGCACCATATGATGGCTTGATCCTCACAAAATTGCCAGGTAAGGATTATTCCATATATAAAACTTTTCTTGGCTCTTCATCCTTTCCGTCTGTGCCTTGGTGAAATCTGTAGGGAATTTATAAGAAACCAAGAAATTCACTATATCAACATACCAGGGAGCTGGCTACTACACTGCATATAGCTGCTTATCTGGGAAATCATCATTGATAAGGCTTGTGTCAACACCATGCTCCACTAAGTGGCTCAAATGATTTGCTACTCCGTTCTTCGAGCCTCTCTTATCCTTTATCTCCACATCAAACTCCTGAAGTAGGAGTATCCAATGGATGAGCCTCGACTTTGCCTTCTTCTTCGCTAGTAGGCATTTCAAAGTTGTATGATCAGAATAAACAATAATCTTAATACCTAATAAATATGACCTAAACTTATTCAAAGTAAAAACTACTATAAGAAGCTTTTTTTTTCCTATGGTGTGTAATTTACTTGGGCATCATTTAAGGTCTTCAAGGCATAATAAATAGCATGAGGGATCTGCCCCACTCTTTGACCCAAAATTGCTCTAATGGAATGGTTAGAGATGTCACCCATAAGCTCAAATGCTAGACTCTAATCAAGAGGTTGTAAGATGGGTGCAATAACCAACTTCTCCTTTAGAGCATCAAACACCTTCTTGCACTACTTATCAAAAACAAACTCTTTGTCCTTCTGAAGCAGCCTATACAACGACTATGAAACCTTGGAAAAGTCCTTAATGAATGATAGGATTGAATTATCTTATATTTTCTTATATATTTACATGTGATTTCAATCATATTTTTTAAGATAAAATGCTCAATTTGTGTTCAATTTGTGTTGACTATGAGATTGGATTTATTGAAATATTTTTGAGTTCAAAAAGAGAAAATTTTCTAAAGCAAATTGGAGCACAATCATTTTTCAAGTTTAAGGCATGATT
>JANVCQ010000007.1:4997807-5010021 GCA_025531925.1 Erythroxylum plowmanianum
TGAGATTTCCAATTGTTGCTAGTGTTAGAATAGCATGTTGGAGTGGGAAAGCTTGTATGTGATGAATTATTGGAGTTGAGATTTAAGAAATAATGAGATGCATTTAGTAGTTAAGTAGTTAAATGGATATGAAGTGGTTTTTGCACTAGAAGGGTGGAATTGGAGGAGATTATGAGGAAAGGGGTTGTTTGAATGGATTTAGGATCCATTGGAGGGGTCTTGGAGGGTGAAAATTTTTTCCAGACCCGAAGGTTACACGGTTTGTCCGTGTGAAATCACACAGCCCGTGTATTCCTGATGCTGAAAAACTACCAGACCAGAAAGTTACATGGTTTGACCGTGTGATTTTTACACGGTCCGTGCTTTGTCTAAATAATAGAATTTCACTTTTAGGTCTTCATAAAAGTTGTATATCTAGAAGTCCTCTTCCAAATAGTCCAAAAATGACGTCAATCCGACTTCTATAGCAAAAGTTATGGAAATTGCGCCAAGGCATGTGCAATATGAGTAAGGACATATACATGTTGGATTCTTTTGGTCATAATTTCTTCGTCCGACCTCCAAATTAAGTGATTCTTGAAGTGATAGATTCCTAACACGTTTTTCTACCTTTCCACAAAAATTGATAGCTTTTGACATTGAATTCAAAAATATTGATCAAAAAGAAGTGAGAGTTCATTGAAATAACCCTACAAGGAAACCCGCCCACGCTTTTTGACTCCGAATAGTTGGGCTCCCGAAACGAGGTTCAACATCTTGGGCTCCGGGAATGGGACTCAACAAATTTTCTAATTGAATTATGTAAACACTTGTATGATCTAGAGTGAAAGAAATATTAAGTCACAAGTGAACCTTAAATGTGTAAAAATTAGAGTTATTTTTTAGCGAGCACAAAAAAAAAGTTGGAACTTGACACAAGAACTTTTAGCTTTTTTTTTCTACTCTACCTAGTTTGACCTTCTATTCTACAGGAATAGAGACCCATACAAATGTGTGGATAAAAATCAATAGAACATGACTGAAATTAGGTTACGGTACAAAGGATTTTATATATATATAAATCAATAGAAAAGACGACAATATAATATTGATTGATAACA
The DNA here is from genome assembly GCA_025531925.1 of Erythroxylum plowmanianum. NCBI lineage: Eukaryota > Viridiplantae > Streptophyta > Magnoliopsida > Malpighiales > Erythroxylaceae > Erythroxylum > Erythroxylum plowmanianum. The sequence goes on from JANVCQ010000007.1 coordinate 4,998,908, forward strand.
TAATTGATATGTCTTTATCTAGACCTATTGGTACGTAAACATATACATAGGACAATTTTTAGTCAAGTAAGATGTCGCCACTGGAAAAAGGGTCATGTAGACATAGGTTGCAGCACCCTGTTCCAATTAATATGGTCCACACATTTGTATGGATCTCATATAAATGAGTGGATGAGATTTAATGAAACAGAGTAGGAACTGAGTAACTGGAACAGAGGATTTGATCCCTCGTAAACTTACCTTGGAGAAGGGATTATTGAAGAAGTTCACAGTGGTTGTGACCATTGAGAGTAAAAGGCAGCAGACCCTTTCTCCGTGAATAGTGGGTAAGGGTGTTGACAATCTATAGATTATTAAAGGAACTACACGTAGGGTGAAACCTTATTCCATAATGAGTAACTATTAAAGAAATGCACGTAGTTTGAAACATTCTCGTCTCCCAATTCCATTCTTACTAATCATTTTTATATAATAAAAATCAGAACAAATATGTTTCTGACTACAAACTGAAACATAAATGAAATATGGGCCTTAGCTTTCCTTCTTGCTTCATGTAGTTCAGTTGAAAGGTTCGTTATTAAATTTGAGACTATGCTGGTAATATTCGTTTCATCCTTTATGGTTTATGCTAGTAATATTTGTTTCATCCTCTAAGAGTTATGTTGTATGATAACTAATGCATATGTTGCTAGAAGACTCGATAGAAGACATCCAGGGAGATTTAGAATTAGTGGTAGATGAACTTACTAAGCATATTCAAGGAGAGGTATCGTGGTGTATGTTATTTGCGGATGATATTGTCCTGGTGGATGAGACAAAGGAGGGGGTAAATGCCAAGGTAGAACGTTGGAGAGAAGTGCTGGAATCGAAAGGTTTTCGAATGAGCAAGTCCAAGACTGAATATTTAGAATGCACCTTTTCGGGTAGCCAGAGGGTACATGAGGCGGAGGTAGCAATTGATACTGATATCGTACTACATAAATCGAGTTTCAAATACCTGGGATCCATCATCCAGAGAGATGGTAATATCGATAACGATATAATACATCGTATTAAATCTGGGTGGGTCAAATGGCAGAGTGCGTCAGGTGTTCTCTGTGATAAAAAGATCCCAATACGACTTAAAGGGAAGTTCTATAGAATGGTGATTCGGTCAACAATGTTATATGGGGTAGAGTGCTGGCCTACTAAGCGTAGACATACGCAACAATTGATGGTAGCAGAAATGCGTATGCTTAAGTAGATGTGTGATATTATCAAAAGAGATAGGGTGCGGAATAGGGTAGTGAGAGTCAAGTTACAAGTGGCTAGTATAAACGACAAGTTGAGAGAGAAAAGGCTTAGGTAGTTTAGGCATGTGAGCAGGACGCCTAATGATGCTCCGGTTCGACGCGGCGAGAGAATAAACCTTTGTGACTACAAGAGGTGAAAAGGGAGGCCTTACAAGACCTAAAGGGAGGTGATCAAGGGAGATATGTCAGAGTTGGCCCTCACCGCCGCAATGGCTAGAATTAAAACAGTCTGGCGTGATAGGATAAGGGTAAACGACATAACATAGAGCCCTCGCGTCTCACCCTACCACCTTTTTTTTCAGGTGTACGGGGAGATTCCTTCGATGGACACATAAGACCATGGGATTGCCGCACTCTTAGGGCATTGATCAAGGACGACTCATAGCGCAGCTCGCAACGAGAAAAGCTGGTCTTGGCAAGGTGCAAGGTAATAGCAGATTAGGGTCAACATCAGGTATATATATGGGTGTATTACCAGTCTTTACGTATTTATTCTTTGTAACCTACATCACTATTATCATGTCACATATGCATGTGGACCTACTGGAAACAGTCTCTCTACTATGTAGGGGTAAGGCTGCGTACTATCAGGCCCCCTCAAACCCTGCTTTATTGCGGAACTTCGGGGTATGATGATGATGATGATGAACCTATTGTTTGCACTTCATTTTTCTGTCTATACATGATAATGTGTAACTAAAAGTCTTGTTAGTGTTTAGGTTAGATAAAACCTATATTGATATTTTCATATGATTAGATTCTTTGTTATTGCAATTGTTTTGATTGATTATTGTGATCTAATTACATGTTTAATATATGTTCTAATAAACTCGAGACTATTAGATTATAATCTGATTTCATACGTAGAGATTGAGAAATCCTAGGTTTTAATAGATCTACCATAATTGGAAGAAGTTGATTGTAACCTTCGTGATAGGATGACATAAATCTTTCAGATTATGGTCTAAACTAATAAAGGGATTCACATATCAGTAAAAGCAATCATATAAACTTTGACCTGAGTATTTCAGTTGAAAACCTTGGGATTAGTTGTTAGTAGATACAAAGTCAGCTATTAGCATACTATAAAAATCTCCACAATTGAATAAATCAACGAAATAATTGCATAATAAGAGATCAATATGTTAAGGTTTTAGGGGGATTGAATGTCTATACATTAACTTTCAATATCGATAAATTTATAAGTGCTTCCTTAATTCTTTGTTTTATTTTGTTACCCGTTTATCTTACTTGCTTTAGTTTTATTTTATTTATTAAAAATTCAAAATCAATCTATAGATTAGATAATAGGAAAAAGGTAATAAATAATAATCACTATCTTCATGGGATTGACCCGTATTTTGGTACTAGCTACAACTATGTCGTGTACTTATAGTATTTACAATACTAACTCACGAAATAAGTCAATCACTACTCTATGGGTGTACTTAGATGAACCACATACCAAGATGATTTGGGATAGTTAATCAAAGACTCATCAAGACTCTTTTTTTTATTTAAGATGTGATAGTGTATAACATATGTAGAGAACATGGAATAGTAAGTTAAAGAAGTAGGAATACTACAAAACACTTCTTCTGGACATCAGAAAGTAGTTTGAGTAATTTAACAACATAGTGGGACATCTTATAAAACAATGCTTTACATGATTTTAGTAAAGTTAGTGACCAAAGGAAATAACTCCCTACTAACTAGAGAGTAGCAGTGGAAAATAAGTGTTAATTATTCGCTAACATGGTGAATTATTGGTACAAGCAATTGGTTTAACTTATTTACTTCTTAAATTCTTTTAAATCTATATAAAGACATATACAAAGATATCTTATTTAGTTTAGTTCGCGCGGTGTAACATTAATAGTATATAGGCAATATAATGTTGACTGATAACATAGCTGATGTGTCTCTCTCTGTGCCTGTTGGTACGTAAACATACACATTTTCCTATTTTTAGTCAAGCACGATGGCGCCGCTGGAAAAAGGGCCCCGTAGACATACCTTGGAAAAGGGTTGATTGAAGAAGTTCGCAATGACTGTGACCACCGAGACCGAAAGGCAACAAACCCTTTCTCCGTGAATAGTGGGTAAGGGTGTTGACCATCTGTAGATTATTCAAGGAACTGCGCGTAGGGTGAATCCTTGTTCCATAATGAGCAAGTATTAAGGAAATGCGCGCAGTTTGAAACAGTATCGTCTCCCAATTCCATTCTTAATAATCATTTTTATATAATAAAAATCAGAACAAATATGACAAATCGAAACATAAATGAAATCTGGGCCTTAGCTTTCCTTCTTCCCTGATATAGTTCAGTTGAAAAGGTTCTTTATTAAATTTGAGACTACACTGGTAATATTCGTTTCATCCTCTATGCTGTACGATAACTAATGCATATGTTGGTAAACCATGAAGATAAGATTTATTGAAAGCAACTAAAAGTTGGAGAGCAAGCATGAATAGAGCAAAGACAGTATGGAGAAGGGAGACAGATAAATAGCTGCAAGCACAGGTTGGAAAAACAGAGTAAATAAACAAATCAAAATCGTATGCCGATATTTTCTTCGGAAAAAACGAATAAAGCAGACATAAGATGTTTAAGTTGTCAGACAACTGACCAGAATCTTGTTTGCATGGATGATGAAAAAAGGAGCAAACTCTCCCCCTTATTTAACATTGCTTGCTCAAATGAGCATCACAGGCACAGAAGCAGCTGCAACATGCAAAGTTTATGCACCAGAAACAAACTTTCTGGTATAGCCTTTTTTCTTTTTGCACGCATGCAAAACTGTGCTTGGAATACTCATTTGAGCAAGAAACATTACAAAGAGGCAAGCTCCAATTCTCCCCACTGATGGCTTCAACCCTAGAATCTATGTCTTACTGTTTATGGACAGAAAGTCATATATGAGCAGAAGCTGCTGAGTTAAATTACTATTATACCTCTTCTCCTAGAAACTAATATGTAAGCTATGAAAATGAAAGTAAGGTTAAAGGACCCGCCTGTATTTTGCCACCCTCCAACTAAAAGTTAGGAACTACCAGTTAGGTTCACTCTTAGAGAGAGGCTACTTGATACGTGATATGGGATGTATAACTATGCCTTTTCCTGGACAATAAGTGGTTAGGAATTGAAACAAAGGGTAGTGGTGGATAGTGTGGTTTTTTGGACTTGGACAGTCAGTTGAAAAGGGAGATGGAATTTTAGGTGCTGATAGAATGGCAGCTCAGAAACAGTTCGATTGCTGAAGGCCAACTAACCAACAAAGTTCAATCAATTATAAAATTCCACTACGGAAGATGCCATCCAATTATAAAGTTTCTATAATTCATCAACAAGCTGTTAGGGTATAGGAGCTGACGCTAACTCTGCTTTAAACAATGAAGTGATCTGTACTTAGAAAAAGTGAAGATTAAAAATGATTGATTGAATTATACTGAAACAAAAACACTTAAGACCAATAATAAAGAATTAAAATATTAAATCCCTAGTTTAAAACAATAAAAGTAACTTCAATTTAAGAAAATAGAAGTCGCTCAAATTTAATCTCAATTGAATGAAAATCTAGTTTAAATAACGGTGACCAAATATTCTAGATATTATTTGAATGAAAAAGGTAATCGATGATTATCTAGCCAAACTTGGTGTTTTTCTTTGATTTTGATTGCTAGAATCCAAGATTGAAGACTGATAAGGATAGGTTTGAGAATATTTCTATAGTATATTGTAATTATTTAAGTGAGTTTTATATCCCTTCAACTGTATCAATTACCTAAAGCTTATTTATTTGCATTTTCTAATGCTTGTTTATTAAAATTTACCACTAATTCTTGTCGGATATGTATCTACAAGAATCAATAATTAATTGTTCACTTAACTATTTTGTTTTTGTTTTTGTCAGAGGGGTTTATCATATTCATGCACTTTTATTTATTTATTTGTGTATTTATTTTATGTCTAATTGTGTACAACTATTAGGAATGATTTATATTGATTGTTGTAGGGTCTCTTTTTATCCATATGTGTGTGTGGATGATCAAGAAATCCCTACCGTAGTTATGGGATCTCTTTCTCATAAAAAATGATGTTGATGTTCTTTGTATTCTATTTGAAGTAAGAAGCAATACGACATTTAGTTTAATTACTACAAGGCAACTAGAAATTTCAATTTGAAGAGATTGAGCAAGATGAAGCCTTGTGTATCTTGTTTTCTAATAATCATTTACTCCATTAAAAAATTCAATTTAATTCATGTAAGAATCTTATCCTTGAATCCACACAAATCACCAAGGAAAAAAGGATACAATTGGAATTTCTTATAGAAAGCCTGGAATCATATGAGAAAACTAGTAGTAGAGATATATGAGTTCTTTCAATAAAGAAAATTGCTAAAGGAAATTAACAAAACTTACATCACCCTCATACCAAGGGTACATGCCCCTGACTCTCTTAAAGAATACAAGCCTATTTCTTTTTTCAAAAATTAATAAATTCATTAATAAACAGTTATTACACAACTAGGTATGCAATTATACTAGTATAATACAAAAGAACTAGATTAAAAGGTCATAATGGTCGCTATGATCAGCTTAGTCCAATGCTCATCTCCGCCTCATGCTAGTAGTTAGGTTATCCATAATTCCCCTTACTAGCAAGTCAAGTCGGGTGTGAAGTGTCACCTCCTGAAAAATCTACTCTACACTTCTACTTTGTTGTCTGAAAATCCTATAATTCATTTCTTTCCAAAATTGGTAAACCATTGAAACCCAACTTATCTTAACTATTTTGTAAGCTGCCTAGTTTCCCATCCTCACTTTCACTAAGCAATTGATAGTTTCCTCCCATGAATCAATTGAATAATAAGTGTTTAGAGTTGCTTCCAGCCCTCTCCAAATCTTCCTTGTGTAGCTACATTTGATCATAATGTGTTCTAAACTTTCCAGTTCCACACAACATAACTCACAATTCAAAGAACTAATTTTAAACTTACGTTTTTCCTTCACAGTCCAATGTCTTTATCCCAAACTAGGGTAACCCAATTCACTATAGGTTGTTGATCATTTTACTGAAAAGGGTTTGTATGTTTTTATAATAAACTGACCTAATTTTCCAATCGTTCACTTAATTTCATCTTGTTTATTTAGAATGAGATCAATCCCCCTACTACTATGGAAAGGCCAAATCCATTGGTTATTTTCTATAAAATTGCTCACTTTAGTATTGGAAGTCACCGATCGTCTTAAATGTTATAGCTCCTCGACCATGTATAAAAGACCCCTATAATTTCAGTAATTAAACCAAAAAAGAGTTTTATTACCATCCCTAATTTCATGGAACACCAATCTTTGCATCCACCGTCTTGTGCTTAAGATTTCCTTAAGGATTCTTGACAAGTCTTACTTTATCTTCAAAGTCCAAATGCTTTCATTTTTTATGATCATATTTGGATCAATTTCACCCATAAGTCCTCCTTTCTGCTACACAACCACCATAGATTCTTATTTAGACATGCTTTATTGAGCTCCCTTGAAGAATATAATCCTCAATCCTCCATGCTCCTTTAGTCGACAAATTTTCCTCTAACTAATCTTCACTTTACATCTTCCTTGGTTAGAGCCATTCCATAGAAACTTTGTAGTCTTCTGTCCACTTCCTTGAGTATGCTTTTGGGTATAGGAAGAAGAACTATTTCTTGTTGTAACATCCTATATAAAGTAATAACCAAAATTCTTGTTGAAAGGATAAAATTTGTGCTTTGAAACATCATAGACCCATCCTATAGATCCTACATCCAAGGGAGACCTATAGGACATAATATTATGTTAGCCTAAGAGTTATTTAAGAACAATTTAAGGGAAATTTTCCCAAAAACTATGGATTGAAAATTGATTTTTAGAAAAAGGCTTATGACTTCTTGGATTGGAATTTCTTGACCAATATTTTATAGGCACTAAACTTTCCCACTCAATTCATTCATTGGAACACACAATGCTTCTCAACTATCTCCTATAGGATACTTATAAATGTGAAACCAAACAAGTTAATTAAGGGAGCTAGGTGCCTCAAACAAGGAGACCCCTTATTACCCTCCTTGTTCACCTTAGCTATTGAGGTATTGGTAAGGCTAATAGAAAAAATGATTAAGAAAGGGCTCAATTCAAATATCATGCCAAATCTTAGGGAATAAAAATTACATATCTCTCATTTATAGATGACCTAATCATATTCTCCAAGGTAGACCCTAACTACTTAAGCCTACTTATAACTACTCTCAACCTATTCTAGTCTGTGACAAGTCTTATTATTAATAAGCAATAAAGCTACCTCATCCTATCATCCAGTGCAAAACATAATACTAGATGACATAAACAAATCACTAGTATAAAGGCAACTAAGCCTCTTATTGTAACATCCTGTTATCCATATTAAGGCTAAAATAGTAAATGTTACAGATTATTGAGAAATTAGGAAAACACATCTTATGCTCATGCATTACACAAGATGCGCATACACATGAATATTGAATCTTCGCACATAAAGATAATTGTACATGCATCCATTGATAATTTCCGGGTATAATTGTTTATATATGTGAATATATTGGGAAATGTGGTTTTTATATGTTGAAAATTGATTTGGGGAGTGTATAAATTGATTTAGAATTTTTGAAAATTTTTGGAGAAATTTCTAGAAATTGTTGGGCATTTTTGAACTAGGAAAATTGTCAAGTGACAAAACAATTGTTAAATAGTAGTAGAAATTACTGTCCAATGGCAATGGAAATTTTTATAAATGGCTTTAGGATTTAATGACAAATGTCATGAAAAATTTGGGAGACAATTAGATTAGAAATTGGAGACTTTATAGTAGTTTTTAATAAGGGCTCAAATGGGACCATAGGAAGGTGACAAGTGGCAGTGACAAGTATCACTACTACTCACCACTCCTCCCTCTCACGATTCTTTTACTTGAAAGACCAAGTTAATTGTTATGTCTTTCATTTTTAACTCTCGTTTTCATCTTTTTCGTGGCCTTCTCTTCTCCTTCTTCATGAATTGTGTTGCCAACCATCACCAACGTTGAACCTTGCTTTTATCTATCAATTGCTACTTCCATTCTGTTGTTTCTTCCATTTGTCGCCAAAAACCTAACCCTATCACCTTTAGAAGATGAAGATTGTATGATGCTTGGGAGCTAGGGCTAAGTGTTATTTTTGAAGATTTGAAGCTAATCAAGTAAGTTGTGCTTTAAATATCATGGCTATGGTTAAATGAAGCTAGAGTGATGAGTAAATTAAGATTGATGACTTGATTATGCAATGTGTATGTATATGTCATGGGTGATGAAAATTTTATATGAATGTCTTGCTTTTGTATATGTATTGTGAGTAATAATTCATATATTGTTACAGAGACGATGTTGAGGTTTAATGATCATCAAAGTGGTGTGTAGATGAGTGCAGAAAATTTGTTTATGAAAGGGTAAATATATATGTTCTGTTTTGGTTAATGATCAAATATAGATCATGGATTGGTTTGAGAATGTTGCTGAGTTGAAATGAAGTTGAGAATGAGGAACAGATGGAGTAGAAAAGATGATCTTTGTATGAGTTGTGTTAGGGTAGGATTTGGAAATAAAAGTGGTAGTTGATCTGGAAAATGTGGCAGCAATATGATCTCTGAATATGCTTCTATGTTTTAGCCATAACTTTTTCTCTAGTTATCCAAATGAGATGATTCTTAGTTTAGATTAAACTAGAGACATATGGATATATTTTTCATGAAGACACTGAATTTAAATTCTATCTTTAAGAGTCTCAAAATTTGATACAAAATTGAGAACTGGGCACAGTACACTGTTGGATGAATAACTGATATTTGGTTCGTGAGGATTTAGAGAATTTTGGGTAAAATTTCATATTTAGGGGTACTGTGAATTTGAGGTGAATGAGTTGAATGGAAATGGAGCGGAAAGTTTAGAACTAAAAATTGAAGTGTCGGATTTAGTGAAGGAAGATACATTAGAGAAGTTGGGTGAGAATGAAACAAAGAAAAGATAAAGAGAGGCAAAAGTTTGATCTGAAATTCCTTGATTAAACTGTATTGATTTAGGAAGATTTTGATAAAATGGTCTTCCTAAAATTGTATATAATTCTTTTATCTTTTCATTGATATAAATTTTGTAATTTTTGGAGTTTTGGATCAAAAGTTATGGAGGTTTGAAGAAGAGAGGGGGGGAAAACAAAAATTCAGCAAGAAGAGGAAAGTCACCCTCGTGCATAAGCAGACGGTGACTTTTCATGAAAAAAAAATGGAAGTCACCCTCGTGCATAAGCACGACGGTGACTTTTCATGGGAAAAATTGGAGGTCACCCTTGTGCTTAAGCGCAACGGTGACTTTGCATGGGTGAGTTAAAAGTCACCCTTGTGCATAAGCACGACAGTGACTTTGACCGAAGTAACTCATCCTGAACACCTTTGCTTCTTTTAGCTATATCTTCTTCGTCTGACTTCCAAATGATATGAGACTTAAACCATTGGACTTGCAAGACATTGATCTTCATATCCTCCAAAAATCATAGCCATCTGAAATCATTTGGAAGAGATTGATTGATTGAATTGGAACGAAAATGATGAAAAATTCTGTAACTTAATGACTGGAGTATTATCACTGACCATGCTTCGGTTTTTTGACAATAACTTGATCTATAGTGATCCAAATGAGATTATTATTGATTTAAATTAAACTAGAGGCATAGGGATACCATTTTTATGAATATATAGAATTTTAATTCTGTCTCTATAATTTCATACTTTTGAATTAAAAATGAGTATAGGATACTATTTTAGCTTATGAATAGTCTGAATTAATTGGAGTATAACATTTGGAGTACTGAACCAAATTGAATAATCTTGGTTTCATTAGAAACTTAAGACAATGGGGAACATTTTTATAGAGGAGAGTATTGTTAAATTACTTCATTTTCATTGTCTAATTGATTATGGAAAATAGACCCGAAGGTCTGGAATTTTGGAGAATTTATAAGAAGAAATTAGAGTTTTGATAATGTGTGATCATGTAATGTTGGAATAATATTAATGAGTGAATTGTTGGTATTAAAGTACCAAAGACATGCGTTTAATGGAGATGAAGTGGTCCATATGATTAAATTTGTGATTTAAAAAGAGAAGCAAAGTGTATCTAGTAAAAATGAACGAGAAATGAGTTATTATGAAAACAAATGATGCAAAAAAACGAGAATGTGATAAAATGTGAAATTTGATAATATACCCGGGATTGTCATGAACATGCAACATACATATTCTATATACACACATGTGCATAAATGAATGCTTATAATTGTGCAAAGTTGTTAATGTGAGTGCAACATGTGTCTTGCATAAATGGGTTGTGCAAGTTAAAAGTTCACATTCAGGTATTTCTAGAATTTGGAAGCAAATGCTAATCTGGAGTATACTGTGTGTAGACCTAGATGGTTTCACTTCATTGTTTGCTTTGTTTGAATTTTGTATTAATCGACTACTGAATGATGTTATGAATGTGATTGATTGTGTTGGTTTCTGGACAGAAGGTCCGATGAATGTGAAGTATGAATGAAATATTGAAGTGCTCCTTGTATGTGAATTGGATGAAATATGTGATACATGACTTGGTTATTAAATGTCGAACTTAGTTCTGAAGGAAAGTGTGATCATGCATGTTGGACCCCATTTCCAGAGCCCAACTGATGTCGGATCCCGTTGCCGGAATCCAACTACTTAATCCTAAACCATCATACCTATGTACA
>JANVCQ010000007.1:5010121-5026607 GCA_025531925.1 Erythroxylum plowmanianum
TCCAATGATATAAAATATATGTAAAAATACCTCAAGCAACGTTCATGAATCAATGGTGTTGGTGGATTCCAATGATTTCACATTCTCCGAATTGGTTAATGGCACAAGAATATATATATATATATATTTATTTATTTATTTATTTATTTTTAAATAATTTTGCGGGTACCCACGGGTACCCGCGGGATGGACCCGACCCACCCGCAAAATCAACGGGTGGGTCGGGTACGGGTAAATATGAATCGGGTAAAAAAATATACCAACCCATACCCGGACTGTTAGGGCGGGTACGGGCGGATAAACGGGTGACCCGCCCGTTTTGCCAGGTCTAGCTATATGGGAATCTTGTTTGGATTCTTCTATTGATTCAAAATTGCTCGTATACATTGTTACAAAAACGTGGTCTACAATTATTACCAGACTGGGTACATGTGGGAGCAATATGATCAGAAGAAGGGTAAAGGAATCCTACTGTTGACTTGTGAAGAGCTTTTTCCCTAGTGCGAGATCAAGTCTTTGTATTTTGATATACGATTTTTTCAGGAATTTCGAGTGTAATTGATGAAATATGATTTGATAATGTAATAAACTAAACATTATAGGACATAGGCCATTCTTGATTTTGCCACATAAATTTTGGGTGAGCCGAAATGTTAACTGCGATTTACAAAGGATCCAAAAAATAGGTAATCTTACATCAAAATTTGAAAATTTACCATTCATCGTTACAGAAAAGTTCATACTAAAGTCTTAAAACTTCATTTTATAGAGGGTTATAGATGTAAATAGATCTCGTATTGATTTCACAACTAGATTTTTGCATTAACATGGTGAGATATCGCAAACAATGGCAGAGAATCTCGAGTAACTTCTAGCTAGTTGACATTACGCACCATTCTAAATTTTTATCCCATAAATGTGTCCTTAGTTTCTTTTTAATTCACATACTTATTGGTTAATTTTTTTAAAATTTTCATTGATTTATTTTAATTTATATCAAAATTTTATTAGTTATTATATTCTTTACTAAAATATTATAACGAATTTTACTTCATCTGTTTGAATTTTCAATTTTCTCTTTCCAATTTTATTAATCTTATTTACATATTCACCTGTTATATTTTTTTCTCTTTTCTTTTACATAATTCTGTCTTACGTCATTCATTTCTATTGTTTATCTCCAAGTTTTAACTTTAATAATATTCACTTATATATCTTAACCATTTGTAACAAAACCTATACATAGATACTCTTTAATTCTCAAAAATAACAGGCATTATACGTTTCAAAATTTCCAGAGGTGTGACCATCTGCTAGTTTCTGCTAACGTATGAAGTTATCATCTCATGAATTTACTGAAGTACCATCAAATTTGGCCTCTCTGGGAACACTGTTCCTCAAATATTGACAGACAGCTATATGTTCAATAGCTACAAAATACAAAAATGTGGGAAAGGTTCAAATAAAGTGTTGGACTCCATAATTGTTGAAGCCAAATTCCAAGCTCTCTATCTGCACTAGCAACTAATAATTATTATTTTTGGTCTCCCAAGAGGTATCCATTGGGTTGAAACCGGTGACTAATTCCCTTTTGCTGTACTGATACATCTCTTACGGGCCTGTAGTTGGCCCAGAAGTTCGCTGCGTTTCTAAGGGCAGGGATTGAACCCGGAACCTCTTGATTAAGCGGCGAGGATATGCACCACCCACATCAACCCACTGGGTTCTAATACTGTAATTATAAAGTATATATAGTAGTTAAGTTATTATTTCACATAAGTTAAAAGGCAAAGCGACTAAATTCTTCAAACATTTATAATTAAGTAATATATTGAAATTTGAAAGATAGTAAAGAAAGTGTTCAACACTCAACAGCTTATGGTCTACGAGTAGAAACCATACCCTTAGCACAAAAGAAACGACTTCGTTTCTGTGTCCCTACTCACGACACCGTTTGTTGTTTGCTGAAGCTTATTCTCCGTTACTCTTCATCCCGCTACTTCGTCCTCTTCCCCAATTAGGGTTGGTTTTTCCAGTGGCGACGACGACTCGTTCCTCAACCAAACTTGTAAGTGCGACTACTCTGTTGCTTTCTTCCTGCTCTACCTCTTTTTCATCTGCTTACTATCTTCTTCTCTCAGATCAGGTTTACCTAGGGAGATTCTCTTATATAGTAACTGCTTTTCTTGTATACTATTGTTCTTCTTTCCCCTTCCTATTTCTTTTACAGTGAATAGAGCAAGTAAGCTTACACGGTCGATTTGTCGCTCTCCGAGTTTCCTTAAACCCTCAAGTTTCAAAAGGTTATCCATTCTTCTCAGTGTCTGACTAGCGTACCGTTTCATCGTGCTCGCCTGGTTCAGTCGCACACTTGCTGTCTTTCTCTCCTGTGAACTTTTGGTTGCTAATTGGTGTGGTTTGGTGTATTAGCTTGGAGTTGACATATATTTAAATTAAAAAAAAGTAGAAAATAATGAAGATAGAGGAGGTACAGTCAACAGCCAAGAAGCAAAGAATTGCCACTCACACCCACATCAAAGGCCTTGGCCTTGAGGTAACACCAATTCACTTTTTCCTATAAAGTTCTGTAAAGCACCCAATTCAAGTTTATCTCTTCTAATTTCATATATTTATCACTTCATGTTGATATTGGGTTGAGTGGTTCGGTTCCGATGGAGACTGCAACTTAACATATGAAGGCATTTAGGATTGTCATATTGGAGAAGTGTTGTTGACTTCTTAGCTTTTTTCCCCGTAATGTGAAAGAAAAAATAAGCTATAAACTGCTAGGTCCTCCAACCCTGGTTGTGATATTTTAACCACTAAGTTGTGGAGTCACATATCTAGTTACTTTCTGTCTTTGATTGGTTCTTGTTCTTCGGACTCCTCTAACATGGCTCTTTCTGGTTCTAGCCTAGTGGAGTTGCAATACCTTTGGCTTCTGGATTTGTTGGGCAAGTTGAGGCCAGAGAAGCAGCTGGACTAGTAGTTGATATGATAAAGCAGAAAAAGATGGCTGGTCGGGCTCTTTTACTGGCTGGACCTCCCGGTACTGGAAAGACAGCTTTAGCCCTAGGGGTATCTCAAGAACTTGGGAGCAAGGCACGTCCATTTCTCAATAATAATATAACTCCTTGCATGAAATTCCTTTAGACATTGCAGCATATCTTGTTAATGCAATTCATGGCTATTAGCTTTTGATTACATATTTAACTATATACCTTTTTGGGCCTTTTCTGCATGTAGGTTCCTTTCTGTCCAATGGTTGGATCAGAAGTATACTCTTCAGAGGTGAAGAAAACTGAGGTTTTGATGGAAAATTTTAGAAGAGCAATTGGTCTACGTATCAAGGAAAATAAAGAGGTCTATGAAGGAGAGGCAAGTCAACTTCAATACAGTCTTTTGCAAAGAGCTTATTAAGCCATCTTCTTAGAGCTATCCCAGACTTTATTATTTATGCTGACATTTATTTAATAATTGTTTCAGGTTACAGAACTCTCCCCAGAAGAGACAGAAAGCATGACAGGGGGCTATGGTAAAAGCATCAGCCATGTCATTATTGGATTAAAAACTGTGAAAGGAACCAAGCAACTGAAGTTGGACCCTACTATATATGATGCCTTAATTAAGGAGAAGGTAAGGTCCTCAATCTTTTTGCATATGAATTCTCAATATTTATGCATTGTTTATCTATTATTATTTTCAGTGATGTGAAATGTGACCTGGAGGTTGTCCCAGTCTGAGTTTTAAAGTGGAGCCATGCCAATGTTGGCTTTAGTGTTGAATTAGTATGAAAATATGTAAGAAATTGTTTGAAGAGTTGAATCAGATTGAACCTAATTAAGTTTCACAATTGAACATCGGGTTTCGAGTTGACTTGCCCGTGTTGTTGCAATTAAGGTTTCAGGAGTGTCCCAGCCAGGCTTGTGCATTGGGTCCCAAGTTTTCCGGTTTGACCTGCCTGGCTTGGCTGGGTTTTTCACACTGGGTAATTCGGTTCTCTCTTAGACTTTTGGATGAGTAGGCTTTTGTTATCCTTATGGTAATGAATTTACCATAGCCTTAAGTTGATATATTTGTAACGTTTCATCTAGGTTGCAGTTGGAGATGTTATATACATAGAGGCAAATAGTGGAGCAGTCAAAAGGGTGGGTAGAAGTGATGCTTTTGCCACAGAATTTGACCTTGAAGCAGAAGAATATGTCCCCCTTCCTAAGGGGGATGTCCACAAAAAAAAGGAGATAGTTCAGGTATTTCATTTATAATTTTGTACTTATAGCCTCACACCTCTTTTGGATAATATACACATGGCATGGTATCTACGGTGAGAAGCTTGAAGGTTATATGTGTGCCTTTTGTAATATGGGATAATCAATATTCTTGTTATTTCCATGTCATAATATAACTAATTTCAGTATTTGCACCAATAGAATAGAAATTGAGAACTCTGTTGGCATATGTGCTTCACTATTTTGGAGAATTATGGTCCTAAAAATGTTTTTATAAGTTTTTTTTTGGTGCAAATAACCTTTGCATATGCAGGGATGCGAAGCTCATACTGGAACCAATGTTTGTATAACATTTTTTGGGTGTAAATAACCGTCGTATATGTAGGGATGCGAAGCTCATACTAGTTAAGAAAACCAATTTGACATGTTTGTAGTATCAGTATTCTATAATGAAGTTATGTTTTCTAACTCGTCTTAATATAATGGTCCAATTTGTCTACGGGTTTTTGACTTCAGGATGTAACACTGCATGACTTGGATGCTGCAAATGCAAGACCCCAAGGCGGGCAAGATATATTGTCTTTGATGGGTCAGATGATGAAGCCCAGAAAGACAGAAATCACTGATAAGCTGCGACAGGAAATAAATAAGGTACTCCTTTGCCTAATAAATAAGCTATTTCTTTGACATCGCCAGAATGCCTTTATTTATGTGAGGTGTCGTCCTCTGATGGACATGCTTTTCAAACTTTCAAATTCCTTAATGTATGACAGATTTCTGTTGATGATAGGTTGTGAATCGATATATTGATGAAGGAATCGCTGAGCTTGTACCTGGTGTCCTATTCATTGATGAGGTCCTCCTGTCTCTTTAGTGATATTTATCTGTTGTTTGCATTCCATGCTTTCTTTTGTCTAATCACAAACACATTTCACAGGTTCATATGCTGGATATGGAGTGCTTTTCGTACTTAAATCGTGCTTTGGAAAGCTCATTGTCCCCAATCGTGATCCTTGCTACAAATAGAGGAATATGTAATGTAAGGTAAGCAAATGTTGAACATTTAAGTGAAAGATGTGCTTCGTTGTCAGTGATATCCTCACTGTACTCTTGCGTGTATCTTTTGTTTTTATTTTGTACCTTCTAGCATGCACGGTAATTTTTAATGTCCTAGTGTACATCATGAATGTGTAATACTTCAAGTTAACAATTATGTAGACCTTCCAGTTGGATATTTTTTCTTTCAAATGCTTTGGACTTTACCATGGTTTCTTACTTCTGATGTTAACTTATTGCAGAGGTACTGATATGAATAGTCCTCATGGTATACCTGTTGACCTCTTGGATCGATTGGTTATTATCAGAACTCAAATTTATGGTCCTGCTGAAATGATACAGGTTGTGCCAACTGATGTTTTTATTATGCCTTCTATGGATCAACTTTTAAAATCTAAAGCATATATAAAATGCCGCCTTGTTCATTGGGCAGATATTAGCAATTCGTGCCCAGGTGGAGGAATTGTCCCTTGATGAAGAAAGTCTTGCGTTATTGGGAGAGATTGGACAACACACATCCTTGAGGTTTTTATTAGTGAAGTCATTACAAGTTGCAGTTTATTCTCGGTCACATCACCAGTATATTCAATCATGAATTTTGCAGGCACGCTGTTCAGCTGTTATCACCTGCCAGCATTGTGACAAAAATTAATGGTCGAGACAAGATTTGCAAGGTGAGTTTTGTCATAGAACATGATTGGTTCTTGTTATAGGGTAGAGCTTCAAGATCCCCCTGACTGCTGCAACACCTAAGCTGTGACTGCTTGGATGAATGAAATTTTCTTTTGGTGAATACAGAAAATTTCATGTTTATTTTGGTTTCCCGTACAGGCGGACGTTGAGGAAGTAAGTGCACTATATCTAGACGCCAAGTCTTCGGCAAAGCTACTTCAAGAGCATCAGGAGAAGTACATATCATGATTGGAAAGCTGCTATTGCTATTGAGAAGCTCACACCTAGAACTCATGTTTTGGTTTTTGGAATTACTGAAATGTATGCGGACTGCTCATGATGCGTTTTAAGGATGTAAGCCTGTCTACAAAAATACAGAGCATTTCATGTTTATTTTGGTTTCCCGTACAGGCTACGTGGAGGAAGTAAGTGCACCATATCTAGACGCCAAGTCTTCGGCAAAGCTACTTCAAGAGTATCAGAAGTACATATCATGATTGGAAAGCTGCTGTTGCTATTGAGGAGCTCACACCTAGAACTCATGTTTTGGTTTTTGGAGTTACTGAAATGTATGCGGACAGCTCATGATGCGTTTTAAGGATGTAATCCTGTCTACAAAAATTGAAATTCATTGCTGTTCTGGTTTCTTTACATGTGATTCATAGCCATTAAAGAATTGCCCAAGAGTACCGAGAATGTTAGGTTTTGTATCAAGAAGCGTTCAAGAAGGAAGAGTATGTTACGAATAATTAGCCAACAGAAACGACGTCGAAGGGACGTCAACAGCAATCAGAAGTAAAACGCGTCGTATATTTAACAGTCACAACAGACTGAAACGTTACCTGCACTATGCATCTCTTCATAATCACCAAAACTAATCTTGTTTCGTGTTGATCAACAAATACGGTTAATATAGACTAGTACTACAAAAGCAAAATGAGGTCACCGGCATCCCAGCTCAGCTCTTCCTTCAGTGTTAATGGTGGTATTTGTGCAAAGCTTCTGAAGATCAACGTAACCTATGATGGTGTCCTCAAAAACAGCATTTTCCAAATGAGCTTCGTCAAATGTAGATCCAGATAACACAGAATTCTTAAAGATAGCTCCTTCAAGTTCGGCTTTCCCAAAATTAACCCGATCCAAAACAGCATTGGAGAAGTCCACACCTAGAAAGAATTGTGGCAGTGTGTCATCCAACATTTGATTATTGGCCTTCGTACAATTTGGTTTTCTCAAAAAAATGAAAAGGTAAAATAAAAAACCAACCCTACTGCCAATAGTCTATGCTAATGTTCAAAGACTCCAGATATTACAAAATTATGGTTTTCCTTTTCAACACCTTCTACCCATCAGACTATCAAACATCCTACTATGAATGATCCCAGTTCCTGTTACACACAGTCATTGAACCAGACGAAGCTAACTCAGGCATCTATATGATATACCTGATATTGCTTTCAGCTAACAACTACAGTTCACTTTATTTTTCTTTAATAGATAAACAGATTATTCTCATGACCTTCATCATCTCTAAAAGGAAATAGACATTTAAATAAGGAGCAAAAGTTAGGAAGTTTCAATTTTTAATAAGGTTTATTGTGTGTTTACGATGTATGTCATTGCATACTTACATCCATTAGCTAAATGCACCTGTGCGTCAAGATACCAGTGAACCAATTATTGATCAACCAGAAAGTATCTACTTCATAAGTTGTTCATGTGCAAGAAAAACGTTGATTATCAATCTATGAAAATGAACCAAGGTATTTTATGTTTCCCTCTAGTAAGACTTTAAACACATATCAAAAGCATTTGGTGATGGAAAATAATACAAACAAATGCATATATCTAACGATGAAATGATAAGTTACCTTTGAAGCTAGCTCCAACAGCATAAGCCTTGGACATTACTACTTCTGACATGTCAGCACCATCAAACTTGGCATCAGACATAAGTGCAGCTGCAAGTGACTTCCCCTTCAGATTGGACTTGTCATTTGTATAATCACAAAATCGAAGATCTATTGGCTTGTCATAAACACCATTTGCTTGGCCAATTGTGTTTCCCACAAATGCTCGCTCACATCGATTAGGCTCCGTTGATAATGGGGGCAACCTCTGCAAGTTAACCATCACATTTTGAATGTTGTGAAGGCATGCAAATTACAAGTGCTATAGCCATAATGGTAGCATTATCACCTCAAAGTTACATGTTCTTAGTATTCACAATAAAGTCATACCTGAAATTTACAAAAGGTGACATGAAAAGAAAATGAAAGCAAAAAAGGAAAAGAAAAGATTACCTTTGTCAAAGATGCAAGAGAATTTTCAACAGGGATAAGCATTTGATGAAGTGAAAATGAACAAATCTTTCTGGGGTAAGAATCATTATCTAATCTCAGAAGAAAGGGACTAAAGATGCCTAGGATCCCAAGACACAAAAGAAAGAAAAAAGAAGTGAATAAGTTTCTTCAATCAATTTGGATGCTATGACAACCATCCAACAAAGCATCCCTTTTATGGATTGGACACGCATACTGATAAATATGGTTGGCATTTTAAAGGAAAATAACAATCTTGGTACAACAAACAAGAACTTAAGAGAATAGGATTAAAATTGGAGGAGTACAAAGAATGACAGAACACCTATTAAATTTAGCAATAATTTTTTTTGGTAAAAATTTAGCAATAATTACCTGAAGGATAAGAACATAAAAATCTAGAAAAACGAAAATATTATGATTTGGAAAGTGCAGCATAACTACCATTATCAGCAATACTATTACCTAGAAAAAAAACCACTTTCCAATTTCCAATAATATTATTATATCGAGAAACTAAAACATCAGTTCAATGTTTTTTAAAAGTGTTTCACAAGTTCTTTTGATTTATGAGGGATCGTGACTGAGCAAGGAGAATGGGGGAATGAGGATAATCAAATCCAAGCTAAAGCTTCCTGTTATTTCATTATTCATGAAATCATGTAGCCACTTTTAAGTTCAGGGACTTCAAAAACGGCTGATTATTTTCCTATAGATGATTGTGAGAGGGAGTTTTTTATAATGATGTAGAAGTTTGAAGAAAGATCTCACACTATACCCATGAAGTCAGAGAAGAAAACCTACCAAATGTGTGCTTCGTGCTGTTGTTTCTTTGGAAAAAGTAAAGCAAAGATCAATACTACTTTACCATACTTACCTAGAATGACAAAATCATTTTCGCCAAACTTGCTAAAAGAACTTTACTAGAGAAACATACGATAAACCAGCTCCTTTCCCTTATAAATCATTAATTCCAAAACTTTCATTCAACAAACTTTTATTTAGGCAAATTGAGTTTTGAAACCAATGACCAATCTACTTCATCCATCAGAATAGAGAAGAGTACCTGATACAAACTGTTAATGATTCATAGAGGAGCCTAGAAAAGCATATGCTTTGTACATATCTGGGAATCCATAGTATCTTAAGATGTTTTTTAGTATTATTAGGCTAAGTTTGGGATGGATAAGACTCTCCACTTCCACGGAAAAGCTGTTTCTAAGATCTCATTCCCGTAATTCCAAATTGGGAAAATAAACAACCTACTATTGCACCAAGAGATAACCTGTAAATGTCTCTTCTGACAAAAAATAAAACAGAGAACTTCAAAGGTGTGATAGTTACCTGACTAGCAGCAATTACAGGCGTTGCAGTAGTAATGGTCCAAGCAGCAAGAATCCCACATGTTACGCAGTTAAGTTCCTTTGAATGAAACAGGTTTACACTGGATTTACATCCATCCCTTGTAGCTACTCACAAAAATAAAAAATTAACATTCCTTTATAGCAATTCTGAGCTCCAAAGTCCAAATTACAAATCCCAAGGTAACCCATTACAATTCATGGAAAATGGTAAAGCTAAGAAATCAAGTTGGTTGCCAAAAGCCGGAAATTTGATTCTTTCAGAAGGAACTAACCTTAAAAGGGAATTTTTTTTTAAAAAAAAAAGAGAGAGACAGACAGAGACCAAGGAACTACGAAAAGAGAGTGGCATGATGATATCTTACCAGAACAGCTGATTTTGAGAGGTGCATTAGACTCCGAAAGTAGGAAATGGCGACGTTTGAGAGATGAGTAAGGATGAGAAAATGCGTTTCGCGCGAGTGGGAAAGACACTGTTGCCATTTCTTTGTGTGTGTATAGTTGATGTTCTTTCTATTTCGTTATCTATCAAACTGATCATTTCCCAGGACTCGAGTGGGATGCCGTTATCCGTTGACGATGGCCTTAGTCTTACACCGTACATACTAAGTTTGACGTGGCAGAACACGTCATCTCATCTATATCTATATTTTTGGGTTAATATTTTTAAAGTAAGATTATTTTGATAAATTTTATCGTTATAATAATTAATATTATTTTAATTATTTTAATACACTAACAAAGTTGTGTAAGAGTAATTTAAATAATATTTATCATAATATTATGAAAATTATTAATTTTTTCTCTTTTTAAAATTGTATTATTTTATTAGAGTTAAGATTTAATATGATTTACTGGGAATTAAATGTAATTAATTTAATATCTAATTTTTCTCATCACTGAATTTTCAAAATTTTATTTTTTAAATTAGAAACAAACTTTTAATTGAAGCAAGTCATTATTTTAATTCAATATTAATATACATATATGAAGTGTTATTAATTTAAGGATTTCAATCAATTAAGAGATAAAGTAATAGTTTCCAAACGATGAATAAAATTTTTAATAATTCTTTTAATTTTTGTTAATATATTTTTATGGAATGATTTTATTAATTTCAAAATGCTTAAAATATTTTTAAGGAGATTAACAACAAAGTTATAAGTTTATAACATACATTTTATTAATTCCAGAGGGATTTCATAATTCAATTTCCAACCTTTCTTTAGATTGATGGAGTAAAATATTTAAATAAATACATAAAAAAAGAAGAAATAAAATAGAAATTAGTTTCTTTAAATTTCTCATTTAAAATTAAAATCTAACATTTTTTAATTTTTAATTAGTTCATTATAGTTTTCATTAAAGTTTTAATAAATTAATTTTAAAAGAAAAAGATATAAATATTCTTTAACTCATTTCATTTCGTTTTAACTTATTCTAAGAAATAAGATATTAAATTAAAACCTCTTTTTTAAAATTTTAAAATTTTATCCTACAAATGCTTAATACTATAGATAACAATGGGCAAGCCTATACTTTCTATTTAGGCATGGACCTAGCCCGAAGCTTGACTTAACCCTTTTTTTAATTAAAAATAACAAAATGTCATTATACTTAAAATGACATCATTTTTCTACAACTTTTGAACTTCGGGCTAAGCTGAGCTTAAATCCAAATTGTATAGGCCCAATTTGGTCCAAAGTTGAAAAATTAAAGAAAAAGCTCGAGCTTGACCTAAAGCACAATCAAATAGGGTTAGACTGGGCAAGGCCTCAGTTTCGTTACTATCTCTACTTAAAAAATATGAAGTTTTCTGGAAGAAAAATAATCTCTACAGTAAGACATTTAATTCGGTATGGAGAAATCATCAAAATTTCTATGAAGCAATTTGCAAGCTTAAAATTTTCCCATGTTAACATTTCAATAACTTATGAAAAAAGAGTAGCATATGAGTTTAAAAGGACGAAAGACTTTATAAAAGTGATTATTTTTAGATTCTAAATTTATGAATCTCTGATGAGGACTTTCGAAGTTTAAATCAGTCAACTAATGAAGGCAGCAATGGAGAGACCATAAGGTATATTACTTAGTGATATAATATCTAACCTTAAAGAAGTTAACCTGAAGGTTAAGGAGTTGACAAAAATGATAAAGGAAAAAGAGAGTAAGGTAAACACATTAGTGAGGAAATATCGACCAAGAATTCTAAGTATAGGAAATTAAGAAGGAAGAAATCATTACTCACAAGGAGGAGCATAAAGAAGTTCTAGATAAGAAGGATCGAAAGAAGGAAATTGTAAAAATAAAATTATAGGAAGGAAACACCAAGATCATTAAAGACATTATAATACAAAAGTAAGTTAACCTAAGGAGTTTAAACATTTCTTGAAGTATTGGTGATGTCTATATTAACAAGGAATTAGCAGATTTATAAGCAAGTATCAATCTAATGTCTTATACAATATAAAAAAAAAATTGGGATTAGATAAACTGAACACACTAGGACCCTTTATATGATACTTTATATGATGATCAATAAGAAGGAAGCATCCATATTGCTTTAAAAACTAGCTATGAGATTCACTTAAAATCTAGCTATAGGATAAGGAATGTATGACACTTATAGTGATCCTCCAGATAGGATATCCTTGTAAGTTATGTAGTCTTATAACTCACTTACCTACTTTCTGTTAAGAATATTTAAATTGTGCCATTGTAATGTTGTATATTTTGTTTAAGCTTAGATTTTACTAATGAAATTCTATCTATTTTTCCAAAAAACAATTAATTCCCTCCTTCACAATTAAGTTTTACATTATAGTTAATGTACAAAACAAGCAAGAATAATGAAAAACATAGAAAACAATTGAAATGAGGTAAGGATAAATTGTATGCCTTTAATAATAAGCGAATCGTTGGTGTTGTCTAGTCCCATAAATATTTGTCCATAAGTAGTGCAATATAATCTCTATTTTGGTGCATAAGGGCGATTTGTAATTCAGGTAACATTTCATATGTAACCATTAGAATTCCATCAAGTCTCATCCTAAAGAAGAATAACCATGATCCAATAGTGGAAAAAATATAAAGATAAACCTAAATCCATGATTTTAAGACTATAAAAACAAAGTAAAACTATTGCTAAAGATCATAAAACTATCAAACTAAAATGAAATTTTAAATATTAGGTTTTCTCCCAATAGTCTTTTTGTTGGACTCCTCATGCCCTTCATTTATCCAAGATCCTTAATTGAAGGCTTGATTCTACTATTTTTCCTAATCAACGACTCATTTATTTCTAGTTATATCACATGATTTATTAAAATAGAGTTACGCATCTTCTCTTTTTCTCCTGATATGATACAAGCTTCTAGTGGCTCTT
This sequence comes from Erythroxylum plowmanianum, assembly GCA_025531925.1. NCBI lineage: Eukaryota > Viridiplantae > Streptophyta > Magnoliopsida > Malpighiales > Erythroxylaceae > Erythroxylum > Erythroxylum plowmanianum. The sequence goes on from JANVCQ010000007.1 coordinate 5,023,146, forward strand.
AAGTGATTATTTCCTATATAGTAGGACAAGTATCAGAATCAACCACATCTATTTAGAAATAAGTACCATCTTTGTCAAGGAATTTTTTATGGATTTGGATATTTCAAAATCTACTTTCTTATTTCTTACCTTTAGGATTAGTGTTCCATCATACACATCTATTATATCTTTAGTAGTAAGCTAGAAAAGATCGTCCTAAGATCAAGAAAACCTCAACATCATAAAATCTATAAAAAAGATGAAGTTCTTAACCTTAACCAAAATATCTTATGTAGGCCCTCAGAATATTTAATTAATCTACTTACAAATTGAATGCTTATCCTATTTTACTTAGATTCACCCAATCCTAACTTCATAAACATATTATATGGAATTAAATTAATTCTAGCTCATAAGTTTGCTAATTACCTTTTAATAGTTAAGCTACCAATATGACAAACAATAATGAAACTCCCTTGGACTTTAATCTTTTGGGATAGACTATTTGTTAGGATGATAGAGCACTCATCATTTAAAATAACTACTAATAACTCATTAAGTCTCTTTTTGATAGAAATGACATCCTTCAAGTATTTAGTGTAGTTTAGCATTTACGAAAGAGATAAATAAAAGGTATGTCAATATGTAATTACTTAAAAAGTTCTAAAAATTTACCAAATTTATCTTCTTTTTTTATTTATCTCAGGCCTACTCAAATATGGAATCTTCAGTTTGTACTCTTTGATTACTTCCTTTTGCAATTTCTTCTCCTTCTTTTTCTCTTTTGTCTCTTGCTTTTTTTTCTTATATAGTAGCCTTTTCTTCCTTTTTTTTTTTTTATCTTTGTTTATTCAACTTATAGCTCCTTTCCAATCCTTAAAATTATTGCATTGACTTGTTCCCTCGGGTTTGGCTCGATGTTACTAAAAAAAGACCTTATTGCCTTTTAAAGATATGTTTAACAAATTGTCAAATATGAACTTTCAAGTTTTTGGTAATTTTGAGGAGACTTTTTAGTACTCAAGAAGTGAGCCTTATATATAGCAATAATTTTTTCGTTAGCTCTTTAAGACTCAACCTCCTTTTTTGCTATTATTGTTACTAAAATCTAGGTGCATCTTGATTGTTCAATAAGAATGAGGATGGTTTCTCCACTGTAGATTGTAAATGTTAATACAATAGTTTTTTTAAAGATCTATTCCCTACAAAACCGACTTATGCATTTAGCTATCCTATTATAAGGTGCCTAACATTTGTGACTAAGGTGTCCCCTCACAACTTATTACTCACACTAGTTAAGTTTTGAATCACTTAATTTTAATCTTCTTCATATCAAGGCTTCCAATTTTGCCTATAACATTATCATAACATCAACACTACAACTACAACCTGATTTTTGAATTAGCCTTAGGGCTCCCTACTAGTACTTATTTATATCAATGTTTCTTAATAATCTTTTATAGTTCTTAAAGAGTTTTAAATCTTGTAGTCCCAATTGAAGATGTCTTGATCAAATTGTTAGTTAGGTAATTTAACCCATTTAAAATGTTTACATCTGTAATCCTAAGTTGAGTCTATAGTGTGGGCACATTCATGATAACTCCTTCCATCTCTCCTATATGACATAAAATTTCTCATCCTCTAATTGATGGAAAGAGAAGATGACATTATTGTTTGTGCTAGAGAAAAATAATTGGCTAAAGCTTCTTAGCTAGCCCATTCCAAGCGGTAATATATCTAAGAGGTAGAGACTTCAACCATAATTTAGCTTTTTGCCTTAATGTAAAATGGAATAGCCTTTACCAAATCACAACCTCTAAGGTATAGAGAGAGGCAAATATTAAAGAATTGTGTATGTATCTGTTTCGTATTGATACAGTGAGCTAGTATATATACAAGAGAATCGAGTAACAAAACTGTACAGAAAGAGAAAAGATGCTAACAGAATGAAATAACAAAATCTGGTAACAGAATCTGGTATAACAAATTAGGATGAGTCTAGAGAATTCTTAACATGCCCCCGCAAGATGAACTGGCGAGAAGAGACGTTCATCTTGGACCGAAAGAGTTCAAATTTGGCGCGAGAGAGAGGCTTGGTGAGAGCATCAACAATTTGGTCGTGAGTGGAGACGTGGGACACCCGAAGACGTTGCATTTGAACTTGTTCTCGTACAAAATGATAATCTAACGATAGATGCTTCATCCGAGAATGATAAACTGGGTTTGAGCAGACATAAGTGGCACCGATATTGTCACAGAAAATTGTAGGGGGACCCGAAGAGGGTATGTGAAGCTCCTCCAGTAAGTGTCGCAGCCATAGAAGTTCAGCAGTGGTGTTGGCGACAGCTCGATATTCAGCTTCGGTAGAGGATCTCGCTACAGTGCGTTGTCTTTTAGAGTACCATGATATAGGATTGCCCCCAAGGTAGATTACATAAGCAGATGTGGAAGTTTTTGAATCAAAGTCGCCGCCCCAATTAGCATCACTATAGGCTGTCAGGTTGAGATGTGGGGGACGACGGAGGTGTAAACCATAGTCATGAGTATGTTTGAGGTACCTTAGCGTGCGTTTAAGTTGAGTAAAGTGGGTGTCTGTCGACCGGTGCATAAATTGAGAAAGCTTGTTAATGGCATAGCTTAAATCTGGGCGGGTGATAGTTACATATTGCAGGGCGCCCAGTATACTTCGGTAGAAGGTGCTATTTACCAGTTGATGGGATTGAAATATCTTATATTTTCTTATGCATGTGATTTCAATCCTATTTTTTAAATAAAATGCTCAATTTGTGTTCAATTTGTGTTGACTATGAGATTATATTTATTGATATATTTTTAAGATCAAAAAGAGAAAATTTTCTAAAGCAAATTGGAGCACAATCAATTTTCAAGTTTAAGGCATGATTAAAAAAAAAGAAATGAATTGGTAGCACGCTGCGTGCTGCGTGAAACGCATCAACGCAGCGTGTTGTGTTAATGAGGAGAACAAAAGGCCAAGGAGGGTTTTAACGCAGTTATTAATTGTCTTGTCAGCTACAAGCACAGTGAGGAGTGCGGCGCAGAAAATAAGAAACAGCCAGAGGGAGGAGACGTAGTGTCGGCGTGGAGAGCAAGCAAAAATCGCAGAGGAAGAAACGAAGAACAAAGCTGCTGGAGCCAACCTCCTTCTGCATTTTTTTACTTGTTTCAACGTGATTATTGGAGGTAAAGGAAGGTAACTTGGACTGCCATTTTATATGAAAAAGTTGATCCATTTTTGGAGCATAAAATGAAGATGGTAGGCTAGTTCTCCGACACCGATTCAATGGGGATATCGACGTCAAGTCACGGTTAAGCTGTTTTAGTCATTTTAAAATTGTGATTTATTTTCGGATTGTTGTGTTGTTGGTTTAGATTTGGATAGTTTTGGAATTAATGATCTTAATATAATATTTTGATCGTTTTATTTCGAACCTATTGCTAAAATATTAATTGTAATTCGTAATC
>JANVCQ010000007.1:5026707-5045201 GCA_025531925.1 Erythroxylum plowmanianum
TGTTCGAAAACCAAAAACCCCCCATATACTTTTCTTGCATCAATTTTTTTCAGTACAAAAATTAACCGAACATTCCCTGTGGATTCGATCCCGACTTACCACAGCTACAAATTTTAGTGTGCAGAGTCAGGTAAATTTTGTAGTGCACTCGACATGCGCTGTCACCAGTGCCGTACCATCATCCAGTTTGAGTACTGTGGACGTGCAGAGTGGTGTCACATATGGCTTAGCAGCATCCATGTGGAACTTGTGGAGTAGATCATGAACATACGGTTGTTGAGAGAGAAAGAGACCGTTGACAGTAGGAGTGATCTCAATCCCCAGAAAATAGGTCGGAGGACCAAGGTTCTTTAATGAAAACCGGGAGGCGAGAGCTGCCATGAAATTGGTGAGGTGGACTGAAGAGCTCCCTGTGAGTAAGAGATCATCAACATAGATAAGAAAATACATAGTTATATTGGTCACATGAAAAATGAAGAGAGAGGAATCGCTAGCACTCGTTTTAAACCCATAGTGAATGAGAAAGACCCGGAGCTTAGTGTACCATGCCCGCGGTGCTTGCCGTAAACCGTAGATGGGATTGCGAAGACGACAGACATGCTACGAAAAATCCGAATGAACGAAGCCTGGAGGTTGCTTCATATAGACTGTTTCCTGAAGGTGGCCTTGAAGAAATGCATTGTTAACGTCCATCTGGTAAAGAGGCCAAGCAGATGAGAGCGTAACAGTGAGGATGACTTTTATAGTCTGATGTTTGGCAACTGGAGAATATGTTTCCTTGAAGTCAATGCCCGGACATTGGCTACAGCCCTTGGCAACAAGTCTTGACTTATAGCGATCGACAGAGCCATCAGGTTTGCGTTTTGTCCGAAACAGCCACATGCAGCCCACAACATTCATCGAATCAGTGGTCGGAACTAAGTCCCAAGTGCCATTCCGTACCAAGGCATTATATTGCTCAGAAGCAGAAGCTCGCCAGTGCGGGTGTCGCAGAGCTTCAAAGATGGTGCGAGGTTCCTCCATGGCTGGTAGGGGGTATTTGGTGACTTGGTAAACTTTAGGTTTGAAAATATTATTCTTAGAACGAGTGATCATGGGATGTGTTCGGGTCAGAGGGATAGGGATCGGATCCGAAGTAGGTTCAGGAGATGGGGGTGGAGGGGAAGGAGGAGTTGGCGGTGCAGGAGCTGGGGATGGCAGAAGAGCAGCCTCTGGGGAGGATGGTGTCACGGGACGAAGCCAGATAACCTAGTGAGGAGTGGTGAGGGGGAGGGAGGTGGAAGGGGAATAGATAGCGGGAACAGAAGAGGGAGAGGAGGATGACATAGTTGCATAGGGAAACTGATTGTCAAAGAACTTAACATGACGAGAAGTATAAATTTTGTTGGAGGTGGGATCAAAATAGAGGTACGCAAATTGATGACGAGAGTAACCAACGAAGACACAAGGGATGGAACGAGGTTGTAACTTGTGATGCATATACGAACGCAACCAAGGAAAACAGAGACAGCCAAAGGCATGAAGATTATTATAGGTGGGAGCAGATTGATGAAGTAGTTCATAGGGAGATTTCATAGAGAGAAGGGGAGTGGGCATACGATTGATAAGGTAGACGGCTGTGGAAGCCGCATGAGACCAGAATTTTGGTGGTAAATGACTAAAGTGAAGAAGGGATCGTGTTGTTTCAATAATATGACGGTGGCAACGTTCAGAGGCGCCATTTAGTTCGGGAGTGTGTGGAGGAGTGGAGAAATGAGAGATGCCATGCTTAGACAAGAACAGACGAAGCTTTATAAACTCACCACCATTGTCAGTATATAGTGATTTGATGTTGAAATGAAAGAAATTTTCGACAAGAGATTTGAAGGAAATGAAAACATCAAGAACATCGGATTTTTGACGAAGAGGATATAACCAGACATACTTAGAAAAATGATCAATAAAAACAATATAAAAACGAAAACCATCGACAGAAGACACCGGAGCTGGACCCCAAACATCAGAGAACAATAACTCCAATGGCCGGGTGCTATGAAGACGCTGAGTTGAGAAAGGGAGCTTGTGACTTTTGGCACATGCAAAGGAAATACAAGGTAGAGGAAGTGCAGAGGGACATCGGAAGTGTTGGGTGGCCTGAAGATGGGACGTTACTTTGGGAAGGGATGACCGAGAATGTGATGAAGAAGCGTTGGGCTCGAAACAGTAGTCAGGAGAGCATAGGGGCAGGATGGTGGTAGGGGAAAGGTGTAGAGATCACCGTGACACATCCCCGAGAGGAGGACTTCCTTCGTCCGGAGATCCTTCACCTGAAACCGATTAGGAAAGAGTTCCACAGAAACATTGTTAGTGGTGCAAAATTGTTTTACGGAAATAAGATTACGACTGATATTGGGAACATGAAGAACATTATTAAATAACAATGATTTGGAGGGAGAGAAGCAACAGAAGCTACCAGTATGTGTTATCGGGAGGTTATACTCATCACCCATTTGCAGAGAATCGTTACCTGAATACGGAGAGGTTAGGGAAAGATGAGCTAAGTTGTTAGTGACATGGTGGGAGGCACCGAAGTCAAGAATCCATGGGGGAGAGGACGGTAAGGGAGGTGGGAAGGTGGTAGGGGAGGCCGTTGGGCCAGAGGATGCATGTTGGGGACTGGTTGGTCAATGGGTAGGAGGGCCTGGGAATGGTAAGTTTGGCTCGGAAGGGTGGGGGGTACCAGAACAGCCAGCAAAGTGAGCAGAGGGAGAGTGGTACGCACCAGAGTTGCCGACAGGAGGACCAGACCTTTGGCAAAGCAGTTTCCGACATACCTTGGCAGTGTGACCCAGTTTTTCACAATATTGACAGATGATGTGGCGATATGAGTGAATTGGGTCCTGTGGAGTGGGCTGGCGGGCATACACCGGAGGGGAGGTGAACTGGGTCCGCATGGGTTGACGAGAAGACGACGGCCAGACTCTAGTAGCAGTATTGGCCGTGAGAGGATGAGGAGAGTCAGCTAGTTGGGATTGTCGGAGCAGGAAGGATTCATGATCAGTGAGTTTGTCAAAAAGATCATCAAAAGAAATGGGTTGCTTCCGAGCAAGGATGGCAGCACAGAGATCACGATAGTCAGACGGGAGGTCGTTGAGAGTGTGTATAACCAGATCGGTGTCATCAACCGGACCACCAATGATGGCAAGTTCATCAGCAATGTTCTTGATACGTTGAAGATAGTCGGAGATGGAGGAGTCAGCTTTGGTAAGAGTAATAAGTCTCTCTTTAAGAGACATAAGGCGGGACCGCAACTTATTGGCGAACATCCGAGCAAGGAGTGCCCAGGCTTGCTGAGAGGAGGTGATGGACCCCAGCATATTGATAATGGTAGCATCGACAGAGGCGGTAAGTGCATGAAGCAGAAGTTTATCCTGCCGTACCCATTGTTTATAAAAGTCATCATTCTCATCGGGACAACGGTGAGTGCCATCAACAAAGCCCATAAGATCATAGCCGATGAGAAGGGAAGAAATTTGTACTCGCCACGCCGGATAGTTGGTGCCAGTTAACTTGAAGATGGATTGCATGTCGAGGAAGATGAGACCGGAGGTACCGTCGGTCAGAAGAGAAGTATCGGGTGCCATGAGGAGAGAGTAGGATCGAAAAATAAGACAACAGTTACGCTTAGGATGTCTCTGATACCATATAGAGAGAGGCAAATATTAAAGAATTGTGTATGTATCTGTTTCGTATTGATACAGTGAGCTAGTATATATACAAGAGAATCGAGTAACAAAACTGTACAGAAAGAGAAAAGATGCTAACAGAATGAAATAACAGAATCTGGTATAACAAATTAGGATGAGTCTAGAGAATTCTTAACATAAGGCTCCATCAATCTTAAGAGTGCTGCATCCAAAAAAAATTATGATGGCACATTTGGATCCTTATTAGATAATCTAACAAAGTATATGAGTTGTTGTACCATTTGAATCATATTAGTTCTGATGTCAAAATTATGGGCCTTTATTCTTAGTCTAAACATGCTATACTTTTTCCTAGTGAGTGATGATCTAGTATAGACACTGAAAGTTCAATTTCCTTCATATCCTACGCTTTTATTTGTCAGCTACGATTGAACTATTAGGTTTTTTCTCGAATTTTAAACTATATTTAATTATATTTCTAGATATGGCTCAAGTAGTACTATAAGAATACCCTTGGTCATTAAAGATCCAAAACCTAAAATTTAGCCACAAACATATTGGTAGAAAATTCTACAAATAATTAAATAAAAATGACAATATTAATAAAATAGATAATGTAAAAGAAAGGAAAAAGGATTAGATAAAAAATAAAGCTTTTATAATATTCTTGTCCCTAACAATGATACCAAAAATTTAATATGATATATTCAAAATACAAAACAATACTAAAAGAAAATCAATAGGACAAGCACGTATATCATTCTTATAGTATAGTTTAGTACATGTGAGTGCCTATTCCACAAGGAGTATAACTACTATTATTAATTGTTTTTCTATTATCTAACTTGATAAAAAGAAAGATTGATTTTTAAAGAAAATAATTATCTAAACTAAAATAAGAAATAACCAATCAAAGCTATAGACAAGAATAAACCGTCTAATTGATAGTGAAGATGTAGATGTAGAATGCCCGTAAAGCCTTTCTTGTGCTTGAATTTATCTTGGTTAAATGATTAATCATAATATTTTTAAACAGTAGGAATTTTGAAGTCACAACCATATTGTTTCCAAAGTAATATAAACTATATCCTTAATTAATTAAAATTTCTTCTAATCAAAACCTTTATGGATGCGTTAATTCATTATGTGAATTCCTTTAAGATATTTGACTTAACCTATAAGATTTATGCAATTCTATCTCCAGGATTCCATATAGCCCTCACTTTTCATGCCTTAATCTATTTATAGATATGAATTCTCAATCCATATATATGAGATCCAAAATTGAATCTTCTATTTGCTACTTAAGTTTAACATAATGTATACTCATGAATAATTCTCAAAAAAACTTGAATGAATCATTAAATCAAAGAAATCAAACTAAATAGTAAGTTTAGAGTTCATCTTACCTAGATCTATCCTAATTTTGTTCATAAAAAAGTGAAGAAAATAAATAATAAATAATAAGAAAACAAGGTAAATAATAGTATTCGCTTGGATCTTAGAAGATTGACGCTCATTGAGTGAATTTTGATGGGGCTTCTTTCCTTTTTTCCTGTGTTACTTCTTCCTTGATGTGTTCTTGATTACTTCATCCTCTAAATGTCTCTTATCTCTGTCTGGCCCCGTAGATGGCTCTCTCATTGTCTATCGCGTCTCTTTCCTTGTTATTATAAGAAAACCTCAAAATTTTAACCAATACGAGGCCATATTGGTCATATATTTATCACAATCGTTAAAAACCCTAATTTACGTAAAGATCACAATCAACGCATGTCAAAAAGTTGCTCAGGATGTGTTATCGAATATGAGACCAAGTTAAAGCAGTGTTCATCTAAATCACCTAAAACTTCACTAACTTGGCTCTAAGTTGCCCGAATTCATTTCTTATTCATTGAAGAGCTAAAATAAGTCTTATAAAGAAAAAAAATTCCTACCAAATCTAATAGAAATAATCCAAGCACAAAGTAAAATGCTCTCAAAATAATGATAAAAAGCATAACCTAGTTAGCAATTATCATTACTACTAATGTTTTTATCTTTGGAGATATTAGTAAATTAATATGTGAAAGATCAAGCTAAATAGAATGGTAAAGTGAGAAAAAGGATCCATTTGAATCAATTAAGAAATCAAAGGATAAAGAAAATGAGAACTATGGAGAACATATGCAATTCAAATAAAGAGGAACCAAACATATCAATTCTTGAGCAAATCATTATAATATTACTTGTAACCTTATTTTTAATTATTTCAATGAATTAGGGAGTCAATCATTGCATAATTATTTTTTAAATGTTAAAATTAAACTTATAACCAAAGAGTTTTATACATAGAAGAACAAAAGAAGCAAGGTAGCTAGTAAAATTACAACCAGAACAACTCTATATTTAGGTATTGATGATTAAGTTACAAACACTGTCTACATCTCAATCCCACTGAAATTTCAAATATCAGGTTCCTTGCTAGAATTGTTAACCTTAGCCTTAGTATAACCCTGCCTTAACTTGATTGAACATCCACTTGATTCCAAATATTACATTATTGCTTTCTTTCCATATGTGTTAAGTGATCATTCCAAATGGTAACCTGAAGATCTTCCTGTCACCATTACTCTTAAAATTTGCACTTTTTACCCAAGTTAGTGTAGTCCTCCAACCTCTACTTGGGGGTTTTATTCCAAGGATGGCTAGTAGATGGTTCCACAGAGCTGAGGAAAAGGCACATGAGAAGAATAGGTAGTCATATATTTCCTACTCAACTTTGCACAAAACATAGATAAGATCTTCAATATGGAACTTCAGTCTATCTCCAGTGTATAATCAATTTCATATATTAAATAATGTATAAATCCTATCATAATAAAGAAAATTTTTTACCATTAAAGAAAACATATCAAACTTCAAACAAAAATTTGAAATGATTTTAAATCAGGATTAAAAAAATTTTGAATTTTGATCTTTGAAGAAATTGATAGGCTTTAAAATTTTATTTTAGGAAGTTTAGTTGACGGTACGGTGAATTTGGAAGACTAATGTTAAGGTTTTGGATAAATTTATCAACTAGTGTGGTAAATATGGTTGACCATTTTCTTTTGAAAAATATAACTCAAGTTAATAACCTCAATTGGAGAGTGAATATAAGTCAAGAGTTACTTCATTTGAACTACTATAAATCGATTTTATCTCCCTTTACTCTCTTTTATAACTATTGTGTTTGTTATAAAATCATTAAATGAAAGTCAAGGCCATTCATTAGTTTAGAAACAGAGCAAAAAGTGAACACATATTTATGAATAAGATAGAAAGTAACTACCATCTAAAGACTAACACTTCTGACTTAATAAATTTATTTTAAAGAAATTGTTCAAGAGTTTTTAATAAATCTATAAAACTTGTCTTAGCATAAGCTCTTTTATCTTGTTTTGTTTAGAATAACAAGTTCCTGATACATCTTACAGAAGCATCAATAAACTGCAGACATATAGAGGAGAGAACAATTTAACATCATTTGCCATATTTTATGAATCGTTTGGTTTTATGTGATGCAATACAGTATAATAGACTAGTTAAGACATATATCCCTATAATCTCAAATCATTATGGTGAGATCAACAGTTGTATTAGGAAGACAGAAGGAAACTTCCCACATACTATTAACAACAATTGAAACGGTGTAAGATTTATATAAGCATATTCAAAATAAAGGATATGAAACTACGCCAAAGATAACTACAAATAGTTGAGGGAGATGCAAGATCTAATGGAATAATATATGAGTTATAGTTTAGAAATTTAGAAATATTTAAAGGAAACTTACGTGATCCTTCGCGATGGTTCTTTCGAAATTATTTTCCCTTGATCAAGCAGCATGTGAAGTAGGTTATTAGCCTCAGGAGTCCAATATATAGTTTTGTACCTCATCATGCGATTGACGACAAGGAAGAAACAGATAAAGGTTGCAGATCTGCAAGGCATATTCTGATAGTTACATATCCTAAACACTTCGTACATGTCTACATGACTATGAAAGAATTGGCTATAAAACTAAAAGCAACTTGTCCAGAATTTACTTTGAGAACATCCAGTTCCATCTACTCACGTTAGCAGAACAAGTCATGGATTTCAAAATTAAAGCATGTATTACGAGGCACAATTGGTGTTAGTTATCCAAAAAATTCTTTCATCATAAGTAAATCCCACCGTCCACCTGTTTCAACTACTGCTCCCTACTCTGCCTGAGCTCACTAATTTTTACGAAACTAATCATAGAAGAAAAGACCATCTGGTTGCTTTTTGATAATCAGATTCCACTAAAATCCAATAGAAGCCCTCCATTTGAAGATGGGAACTGGGAAGCCATGCCTGAACAGTTTCTAACACGCAAATCCAGTAGCATAGCATGGTCTTTTACAGTTTCGGCCTTTCTATAAGAAAAGATACAGCAACCAGTGGAGGGCAAAGATTGAAAAGTGCATGACTTCAAAAAACTCCTTCCACACCATGTACAAGTGATTTCTTTTTCAAAATCATCATTCCAAATAATTACCAAACAAACATAAGAAGCAACCAAACCATTGTTTCAATAATATTACTTCTTCTGCTTCCACATATAAAACAACAAATATCATTGATTATTGCAACGCGTTTGTGGAATCATAAGGATAGAAACCATGTATTTCCCATAATCATGAATCTTGATGAGAATTTTTTACCTCAGTATCCTTCAAAACTGCCAAAATATTTCTGCTACTCTAACCTTCTCCTTGATGAACAGAAACTGTAACTAGCAGCAATCACTGCATCTAAGTAATGCCAGGTAAACATTAGATGCAGAATCCAACAGCCATCAATTTAAAAAGTATTATTTCTTGTGCTTTTGTTTAAGGATTTCAACATACATAGAAATAACAAAAATCGTACAATTGCACTATCATGAGAGGAAAATCATGCAACAATCTGAAACTGCAATTTTGCTAGGAACTTGTCCCTTCAATATTCCCCAAACTACCAAATACATTTCTCTTTCAAAATCTAAGCTCCGCCTCTAATAACTTTAATAATCACTGTATGAGCATATGCCTCGATGAAATAGCAAGAAAACAGTAGATAGCAATCAACGCAACCATCGATTGAAATGATAACACCGCCTTTGTTTGATATCATTGAAGAATATGGCACACAAAAGTGACAGATACTGGTTAAAAAACCCATAATTTATAAATTCACCAATGTTACAAACCTGTTACTTTGGCATCCTCACAATGGCCAAGCACATTTCTGTTTCAAACTCCAAGCTTCCCCTTGATCTATAGAACTCTGATTACCAGTAATCGCCGCAAGAGCATTTCCCATCCCTAAAGTGATGAAACCTCTTTCCATCTCTCACTACAATCTCTCTGTCCACAAGTTTAGACATATACTTGAATGCATTATGGCAATCACCACATATCCTTAGGTTCTTAAAAACTCTGACTGTGGCTTGTCGAGGAAGCTTCATTAGGCCAAAAGCAACTGCAAGCTTCTCACTGTGAGTAGACAAGGCTGATTCCTTTTGGTCAAACTCCATATCATGCAACACAAACTTTGTATCAGGCACATAGCCTATTTTTCTCATTTCATGGACCATATTCTGAAGATAGTCATAAACTAGTTGGACCTCAGGGTGCACAGCATCATCAACCAGGAAGACATGGACCTTACTATCAACCTCAATCCAACTACAGCCAGGCTCCTTCTTAATCCCCCGATCCCTCATTAACTTGCGCACCTTGGCCACATCTTCCCATCGACCCACTACAGCGTACATGTTTGACAACAATACATGAGTTCCATCATGCTGAGGTATCAATTGCAGGAGTCGGTCTGCAGCTTCAATTCCCAAATCGATATTCCCATGAATGCGACAGCCGGCAAGGAGAGCCTCCCATATTTGTACTCCAGGCTCAAAAGGCATTAATTTCATCACTTCCTTTGCCTCAGAGAATTTTCCAGCTCGACATAATAAATCAATCAGACGAGCATAATGATCTTCACCAGGGCTTATATTATAACACTTGTACATTATATCAAAATATTGACGCCCTTCATTTACCAAACCTGCATGGCTACAAGCAGAGAGAACAGTGAGAAATGTAATACGATCAGGCAATATGCCAGCCTTCAACATCTGTTGAAAAAATTCAATTGCTTGGGCACCATGTCCATGTTGCCCAAGTGCAGCAATCATAGCATTCCATGATACAGAATCCACACAAGGCATTTTAAGGAAAAGGCTATGCGCATCATCAACAACGCCACATCTTGCATACATAGTTATCAGTGCATTTCCCGCTGAAAGACTTGATTCAAAACCAAATCTGAGAAGTTGGGCATGAAGCTGACGACCTTGCTCAAATGATCCGAGCACAGAACAAGAAGTAATTGCTCCTGCAAATGCATAATCACATGGTTTAAAACCAAGTAACTTCATCTGGTTGAACAACTTTAAACCCTCTTCTCCGCAACCACTATGTGCTAATCCTGATATCATCACGGTCCACGTCAAAAGGTTCTTCTCTGGCATTACCTTAAAAAAGTTTTTGGCTTCATCAATACGCCCAACATTTACATAGCCTGATAGAATTGCATTCCATGAGACAAGGTCTTGCACGGTCATCCTATTAAATATCTCATGAGCTTGTTCAAATTTACCGCATCTCCAGTACAATGTGATTAAGGCATTATTAACAGGTAATGAAAATGCTGGTGTAGGCGTGACCACATTTTTTAGAATATAGGCATGAACCTGCTTTCCAAAGTTGAAGAAACCAGCATTTGCACAAGCACTAATAACGTTAGTGTAAGCATACTCATCCAATTGAATTTCGGATGAAAGCATCTTTCTAAATACGTCCAGTGCTTCATGATATAGCCCATGATGCATGTAACCAGACATCATCGCATTCCACCCACCCCCGAATTTTTCATTCATCCCATCCAGTAACTCTTTCGCTGTAAGTAGATCATCATTCTTCACATACCCAGTAATCATTGTTGTCCACGACGGCTCATCTCTCTCAGGCATCTCCTCAAACAACTTCCTAGCAGCAACCATCAATGACGACGACAATTGCAGTGAAGCTGCACATTTAATGTAAACAGACAACAATGCATTAAACACTGTAGAAGTAAGTCCTGCTCCCGACTTCACCACTGCACAATGCAATTGTTCGCACTGTTTTACATTTTCTATGACAAGCGCTAAAGCACTAAGAACACTAGAAAACGAATAATCATTAGCCCTAAAGCCATCCCTTCTCATATCACAGAACAGGTGAATTGCAGCATGACCGTTGTCATTATGCGAATAGGCAGTGATCATTGCATTATAAAAAACAGTATCTCTCATACGAAACGAAGTCCCACCAAATATCTCTCCCGCAAGCTTCAGTTTCCCCGCTGCAGAATACGCAGCAATCATTGTCGTTCTCGCAATAACATCTGGTTGAGGGCATTCATCGAACAGGTACTGGGCATAAGCAAGGTTGAACGATTTACAGTAAATGTCGACCAAACGATTGAATACATGCGCACGTGGCTTGAACCCAGAAGCTATCATGTGGGCATGTACAGAACGTGCCAAGGTGTAAGAACTGGGGCTTCGTGCGGAACACAAATGAAGTTGGACTGCGTAAAGGTTGGCCAGTGCACGGACAAAGTCTGGACTTTTCATGCTTAAAAGAATATGAGATGGGGAAGGAGAAATATAACAGCGAGGAGGATCGTAAAAAGGTTTTCATGGCTTAAACGAGAGAAATCTCCATTCCCTATAATCCTTTAAATACAATATTTGATGTTAGAATGAAGAGGACCAAGCATATTCAAAACTGGCTACATATAGGCATCTAGGAGACACGACATTATCTTCTAGACCACAATACAATCAGTTGACTAGCAAAAAGGAACACGGTTACTTAGCTACTTCTGGAGATAGGAGACAGGAGATAAGTCAGATCAAATGACTGAAGGTGAGCATCTCAGCTTACTTTCCACTTCTGTTCTAGATCCCTAAAAAGTTCACATCCACCGCGGTTCCTGTTAAAGAAGTTTCAGTCTTTGTATCCATCATAACAGTTGAGGTGGAGACTCTTGGTAACAATTTACTCTGTCTATGACATATTCCATGGCTAAGATTGAGAGGTCATTAACGTTAATGTACCTAACTCCCAAGGCCTAATTGATAGTTACGTCCCAGGAACTTGGTTGAAATTGAAGGTGATACCAAAAAGCTCCAATGAAGATGAATATTTTGCAAGGAGGAGTGTGCATCTGTATGTTCCTATTTGTTCAGGGCAGGCGGCTTGAACTAAGATTTGCGTTAAGATAGTTGTTGTTTCTGTTGTTTTAATACCTGAAGCGAAGTGTTGTCATTTTAGCTTGTACACAATAGAGTGTTTAGTTTCTGTCTTGTACTGTTGTTTAGCTCAGTTGTATATATTATGAAATCTAACTTTTTGTACTGTACACTCGAAATAATAAAAAGCTAGTTTATTTACCCTCTTTTTACTTTCTCTCTCGAATCTTCTGTTTATGGTATCAGAGCAGTAACGATCCCGGTGATTGATCGTTACTGAAGGTTGATTGGAGCCAAATACAACACAGAGGAGTGTATTGGAGGTCTTCGGTAACTGTATTTTGGACTCGGCATCTACGACTGTAACTTCAGCTTGCGTTTTTTTGCGATAATAGAGGGTGTCTCTGTAGAATCCCCTATTGGCTCAACACTGGACCCCCGATTACGAGATATGCATGAAGAAAATCAGCTGTATTTCCAAGGTTCGGATTATCCAAGTGTGAGTTTAGTTATCACAGTACTGAATGGAAGCAATTTTTGAGCTGGAGTAGATCTGTAAAAATTGTCGTAGGAGTTAAGATGAAATTAGGGTTCATAGATGAAACTTTTCCGAAACCTAGTCCAGGCTCAGTTGAGTGTAATAGGTGGATTAGGACTAACTATATAGTTAGATCCTGGATCTTAAATTCGATATCAAAGAAGATAGTTGAAGCCTTTATCTACACAAATTCTGCCCAAGAATTGTGGTCAGATTTGGTAGAAAGGTTTGGGGAGAGTAATGGGCCTTTATTGTATCACTTACAGATGCAAATTAGTGTTGCATCTCAGGGTAATATGTCTGTAGCAAAATATTTTATTGGTTTAAAGAAATTGTGGGATGAGCTTTGGTGTCTCATGCCTATCCTGCAGTGCACTTGTAGGGCGGCAGCACAATGCATCTGTGGAGCACCTAAAGCTTTGGTTGATTTAATTTCTGATGGGATTGAATGAAAGCTATAATCATGTTAGGAACCAAATACTGGTTATGGAGCCACTACCTTCTATTAATAAGGCCTATTCTATGGTGTTAAGGGTAGAAAAGCAAAGAGAAGTTCAGATGGTTTTTGGTGAAGGAATTGATCATAGTGCACTGTTAGCAAATACTGGAGGTGGTAAGAGAGGTATAGATGGGGGAGGAAAACAGTCCAAACAAAAGTGGGGGAATGGCGATAAGAGTGAGTTGTTTTGTAACTATTGTAAGAAAAATGGACATTTAAATGAGAATTGTTTTAAACTCACTGGTGTACTCGATTGGTACAAGGAGTTGCAAAACAGAAGAGGGAAAGGGACTGGGAAATCTTATAATGCTAATACAGTAAATGATACTAATTCATTCACTGTAGATAGTAGTAAATCAGTTATGGACAGTACTATCAATGCTACTAATCCTCCACTATCTGAATTGATTAAGCAAGAGTTGTTGAAGCTAGTTAAGAACAAAGCCCTTACTGATCCTCTCATGGTGCACCTTGCACAGAACTCAGATTTTGCAGGTACACTTCCTATGTTAGCTCTTTCTAGTCTTGGTGATATAGATTTATATTCTTGGATTTTAGATACATGAGCTTCTAATCACATGTGTGTGGATGTTTCTTTGTTAACCAAGCCTATTATTCTTGCCAAACACATACCTGTTTTTCTCCCTGATGGTACTCAGAATCGAGTCCATCACATTGGCGATGTTGTGTTGCCAAATGACATTATTTTGACAGATACCTTGCATATTCCTACTTTCAAATTTAATCTGCTATCTGTGAACAAACTTGCCAATTCATCATCTATTATCTTTACATTCTTTCTGAATCACTGCATTTTGCAGGACCTGAAAACTGATCGCATTTTGGCAGTAGAAAAGGTTATAGGCAAGTTGTATATCCTTAACAAGGATTCTTTTAAGGCAGATACAGTAGCAAAATATTCATTGTGTAGTGTTGCAAGTGAAGTTGATAATGTACAGTCTATGTCAACATACAAACTTTGGCATAAACGCTTCGGGCATGTTTCAGATACTGTACTTAGACATGTTCTTCCTCTTGATAATAAAAATGTTGAAGAGACTGATGTTTGTGATATTTGCCCACTTGCAAAGCAACATCGGATAAAGTTTCCTCATAGTAACATTCATACTGTTTCCATTTTTTAGTTGATTCATGTTGATATACGGGGACCTTATAGTCAACCTACTCTTTCTGGGGGAAAATTCCTTTTAACAGTAGTGGATGATTTTAGTAGGGCAACTTGGACTTATTTCATGACTCATAATTGTCAAGTTCTCGGGTGTTTAGATAGGTTTTTAAAGATGGTTAAGACTCAATTTCAAAAGTCTGTTAAGATAGTCCGAACTGATAATGGGGCAGAATTTTTGAGTAGAGACTGCCAGAAATTATTTACAGATTTGGGTATTTTACATCATAGGTCTTGTGTCTATACACCTCAATAGAATGAGATTATGGAGAGGAAACACAAACATTTGCTACAAATAGCTAGTGCTCTCATGTTTCAGGCTTCATTACCTAAACATTTTTGGGGTGAATCAATTCTTACTACTACTTATCTCATCAATAGGCTACCTACTCCACTACTCCAGTGGAAAACCCCTTATGAGATTTTATATGGTTTTCCTCCTAAGTATGATCATTTAAAATCTTTTGGTTGTTTGTGTTTTGCTATAAATGTCAAGCCTTATAAAGATAAGTTTGATATGAGAGCTTCCAAATGTGTTTTCTTAGGATATAGTGCAGGGCAAAAGGGATCCAAGTTATTTGATATCACTTCTGGTTCATTTCTGGTTTCTAGAGATGTAGTTTTTCATGAAACTACTTAACCTTATAAGTCATTATCTACTACCCTCGTGGATGTTCCACTTCCTTTAGTTTCTTCTGGTCAATTTTCAGATGTTTTGGATGAACCTTCTTCTGTTCCTACCTTCCCTCCTTCCAACACTGATCATTATTCCCCTGATCTTCCTTCTCCTTCTTCTTCTTTGCCATGTCCCATTCTTCCTCCTCCTACTCTGCGTAGAAGTACAAGAGTCATAACTAAACCCGCCTGGCTTAATGATTTTGTATCTCATGCCTCTACCAACCAACTTCATCCTTCTATTGTTAGTTCCTCCAATTATACCCTTCCTACTTTCCCTTTTATTTTCCTCCACATACATGTCTTTTTAACTAATGTTTATGTTATTGAGGAACCTCAATCTTATCATCAGGCTAAGGTTTATGATCATTGGATAAGGGCAATGCAGCAGGAGTTAGCTGCATTAGAGTCTAACCATACTTGGGTGTTGACTTCTTTACCAGTTGGTAAGAAGGCCATTGGTTCCCGATGGGTTTTTAAAGTCAAGCTTAAGCCTGATGGGACTGTTGATAGATATAAGGCCAGGTTAGTGGCCAAGGTGTATCATCAAGTTGAGGGAGTTAATTTTATTGACAATTTTTCCCTATTGCAAAAACTATCACTATCCATATATTATTAGTTGTAGCTGCTCAATTTTCCTAGCCTCTACATCAATTAGATGTTAATAATGCCTTTTTGCATGGGCATATTGATGAGGAGGTATATATACTACCTCTGGATGGGTATACTACAGCTGGTCCTAATTAGGATTGCAAACTCAATCGCTCTTTGTATGGTTTAAAGTAAGCCTCCCGTCAGTGTAATTGTGAATTCACTAAGCGTTTGTTTTCTTATGGTTTTCTTTAATCTCAGCATGATCATTGTTTGTTTATTAAGTCTACTGGTCTTCATTTTGTGCTTATCTATGTGGATGATATCTTGTTGACTGGGCCTTCTGTGGATGTTTTGGCTGATGTTAAACATTTTTTAGCTTCAACATTTTTTGTTAAGGATCTTGGTCCTGCCAGGTATTTTTTAGGATTGGAGATTGCTAGGTCTTCCACTGGTTTATATGTTAATGAACATAAGTATGTGCTTGATCTTTTATTTGATGCGGGTTTGACTGATGCTAAACCAGTGTTTACCCCATTTCCTAAGGGCTTGAAGTTCTCGGCTGATTCTGGTTCTATCTTGGAGGATGTAGGGAAATACAGTAGGTTGGTTGGTCAGTTGTTATATTTGGGTTTTACTCGACTTGATATTACTTTTGCAGTTCAACAATTGAGTCAGTTTGTGATTCCTCCATGTCAGGCTCATTGGGATGCTGCTATGCATCTATTGAGATACTTGAAGGGTTGCCCTTCTAAGGGTTTGTTTTTCCTGCTTCCTTTGTTTCTTCTGTGCCTGTTGATTCTTCTCCGTGTTCTCTTGTTGCTTATTGTCATGCTGATTGGGGTTTGTGTTTGACTACTTGTCGTTCTTTTTCAGGTTTTTGTGTTTTTTTGGGCCATTCTTTAATTTCTTGGAAGACTAAGAAATAGGCTATGGTTTCTCGATCAACTGAAGCTGAGTATCGTAGTATGACTTCAACTGTTTGTAAGTTGTTGTGGATTTACTATTTATTGAAGGATTTACAGATTTCATTTTCCTGTCCAATTCCTCTGTGGTGTGATAATCAGGCTGTACTTCATATTACTGTCAATCTGGTGTTTCATGAACGTACCAAGCATTTTGATATTGATTGCCATGTTGTTCGTGATCAATTCAAGTTGGGTTTCATCGCTCCTGCTCATGTTTCTTCCAAGCATCAGTTGGCTGACTTATTTACAAAGGGGTTGACTGCTCCTCTTTTTACTTCCCTTTTGTCCAAGTTGGGTTTCGTTGATGTTCAGGGAATGTTAAGATAGTTAGTTGTTGTTTCTGTTGTTTTAATACCTGAAGTGAAGTGTTGTCGTTTTAGCTGGTACATAATAGAGTGTTTATTTTCTGTCTTGTATAGTTATTTAGCTTAGTTGTATTTATTATGAAATCTAGCTTTTTGTATTGTACACTCGAAATAATAAAAAGCTACTTTATTTACTCTCTTTTCCCTTTCTCCCTCGAACCTTTTGTTCAATTTGGTCTGGCATATTAACATGCATCTCTAAAAAAGTCAGAATATGGACATACTAAGTATAGGTGATTCATTGTCTCAGGATTGTCTTGGTAGAGATAGAGAGGAAATTAGAGGACTATGTCATTCTATACAAGGTTATTAGGCTTCTTTTAACCATCATCCAGAGGATAAAGGAAACCTTTGGTACATGTCCTTTAAACCACAATAGCTTATATTAGGGAATTTTTTAAAGAGAGGGATTGAATTATAAGACACAATAGAAACTTCTTAGATTTGTTTGTGAGCCATATAACAGTATCCCTCATAGAGAGAATAGGAGTATAGCTTAGAAATTCTACACGTATATTGGACATACCTCTATCAAAGTAGCTCCACATCAGAGATTAAGATGTGTTTTGATGTAGTATGGTAGAGTGATTGCATATGCATCGAGACAGTTGAGGTCTTATGAGTTTAACTATCTAATTTATGACTTAAGACCTGGCTGCAGTAGTCTTTGCCTTGAAAATTTAGAGACATTATCTATATGGTGAGACATTTAAGATATTTACAGATCACAAAATTTTGAAATATTTGCTAAGTCAAAAAGAGTTGAATATAAGACAAAGGCAGTGGATTGAATTACTTAATGACTGCATCATAGAGTATCATCCTTGTAAAGCTAATGTGGTAATTGATGCATTAAGTAGAAATCCTAAAAGTAGTGTGGCACAGATTCAGGCATTAAGGTTACTAAACCTAGTTCAACTGAGAGCCTTGAATGTTGAGTTCAAATTGAGGAAAAATGAAGCATTGTTAATAATGTTGAAGCTTAGGCAAATATTGCATGAGAGGGTCAAGAAAGCCCAAAGCAAGGATCTAGAATTTGTAAAACTTATTGAGAAATTGAAACATAGTTTGAGTTAAAAGATGATATCTTGTGGTTGAGGCAAAGATTGTGTGTACTCGATGTTGATGATCTAAGGAAAGACATTTTGGAGGAAGCTCACTTAGTAGCCTATGCTATGCATCCTAGTAGTACCAAGATGTATAACACGTTGAAACAACATGTCTGGTGGCTAGGAATAAAGAAGCAAGGGGCAGAGTATTATGTTAAGTGTTTGACTTGCCAACAGATTAAGGCAAAGCATTATGTTCCGGTTGAAAAGTTATAATCATTGCCTATTCCTGAGTGAAAATGGGAGAGGATTACTATAGATTTCATTATGGGATTATCGAGAACACCAAGACAACATAACGCTATATGGGTTATTATTGACAGATTGACAAAGTCAACCCATTTCCTACCTATAAGAGAGAACAATACATTAGATTAGTTAGCTCGAAAGTATGTTAATGAGATAGTAAGATTGTTAATGGATATTTTAAGTGGCTTTTTAGAACTTAATTCAAAGTTATTTACATTAATTTTATGTTCATC
The DNA here is from genome assembly GCA_025531925.1 of Erythroxylum plowmanianum. Taxonomy (NCBI): domain Eukaryota; kingdom Viridiplantae; phylum Streptophyta; class Magnoliopsida; order Malpighiales; family Erythroxylaceae; genus Erythroxylum; species Erythroxylum plowmanianum. The sequence goes on from JANVCQ010000007.1 coordinate 5,045,139, forward strand.
TATAGCTAGTTTATCATGTTTTAGCATTATTCGAGATTCGTTGACGTAAAATGCGTAAATGAA